>CM053785.1:62581547-63074047 GCA_028749045.1 Cupressus sempervirens | reverse complement strand
CAACCCCACAATCTCCAATGAGGAAATAAGCTATATATTGAGAAGGAAATGCAAGGACAATGACATGAATGAGGGCATCCAATGAATCCTTACTTCCTAAACTTCAACTCCTTGAATGAACCTTGAAAGCTTTCTTACAAAAAGAATGAAGATATGAATCTTGTTCTTAAATTGATATCATGAATAATTAATGGATAACTTGTCTATAGAATGAATTGGCCAAACAAAGTGAGAAAAAAACCTTTTATACTAAATTCAAGATCATATTTGAAAAGAGGTTTGACTATATTCAAGCATGAAAGAATGGAAATCCCTAAGGAAATACCAAAATTCTATGGAAAATCTCCTTGGGTAGAGGTCGATGTTGATCTCTACCCTAGGGTAAGGGATGATCTTAGCATCTACCTTGGGTAAGTGGAAATCTCAATTATCCAAGAGGGTTTTTGCCTCAAATACCCTGCAGACTCTCTAGGGTAGAGAAATAATAATAAAAATTAGGTAGAAACTCAAGAAAACATAAAATTTTGAGCATAATTGCATTCATGTTCTAGGAGATCATCAAAATGAGGGATAAAGGTCCTACAAACCAAGTATACACTTCTTCATCACACATCCATCTCACATATTCAATAAGTTAACTGAAATATCATGTAAAGTATATACATCTAAAGCACGTAAGTAAGCAATCACACATTCATTACAGAATATATGATTACCCAGAAACCCTCTAGTGAGAAGGTAAAATTGGGATGGGGATGACACCCACAAATCTTCACTACTGCAATAATAAAGTGTATCCAATGAAGGTTACAATGTTTGATCATGAACCATGATCTACCCTGTGAAAGGTTTTCCTTGTTAAAGGCTTACAAAGACTATTATGTCTTACCTTGTTAAAGGATTTCAACACCCTGTTGAAAGTGTGCCTAGTTAAAGGACTTCAACTCGCAATTAAGCACCATGTTAGAGAATTTCAATACAACTTGTTAAGACTACTTTGTTAAGAGATTTAACTAATTTACCTGTTAGAATGTCTCAACATTGATCCTGTGGTTAGCACTCTGATTCTTGATGACATATCACCTCTATCCTACTATGTACTTGATCCTTCTTGATCAAATGACTCTCTACTATTTTCTATTTCCTTCCTCTATTCTTCCTTTAACTGATTCTACAATTCAATTTAGATCATAATACCTTGGTCACCATGAATGTCTTGGTTTGTGCATGCAAAACTCCCCTTAAACATTCATGCACTCCCTTTCTTGCACATATGAAGTTTAAGATTTGTCCTCCTTAAGAAGGCCTAGGTGACTTAGGGTTAGGTATGAATCAACAATTGTGATTCTTCCAAATTAATGCTTAAACCTTTCCTTTACTTGATTGGGTGCATGTAATACATAGGGATTTCTAATTAAGATTCATCCTTATCTCTAAAATATCATAATTCAATCCTTAAGTCGGCTCAAAAATGTTTTACATAGTAGTTTGTGCCAATCCAAATAACTATGACAAAACTGTGTTACTCAGCATCTAAAGTCCCTAGTGCTCAGCACATATTGTGACTTCAATGCTATTACTTAGCATCTGAATGAATCAACATGTACTTCTTGCTCGAATCTTGAATCACTTAGCATATATTGTCCATTTAGCACTTGAGTGACTCAACACATGAGTGACTTGGCACTCACTGTTTACTCGGCATGCTTTAACTTATATGTTGTGCTTGGCATATGTTAGTTGTTCAACATGAAATAAGTAAATGACTCAAGTGTATAGACACTCACTTGTCAAAACCAATCTGAGATTAACAATCTCCCCCTTTGACATGAGTGTCAAAAATGCTTGGTCATACATTAATAATCTTATTCTCACAAGCATAACATAAACTCTTTTTCAGCTTCTATACAAAATTTCAAAATATCAAAATTTTGTAACATGACTTGTACCTCAAAATATTATAACTCCCCTTGAGTTTTTTGATCTATTCTGTACTATATTCTATGTCAAAATCTTTCTCTTGTTGAGTATATTTGTCTCAATTGATACTCTTTCACTGTTTCACTATTTTCTACTTTTACTCTCTTTGTTTTTGCTTGCTTTCTCTTACTTTGCATATTTTCTCTTACTCGTACTCCTCATATTTTCTCTTACTCCCCATTCTCACTCTACTCCCCCATAGTTCTTACTCCCCCTTTGCTCTTACTCCCCCCTTTTGACACTGATGTCAATGGGTTATACACTAATAGTGTATTTGTCCAAAAAGGACTTATGGACCTCAAGAATAATCTTAAGAGTTGCATCCCAATTATCACATGCTACCTCCAAAAACTTAATTTGGATGGCTAGCTTGGTAGCAAGGTGTACTTAGTCATCTAATGTAGAAAGATTAGGGTCTTTCTTCATAAGCACTTCTACATATCATAGCTCTTTGTGTAGAATCTCCATGTGAGGAGTCAATGTAGACTGGATGCTAATCAGTTTAGCCCTTATGTTGGCTTCATCTATGTGTAGTGTGGGTAACTGACTTTGGGTTTGAAATAAGGTCCTAAAATGTTTCTCATTTTGAGTTAAAGTCATGGGAAATTTGGCTCTGATTGACTGCATTTGACTTTCCAAGCTCAGGATGTGATTCCTTATCTCCCATGTGAAGAGTGTAGGATTACATAGTTTGGTGTATAGAAAGAAGATGTTCTTGAGGAACTTCTTCACACTTTCTACCTTAGTTGCCAATGCAACTTGTGTTAGTGCTATATCAATAGATATCTTCTCATTCACTTTATTTTGAAACTTCTTCTCAGACCATTCTAATAATTTTGCATTAGTATCCAAGTATCTATCACTTACTCTTTCCACTATGTTGGTCAATTGTTCAATGATTGGCTTTGTTTCATCTAGAGTAGGCAAACTAAATGCATCCAAGAAAATGTCTTTGATCTCAATCAAGGCTTGCTTCTGCCTATGCTCCCTTCTAAGCAGTTCTTGGTGTTTCTTTCTTGTTAAGGCTTCTTGTAGTATGCCTATTTGCTCAATTGTTATTGTTACAAAATCAAACTAAGGAAAAACAATTTGTTCATCTAGGCTAACATCTCCATAAGTTATTATCTCTTTTGCCTTTAATGAACTAGGACTCAACATTGAGAATCGCAAAGCTATTGCGTCTGTGCTTGGCCTCTGAAGAGTTTGACTGGAAAGAGTTCCTGATTCTAGTAAAGTTACCAGTGCTTGAATTGCTTCTAGCTCCTTTGGCTTAGGTGTCAGATTTATCTCTTTAGGCTTTTCCTTTTCTACCTTTTTTTATTTCAAGTGCACCTTGAACTTGTGTTGGAGGTATAGGTACATCTACCTGACCTATTTGACTTGGAGTCCCAACATTGATTGGTGTTTCCATCTTATCTTCTCCAACTATCTCAACCTTGTTTTTTTCAAGTTCTTGAACATTTTGAGAGACTGAAGTTCTTTCCATGGATGTACTAATAGTGCATCCTATTGTCTCCTTCCTGTGATATACAACTAAGGGTTGTGAAGGTTGTACACTTATGACTTGAGGAGTAATTGTAGTTGTTTCTTGTGTTTTCAATTCCTCCCCTGCAATCATAGATTTTGACTTTTGGATTTCATCAACACTTACCAATATAGGGTTGTCACATAATTTGGCCTATACTATAGATTTCTTAAGTATCTTTTTCAAATCTTCCTCTATCAAGGGATTGATTTTCTAAGCAATAGGATCAAAAAAATCCTTTACTGTGATAGTTTTTGTACTTACACTTATTGCCTATGGAGGGTTGGCACTCGATATTTGTGTATCTTGTACACTCTACTTTGGTTGCTGCTCTTTTTTAGCTATTGCTTGATCATCTATAGTCATATCAGTACCTCTCTCAACTATGCCTTCTTCATTTCTATCCTCTTCATCATCTTCTACCTCAATAGGTTCTTGCTCATCATCTTTGACTGTTGCTAGTCCATATGTAATCTTCCACATTTATTTGAACTTCTTTACAACATCCTTTATGTTGTTCTATAATATTTTAGATGCCCTATATTTAGCTACAAATATTACAACATATTTCTTTATGGCTCTAGACATTTTTGTCTTGTTGAGTTTTGGCATAACTTCAGTGAGGGTTGTTTCCCTAATTTGCTTCTTTGTGTCTAAATAATAGTACCATTTTTGGTCAACTCTATCATATAGAATCTTAGGTATTGAGTTTTCAATTTGTAGAGGAGGCTTCTTGAAAGTAACCATCATGGCATATATTGCCTCCTTTACTTGATTCTTCTCAATCTTTCCATGGTTATCAAATTTAATGTGAGAGAAACCTGACAAATCAACATTGTTTCTAATATTCTCACATAAATTTTTTAGTTTGAGGAGGGAATATGACTTACCACTTGGAATTTTGGTGACTGTCATTAGATTCAGTCTTCTCCTCATTAGATTTAGCCTAAGCAACATACTTCCTTCTTGGTCTTTTCTGTGCTCCACCTTCCTGCTCTTTAGGCTTGGCTATCTCTTTAGCCTTCTATGTAGTGACTCTTGTACTAACTGTCATGGTAGATGTTGTTGGTTTGGGCTAACTTGGTTTTGCAACCTTCTTTGGTCGTGTCACTACAAATGTCTAGGAGTAGGTGCTTCCTCGGCTTCTTCTTCCTTGGCACCTTCTAGAATTTATGTCTCCTCTTCCTATTGATCCTCTCCTTGACCTTGTGTTAGAGCCAGTGGTGTTTGAGCCTATGTTTCTTTTTCATCATCATCATCATCTTCTTCTTCTTCTTCTTCCTCAACTCCTGTACCAAATTTTTCATTTAGTTCTTCACCAATTTGTTCTTTTTCTTGATTATAGAGTCAGTCTTCATTTCCATAGTTATTTTTGATTTGGCCAATTCATAGTTACCAAATGCTTTAGCTTCTTTTTCCACTTCTTTTGCAAGTAATGCTATGATTCCTACAAAGGCCTCATCAACATTTATCTCATAACCTAATGGCCTTAGCCATCTCACTCTAGGAATTGCTACTTGTACATATGTGTGATCAATATTAACTAGGAAGCAAACATCATCATAATTTTTCTCCACTAGTGAGACTGGAATCCTTAATCTCTTTTTCATAGAATGTTTGAAATCTTCAAAATAGCTAGTCATTACTAACTCAAAGTTATTTCCTAATTGTTCAATGAATTCTCCTTTCTATACTACAATTGATCTATTTGTCTTCCATGGGACCTTGCCAAAAGTAGGAAATGCATTTTGTACATAGAAGAAAATACATACCAAAATAGATCCAAATGTTCACTAAGCACTCTTTATTTTCCTTATTGCTCCTAAGTTTCTAATCAATTGCTGCAACCACAACTCGAAAAGATCATAAATATGATCTTTCTTCACAATTTTGTAGCCTATGTCCATTGCAGTGCAAGGTACACTGTTTAATCTGCTTGATTGATAAAAACTTATATGCAATTACCCTCAATTAAAAAGATATTAGGGGATCTATGATTGTATCAATGGTCATACCCCTTTTGTTCTAGATGGCTCCTACGTTCCTTTTAATTACTTCCTTTGACTCACTTCTCATAGTTTTTGGCTGATCTAGGGTTGGATACCCTATTATCCTCTGAATAATTTTCTTTGTAGTTTTAATCGGTCCATTCTCCAACCATACTGAGCTGTTGTGAATTCTACTCAAGATAATCTTGATCCACTTAGTTTTAAAGACATTTAGAAAGTCTAAGGCACGAGTTAACCCTTTCTTCTCAACAATGTTGAATTCTTCTCTTAATACTCCATTCTCACATAGTCTTCCATATGCTTCTCTAATTTCCATGTCACCTATGCTTCCAATTTTGCAATTATAACAATTCTTGACATCTTGTATCATTAAGACTCACTATGGTATCATAGACAATGCATCAGAGGGATCTTGCTTATATGCTATGTCTAGAATAGCTTTGAAAATAGATTGTTTAATCTTGTTACTAATTAACTAGACGTTTAAAACTTATTTTCCCTCTACACCTTTTTCTTTTGAAGAACTAGATTCCATCACATAAATCTATGGTTTACAAATTTTGAAACTACGTAACTCAACACATGGTAAATATCTTACAAATTCTAACAAGATGGTGTCAAATAGCCATTCAAATCTACTACAAATGCTTAGTTAAAATTCTCTAGCTCGCCTTTAGCTCTTTGTCTTCTTTCTCCATTTTGAATGATGTTAAATTAGTGAAAATTGATCAAATAGCCCTCAAAACACTACAATTAATGCTAAGTGCTTATACAGTTGTAATCTTGGCATCAACTGATTTTTGGCTCATTTGATATCCACATGTCTATCCATTCATTTGGAAATCATTACAATCTTGGCCTTAACTAAACAATTTTGTTAGATCGGCATCCACTAACATTTCACTTGGGAACCATAAGAAACTTTTCATGCTCGGCAGTAACATGAAAAAGATGAAAAAAATTTAAAGATTTTTTCTTGATTTCTAATAACACTTTGCATCTTTATTCATACATATATAATCTTTTTAGAATTATATCCTTGGAATTGATGTATGGTATAACTTTTAAATAACAGTCCCACATACCTCTTGATTGCTTAGTTAGATGAGGTGTGATGACCTGACCCATTGGGTGAAGTGATCCCATCTGCACTTGATGTGTTGCAATCCTCCTTTCTCTTCCATGTCTTGTTCATCTCATTTTTGAAATTTTCAATATCATCCTTTCCTTTTCCTTTATTGAACTCACAACTTGGTGCCTTTGACCTTGTTGGATAATATCCATTGATGTGACTAGTCTTCAAATAGCTAAAACATGTGGTTTGACTCAACCACCTTTTTTAGTCACTCCTAAAATGTGTTCTAATACAATTCTTAGGAATATTTCCATACTCTTGACAATAGTGACAACTATACCTTGTATTATAATCCCAGTTATAGTAGTTTTCATTATTCTTTACCTTTGTTTGCTTGTTTGATGACCACATGGGTTTGGATCTGCACTCAAAAGCTCTATGTCCATACTTCTAACAGTTATAACAATATCCTTCAAATCTTTGAGCGTGCATGGTCTTGGTTCTAGATTCATGTGCCTGATGACCTTTTTTATCGCACTTATGGTAGTTACCCATGCTCTTTTGCTTAACATTCTGATTTATAGTCTTGATCCTGCACACATTAGTAGCATGTCATTTCTTACCACAATTATGAAAACTAGGTTTTGAGTTCTTACCTTTTTTACTTCCTTCTTTAACACTTTTGGATGATTCTCCTTCCTTAGTACTTGTTTATCCCAGTCCAGATGTACCATTGTTAGATCTAGGAGACCTCATCAATTGTTCAAAGTGTTTGATAGATTCATTTGGTTTATTGAATCTTTTAGCAAACTCCTTTTCCCTTTTCAGATCATTTCTCAACTGTTCATTCTACAACATCAATGTTGTTATCTCAATGTCCTTGGCATTTAGTTCATGGTTTGCATTCATCATTGGTTCATTGTCTCCAATTTCATGTTAGTAATCCTAGTTACTTCTGATGATTTTTTCTTCAGTCTACTGGTCAAAACTCTTTTGTCATCCTCAATCATGGATTTGTCTTCTATAGCTTTCTTTTCTATTCGGTCACCTCACATAGTAATATGGCTTGTGATTCTTGCTCTATCTTAAGATTTTTTATCTCTTCAGCTAGAATTTTTTTCTTTTCTATTAGATCTATAATTGTTGCATCAAATTCATTTGAGTCTCCACTTGCAAATAGCTTAGTAGTGTCCATCTCTTGGTATTGTGTGTCATTCCCCTTAATGGAAATTTCCTTCCTTCTCTTCAATGATTTCTTTAGATCATCTCTTGTTTCATTCAATTGATGTAGAATGAGTTGTATTTCAATTCCCTAATTCTCAATAATTTTCTGAACTTGTAGACTTCCATTTCCAAGATCTTTCCTCAAAGTTGTTAGGCTTCACTTTTAGAGAACTAGGCTCTGATACCAATTGTTGGAATTACAAATAGGAAAGGTAAACTTCTGAAAGGGTGGGGGTGGGGGGTGAATCAGTGCTTTAAACTTTGACCCATTAGAATATTCACCACACATCCATCTCACGTATTCAATAAGTTGACTAAAATACCATGTAAAGCATATAAGTAAGCATTCACACATTCATGACACAATATATGATTACCCAGAAAACCCTCCAATGAGAAGGTAAAACTAGGATGGGGATGACATCCACAAATCTTCATTTCTGCAGTAATAAAGTGTATCCAATAAAGGTTACAATGTTTGATCATGAACCATGATCTACCCTATTAAAGGCTTATAAATAATTTTAGGTCTTACCTTATTAAAGGATTTCAACACCCTATTAGAAGTGTGCCTAGTTAAAGGACTTCAACTCACAATTAAGTAAGCACCTTGTTAGAGTATTTCAATATAGCTTGTTAGGACTACTCTATTAAGAGATTTAACTAATTCACCTATTAGAATGTCTCAGCATTGATCTTGCAGTTAGCACTCTAATGCTTGATGACAAATCAACTCTATCTTGTTTTCTATGTTCTTCCTTTATTTGATTTTGTAATTCAATTCAGATCATAATACCTTGGTCACCATGAATTTCCTAGTTTGTGCATGCAAAACTCTCCTTGATAATTCATACATTCCCTTTCTCAAACATATGAAGTTTAGGGTTTGCCCTCCTTAAGAAGACCTAGGTGACTTAGGGTTAGGTATAAATAAATAGTTGTGATTCATCCATATTGCTATTTAAACCTTTCATTTACCTAATTGGATGCATGTAATACATAGGGATTCCCGATTGAGATTCATCCTTATCACTAAAATATTATAATTCAATCCTTAAGTTGGCTAAAAAATGGTTTACATAGTAGTTTGTGCTAATACAAACAATTATGACAAAACTATGTTACTTAGCATCTAAAGTCATTGGTGCTCATAACATACTATGACTTCAATGTTGTCACTTGACATTTGAATGACTCAATATGTATTGCTTGTTCAACTGTTGAATCGCTTGGCATATACTATTTGCTTAGCACATGAGTGACTCAACACTCACTATTTACTCGGTATGCTCTAACTTATATGTTGTACTCGACATATGTTATTTGTTTGGAATGAACTAAGTAAATGACTTAAGTGTATAAACACTCACTTGTCAAAACCAATTTGAGATTAACAATCATTACACAAAAAATAGTTTTTTCTTTCAAAATGTTGAAACGAATCTTCACCCTAAAAGTGTACCATATTTAGGAAAACTTGCAAGGATGAAAAGTTGAATCCTTAAGAAGAGCCATCTTCCATGAAAGAGGTTGACCTAAAAATATTTAAAAAGGATTACTCCAGTCCCAAACTTCATAAGCCTCTCAAAAAACTAGAATAGTTGCTTGAAGAACTCAATTGAACCACAAAAAAGACAACTCATAGAGGGTATTCCCATATGAGTGGGACGGCTCCCTATTAGATGACCTTAATAACCTACATGCCAAGAAAAATAAGCCAGTTGAGGCCCAAATACAATTGTCTAAATTTCCTAAAACCTTATTTTCCCACATCCTCAAGAGGAATATAATTGTCAACAAAAATTAAGTTAGTCGACCATATGTAACTACAAAGATAACAAAGAATATTTCATGAGCAACTTGTAACTCCATAATGAAATGTTGGAAAACCATTTTGAATTCTTTCACAAAAGTCCAAAATAACAAACCTTAATTGTATAAAAAATGCAAATGAATGAAATCAATGAAAAATCAATGCCTCTCTTGGTTTAAAAGTGTAGTTTTACTTAAAAATGAATGATCCAAGAAGTAAATTTTAGACGATGATATAAATGACAAGAGATCTATAGAGCTTGAGTCTCGTCGATAATAAATAAATAAATTGTGAAGTTAGTCAAATGTTTGTAGGATTTTAAGTTAATGTGATAATTTTAAAATTTAAGAATAAAAAAATGAAAAATATTGATGTGAACATATGTCTCTGCCTATGTCTACTATTTAGATTTTATTAATGGTGATTGTTAAAAACTAGTATTTGTATTCAATAAATTAAAAATTTCAAATCTGACCAAAATTTCATAATTTCATTTTTTGATACACCTTCTGAGTAGAAGCACTTCTACTTTCTCACCTTGAGATCACAAATGATGCAGTAATACCATAAAGAGTATAAATAGTAATGGTCTTTGATTTCATTTGTATCTAACCTCTTCTAAAAGATTTGAAGCAAAGAGAAAGGTATATATCCATATGCTTAAAATATTTCATACCTGACATATAAATCTAAAGACAAAATGTTTTTCTTCTTTATATTTTCAACTGTATATTTAAAATCTCCCATATCCATAAATTCTTGGAAATTTTGTAAAGTGTCTATCTGAATCTTCCCATGGATAGTATGAGAAATTTTATCCCTTTCTAGTTACTTTTATATCTTATCATTCTATAGTTATATAAGTTGTATATCTTGATATAGCTATAGAGATCATCATACTATCTTCAAAGTTTTCCTATGTCAAATGGGTTTTTAGAATAGGGACAGTAGAAAATATAACAATGTAAATCTTATCTTAAGTTTCATAAAGAAATAATTCATGAGAAATAAATAAATACATACATCAACTAGTGACACTACTCAGAATTGAAGATACATATTTTTTTAATGTCGAAGATTGCAAAAATGTTTGTGGAATTGATTTACAATTTTATTAGAATTTAAATTATACTTCTATGTCATGTTTACAGATTGGTTAAGATTTATATCTTTCATAATTTAAACAATTATTAGTACTTGTGATTTTGACAATTTATAATTATGATTGGTAGATTAAGTCAATTGTTTTTATTAAATTTATAAGATAATATAAATTTTTATTTTTTTTGATGTATATTTCTTAAATTTTAAGATTTTGAAAAGTAATTTTTGACTGTGAGGAATTATTCTATAGAGGTTTTTCTATTATAGTTCTTGATTAAGAAGTTTTCTAACGTGTGAGATCTTATCTCATAAAAGAACTCATTTTTGTTAACAAGCTCTAGTTGGCATAAATTTATTTGAAAGCAAAACTATGAATTTTGATGACTTTTGTAATAGCCTCATTTTTATATTAAATTGAATGATGAAGTATTATTCATCTTTAACCACCCTTCAACTAAAATGTACATATTATTTATAAGCCTTCTCCAATCAAATAACAACTTGTACAACTTGAAGAATAGCTTATGATGGATTATAAACTTTATCGTACTTGTTTGATTACAAGAGGAGAGACTAATGCATAGTTAGGTAGCAATGCAAATGACAATATCTATGATGTTACAAGTAACGTTAACATTGTAGTTACGTTGAGCCTTTGTTGTCATGTGTCATGAATTTTTGATAGCTAGGGTGCCTTTAAAAAATGTTATTTTTGTTTTCTATTTTAATTAAGATGAAAGGATTATTCAAAGTCAAAAACAAATTTAGTTGTCAACATTTGATTTGTTTTTTTAAAATTGACGTATAACTGTTAATACAAAAATGCAAAGGGATAACATGGAAACGTGGTCTAGATTTGTGGCTTATAATATTTTAGTGTCTATCTAATAGTCTCATTCATGTTTTTGTTTCCCTCAAAAGATCCTATTTAATATTTTTCAAACATTACATATTTTGGTTTTCCACTTATTCATTTGAAAAATTTAGCAACAAATTGAGCTGAAAATGAAATTTTTTAGACATCTAGGAGTAATTGTGTCTGCTAAATTAATTAAAAGAGTAGGAAAAGTTTAGTGGTGGTTGGAGAAATTAAACACAAACTCAATTCATTGTTAGGGCAATTGAGACTAATGTGAAATTAGATTGTATCCAATGCATGGCTTTGACAGCTCAAAATCTTAATTGAGAAGAGACTATAGAAACAAAGAGTACATATATAAGTTGTCATTTCCATAAACACTCATTGTTGGAGTTGAAGAAAGAGATTAAGGAATGCAGCTACTATTTGTTATTTGTTTTGGATTCTCAAAATGATTAGACTTTCTCATTTCAATACTAGGAACCACATCACAATTGGATGCGAAAATGGTTAGTGCTCTTTGTGAATAAGAGATTTCTGGTGCAGCCATTGAAGATCAATCTTTTGCATTACCTAATATTAAGCAATTTATATCTTTGCCAATTATTTCTAGATTAACATTTTCTTGTGATGTAGTATTAATAATTTCCTGGATATCATTGTCCTGAAGGATTCATCACATGTCTTTAGATTTGGAAGGGTCTCTGCGTTAGGATCTATGCATGGCTAATAAGTTTTTCACTAGGTGATTGTTCCACTAGTTTCCTATATCATTATCCATTCTTCTAGGTAAATATCTAGTGATCAACGATCATCTGAAATCATTTGAGACACGAAATGATTCCATTTACAATTTAGTTTTATGTCAAATATTGAAATGAAGAGCTTAACAAACATAAAATGAAAAAATGTTTTGAATGGAATGAGGTTGATATGTTCCTAGAAGTCGATGAAGCTAAAGAATCAAATCTTTAGGTAAACTATGTCCTTGTTTGATGACGGGTCAAGATAATTTCCTTATCTCAATCTACAACTCTTTCTAGACTGAGAAAGACTTGAAAAGTACTTATGAGAAGAACCCTCCACCTAAAAAAACCTGAAACCCTAAAATTGAAAACATAGGAATGATCCTAAAATTAAATCTTTAAATATTGTAAATAATTGTTGTTTGAAAGAGTTTAAAAACAAAAAAAATTGCTTCCATACCTTATGACCAGATTTTTTTGTTGTTTTGAAGCAAGCCTAAGAATCACCATTTCAAAATTTTCTATAAGAACTAGTCATATATTTTCCAAATGGAAATAATCAAATTAAAAGGTGAAATTTTGAAGCTCAATATTATATAAGGTGAAACCTAATTTAAGGCCAAGTTCATAGTGTCCAACCATTTTGTCATTCTACCAAAAATGGAAGTTACGTGTATAGTTGTGGGAGGTGGATGAAACATAGATAATGCAATGACATATGTTGTCAGACATGTAGCATAATGCCACATAGAACCTCTAAAGTGACAAGTCTATTGCCTTTGCCAAATGTCAAATCCTATTTTCACTTAAAATTTCTTTAACAAAAAAAAATGAAAAGCTGGAAAAATGGCCACATCCAATCAAACAACAAAAAATTTTATTCAAAAATTTCATTTTAATGAAAATTTTCAATCACACCATAGTATAAATAATTTTTTTTTCAAATTGCACGACTATTATAATAGGGATTAATGAAAAAAAGTTGATTAAAAACTATAATCTACCCTTAAATATAGACGAACTAATAAAAATCTAACAAAATATTTACTCCTCATTAAATTTTTTAAAAATTGAACCTAATGTAAGAAACCTAATGACCTCCCTTTAAAAGCTAAAAATATACACCACTAAATGAAGTACTAAACTCAAAGAAGCTAAAGCTTGAAGCAGGCCTAGAATTTGAAGGTCACCCTTGCTTGTCATGCGATTTTTTAATGATGGTTTGGTCATTTTTGTTAGAGAAAAAGGTTAATTTAATTTTAGTAATTAAATTACATTTTCTCCCTACTTAAGGTTTCACTTTATGCATCTTTTGCATTCTCGTTTAATAATTATTTAGTAATTATTGAATAGCATTTACCTTTTAGGTTACCCTTTTCAGGTTTTCATCTCCTATTATAAGGATAGATCATTTGTAAGTATCTTGTATCTTTTCATTATTTGAGAATACATTTGCATATTTTCCAAAGCAAACCCTTGCTTCCTATTGTCTTTTTCTTCTCTGTGACAGGTTTTTTACATGAAGGTATTTGAGGGTTTTGTGGATTTATTTTGACTATTTACTCAAATCCTTCATGGTATTAGAGCCAAATCTATTGTAGCTTGTTTTGTATTTGGAGAAAAAGGGATAACGAGGGTTTGACAGATCAGATCTGGAGTTTTTTTTACGTATTTTTTGTTAAAATAAGGGGTCTCTAAAATTCAGGGCACTTTGAAGCCAAACCAACCTCATGGTTGGATTTAGAAGGCATCAAAACCCCCATTTTCATATAAAGTTTGTCTATTTTGGACAATGTTGATCCGGGAGGCAAATTTTTTTTGCCTAGCAGGGTCGTACGACCTCTACACAGACTCCAAGGCATTTTTTCCATAAAAATCATAATTTATTAATATAAAAATGGTAGTTATTTTTACTGCCATAGTTAGTTAATTGTGATCGCCCACGCAGTTACTTAACCGTGATAGAACCACTATAGTAACCGTTGCAGTCACCACTAGCAGGCTATGCTCCTTGTTGCCACTTATCCACTTCCGGCCATTGCTAGCAGAGCCACCCACCTATCTCCACCACCACACCTCTACTGCCCATCCTCCACTATTGCTCTGCCATTGGTTGTGGTATTTTGTTTAATTTGTTTTGTTTTTTTTTATTTAAAAAAATTATATCTTTTTTCATGCATTTGTGGGGGGCCTATCTTTTTTTGACCATATCTTGAGCATACAAAAGTCTCTTTTTAATTAGAAAGAAGCATTGGAAAGCTGGTTCTAAGATGGAAACAATGGCATAGGATTTTCTGGGTTTTGATGTAGCTTGGTTATCTATTTGGGTAGTCAATTCTGAGTATTCTATTTTCACTCTAGAGGGCATATCTTGAGCATCCCAACTTTTTTTTTTAAAATGTTATATTTTTGGAAAGCTCATTCAGTTCTCTTTTCAGAATTGTTGGTTTGTCTTCTAGATTTTTCTCCAAGATCTCTCTATTATGGTTTTCTCTTTATTGTACTATGGTGGATATCTTGGGTGTTTTAGGTCTAAGGAGCATCTTCATGGCATGAGATTTCTTCTTTTGGGATGTACTATCTATTGTAATAGCTCTTTACCCTTTTTTATCATTGTTGATATCATTTGTAAGCATGTTTATGCAAACAAATTGAGATAAAGTGCCATTCCTTGCATTTTTAGGTTTTTTCTCATCATTGTGACTTATTGTACTTGCACTACATTATAAAGTGCCATGGGGGGATAATTGTTTGCCTTTTAGTGCCTTCTTCCTTTCTCAAGTGAGTTTCCCTTCCACAACATTAGCCCCATGATGTGTCGATGACACGTGCCTTTATAGGTGTATGTATCTCTTCCTCACTCTCGATGTTCTTGGTTCTTTCTATTTTGTAGGAGTTATTGGCTCACTTTCTTAGTTGCTTGTCACCTCACCCTTGTCTACATTAGAGTGGTTCCTTATGTTGTTTCTCATGCTTCCTTGGTTCAATTGATCAACTTTTTAGACTTTGGTGTTTCATGCCATTTGTATCTTTGAGTTTAGTTGTTTCCCTTTGTGTGCCTCCTGATTTGATGCATATTACAGTCTTCTCTACCTGGTCAGGTTCTATTTTAGAAGAGTATCTATAAATCAACAATTTCTTTTTGATAGAGTTTGCGGCTTCTTCATGCTTCACTGATGTTTCTTCATGATCCCTCATTGTTCCTATTTTCTAGAACATTCCTCTAGTTGGAGGCTTTTGCAGTCCTTCACTAGGTTTTCAACTATCTCTTTTGGAGTAGAATTTTTCCCACTAGATTTTTTCTATTTCTCCATTTCATAGAGATTTGGTTGTGATTGGGTACCTTATCAGGCCCTGTTGCTGAGACCCAAGTTTGCTTTCAACATTGCATTGTAATTTCTTTGCTCTTTTTACATTGTTTGTAATTGCATTATTGCTCATCTTAAGGGGGGGTGTTAGAGAAAAAGGTTAATTTAATTTCATTAATTAAATTACCTTTTCTCCCTTCTTAAGATTTTACTTTATGCACCTTTTGCATTCTCATTAAATAATCATTTTGTAATTATAAATAGCATTTACCTTTTAGGTTACCCTTTTCGGGTTTCAATCTCCTACTATAAGGATATATCATTTGTAAGTATCTTGTATCTTTTGTTAATCTGATCTGAATACACTTGCATATTTTTCAGAGCAAGCCCTTGCCTCCTCTTGTCTTTTCTTTCTCTATGACAGGTTTTCTACATGCAGGTATTCGAGGGCTTGATGGATTTGTTTTGTGTATTTGCTCAAATCCTTCAATTTTAGCACGACCTTCATCTTACGCTTGAAGGAAAATATTGATTGTCAATATTTTTTAATTTATAAATTAATTTAAATATTATTATTTTTTAACCAATATGCTTTTGTAATATATATTATAAATATTAAAAAATAGTCCTAATAAAGTATTGCAACTGATCTAATTACTACTTTTTGAACCGAAATGTGATTTTTTTAATATATCACTCAAAATAAAAGAATAAGATTTCTACAAACCTAATTTATAACTTTATAATATTCATTTGAAATTGTGATATAAAACATAAAATAATATAAGCAAATATTATCAAAGATAAAAATCTCTTCTTGATTTTTGGTTCTTCCATATCTATATGCTTCATTTGAATTTTTATCATTTATTTAAAATCGATTTAAACTATCTTTGATTTTTTGACATCTTTGATGATATTTTATTTTAAAATTATGTTTCACAATCAACATTACTTGGTGGAATATTAAGAAAAACTTTCCATAACCTCATCATATGAGGATGACTTCTATGTCATTATTCTGTATTACAAAAGACTGCATGCATATTCAATTTTTGATCCCTTACATCTCTCCAACAATTGTTTGTGTTATTCTATTTGAAGACATTTTTTAAAATGCTTACAAAATAAAAAATAGTAATCATATGCAAAACACTATTCTATACAATCATTGTACATAAAATAATTTATAATGTAATTGTATTATGAAGAAGTTGCTATAAGTCTATTTCTACGATTCACTATGTTCTGAAGAAAAGATTGAAGCTACTGTAAAAGTGAGGTGCAATTGTCTCTTCATAAGAAATGATATTTCTTGTTGATATAATTTTTTGATATAGATGTAAAAAATATAAAATTAGAAAGTAAACAAAAATTAATAACACAAACAATTTTTTAATTATATAAGAAATTTTCTAAACTAATAGATTACTTATTTATGCATGTTTCTAAATCAAAACATACACTAAAATTCATAAAAGATTTTTAAAAGATTCTAAATTAATATTAGTATATGTTAACAAAATAAATATATTGTTATTAATAAATTTTATTTACTACAAGCCATATATATTATAAAATAATATATTTATATTACTAAATAAAATATTAGATTATTTTTGAAATGTAAAACTTACGATTTTATAAAAAAATAGCATGTCAATATGTAAACGGCCAATGGCGGCCATCAAAATCGAGGCCTGGTTGAAGATATCAGTTTACAAAATAGTAATAGTTTTAGATTGAGTGAATGTAAATTGTTTTTCTTCAAGCTTAAAAAGAGTGCCAATAATTAGACCCCTCCAAATCTAACACTTCCCGATAATTTAGACACGTATAGCGAAGGAACTCTATATGCGCTTAAAATTATATTTTGAATTTTAAAATTCATCGATTTGGTATATGAAATCTTGTAAGATACTCAAAGTTTGAACCCAGAAACACACTTCAACTATCTTTACTAGCTTCCCATACAAGTAGAATCCAAATCCACGTTCCCTTCGCATCGAGGCAACGTGTCAAACCACTTAGCCACGTGGCGCCCCAAAATTGACCGTTCCATGCAAACTGCGTGTCACTGCACACGTTGATACTTCTCCAAGTTTGCCTTCCTCCTCCAACTTTCTTCTCTAATCTCAAATGCTCAGAATTTTGATGTTTTCTCAAATTCCTCTAACACACAGTGTAACAGAATAGTGCTGCCAAACACTTTCCAGTATCATTTGACGGACACAAATCTTGGGCTTTTTCTTGTTTTCCATTTCACTTGAGAAGCAGCAGTTTTGGGTGTTTGTAAAAGGCAATTGAAAATGTCAGGGTTATCGCTTGCAGTGGCGCCTCGGCTGGAGGACGGAAATGGAGAAGATAAGAAGAGAAAAGAAGAGCAGTATAGTTCCATTGGGGGCGTCATGGGCTCACTCCGCGTCATAGAGCTTCAGTTGGTAGCCTTTATTTTAGTCTTCTCCGCTAGCGGTTTAGTCTCACTGTTTGACATTGCCTTTCCCGTATTCCTTTCCCTCTATTTGCTGGCCTTGTCTCGCTGGGCTTTTCCAGGCTACAGGTATGTGAGGTTTTAACTTGCCTTCTTCCCCTGTTTTGTTTCCTTCTCTTCTTCTTTGCTTTTTCATGCATCTCTCTCATGGTTCAGGAAAAGCATTTTGTGTTTCAGTGAGGAGCTAATGAAAAATATTGAAGTACCCTTTTGAATGGAAATACCGAAAATACTCTGTTTTAGTATGATTCTTGACAACTATGTTATGGATATATACAGCTATGCTGGTTTTGATATCAAGGGTACTCTGATTATTTATTTTTCTGTAAAGCTTTTATATTAAAATTATTATTTTTCCCTCTTGATAGATGTAATTTTTATCGATTAGTTAGGATTAGGTCTTTCAATGACTAGTTGGCGAAATGTTATTTTTGATAGATCAGCTAGGAATTAATTGAAGGACTTTCAGTGGCTGGTTGGCATGTTGTTTCGCTCTTTAGCATACCTGAAAACATACTAAGTTGTCCACTATTAATGGATCAGCCAGAAATCAAACCTAAAGACCTTCAATAACTGGTTGCCATTTTTTTCTCACTTCCTAGCAGACCTAACATTTAGTGATCCGCCATTAAGCTACTCATTCCTTGGGGTTTGGAGCTTCAAATTGTTCCTCCAAAATCACTTATTCTCGACAATTATGTTATGGATATATACAGCTATGCTAGGCTTAATATCAAAGATGCTGTATTTTTTTTCATAAAGCTTCCATATTAAAATTATTTTTTCCCCTTTAATTTTTTTAAAGTGCACACATTCAAACTATATTAATATCAAGCATCACGTTTTGACATTTTTGTTCTTATACTGGGTTTAATTGTATTAAGGTGTTTTTATTTTGAGTTTTAGTAATTAATCTCTCCATGGATGTTTTTCTCTTGATAGAGCAACCCAATCCTTGAGTTTTTGTCTTTGGAGCTTAAATTCATTCCTCCAAAACTCCTGAATTGAGCCATCCATGGCTGGCTTGGTCTCATAATAGTTGCTTTAATGCAATGCTAAGTTACTATTGATGGATCAGGTAGGAACACAGAGTTATTTTGATGGATCAGCTAGGATTTCGACTTAAAGGACTTCCATCGACCGGTCTTAGGTTGCCCTTTGGCAGACCTAAAGACACACTGAGCAACTCATTCCTTGGGGTTTGGCGCTTAAATTGTTTCTTTAAAACTGCTGAATTTTGAGCCATCTAGATTTGGTTTGGGTTCTTAAATGTTATTTTGATGGATTAGGTAGGACTTGCAATGACTACATATTGGGTTGTTCTATCTGGGCACAGCTTGTTTTCTCGTCTTCTTAATTGGTGTTACATATTTAGTGAAACTAGAAATTTAGTATCACGTTTTCAAATAACTTGATAAGCCATTTTAAAATTCAGAGAAGCTTTAATAACATCAGCTTGGAAGGTCTCTTCACCTTAACTTTTCAAACATCATCACAAACTGCTGAATCCCTATCAAATGTACTTTTGAAGTTTTTATCTTTGCATAACTATGCCAAACTTAAAATTGATTAGCTTTTACTTTCAAGTGTCTGTATCTGCACTATTATGGTTTTCAATCTTCTCTGCATTTGAAACATATATGCCCTTTAAATCTTTCATTCATTCTTAAAGTCAATTTGATGAAGATTCATAACCGGAGAGAAGACATTGAGAAGAATATGAAAATGGTCTAGGTTTTTGATGCTGTGTCCCTTAGACTGTTTGTCTCGTGGACTTCATTAAAATGCCTTCATTCCCCTTTTTCCTTCTTTTCATTTATGGTTAGTTTTGGCATTTTCTAAATATATTGCCAATAATGTCCTCTTTTTTTCCTGAGGTTTTTACCATTTTCATTATTTGTTTTTCTCGTTCTCTATGATCTACACTAGTCTTGATATCAAATTTCAATTGTAACATTTTTCCTTCTTTCCTTTAAAGTCGTTATTTCTGTCTAGCTACTTTTTTTTATGGAGGTCATCCACAAACAAGTTTTAGGTACCCGATACGAGTCCACGCGTGCCTAAAACCTCTTCGGCTAAGAGCCAAGGACTAAGGAGCATCCACGCTGCCAAATTCACCTGGGGCACGATCCCGGCCTCATCCTTTATGATGTCTTCGGACCTTGCACTCAGCACTGTTGCAATATCAATAGAGGACATCAGGATGTTAATCTGTTATTAATCTAGGACATTTAGTTTTAATGTCACAGTCACTGTTTTCTTTTTCATATTTCAAGGGAGCTTTTTGTACGACCTAGCTTCTCTGAAAACTAATTATTCCTGTTCGACAGAAAACCTGGCGGGGCATCATCCATGGAAGTTTTTCACGGCAGCCGCATGTTTCAACTCTATGTTATAATAGGCACCATTGTAGGGCTTTTTCTGCCATTAGCATACATTCTGGGTGGATTTGCCAGAGGAGATCAGGCAGCAGTGAAATCTGCAACTCCACATCTCTTTTTGCTATCATTTCAGATTCTGAGTGAGAATATTATTTCTGGAATGTCCATATTTTCACCCCCAGTGAGGGCTCTGGCACCCCTACTGTATACTGGGAGGAGACTGTTTGCTATCTTGGACTGGAGCTATGCCACTTTTAACAAATCAAAAGTGCCAGAGGATCCTCGGATACAGGTAAATTCTTTCAACATTTTTATATAAAAGAAAAAAATATCATGGGTTTTATTGGCGAACCAATGAAAATGGCATTCGAAATACACCCCTAATTATGATGGTATAATCATTTGAGCGTTCTCCTAGCTGCAAGCCCATGTGTGTGACAGCGAAGGCTACATATCTAGTCCATTGGATAGGGAGATTAGTCTCTGAATTTTTCAATGCATTTGTCTATCTAAGATTTAAATAAATAAGATAAGGGAACTTCGCATTACTTGCCCTCCGAGGTTAGGGGAAATTGCCCCTAGAATTTAACCCTGCAAATGGTCTCATGGACAGGGTTTGCTTTACCAGCCTGCACTTGTACTTCACCATATACAGTGGTTGATAAATTGTTAGAGCCTTCTAAAAAGTCTGAGTTGTAGTTCTCAAGCTAAGTAGGAGCTAAGTTAGCATATCATTTAATAACAGAAGTTTTCCACAATTCATAATTTGTTCGGTGCTGTGAGTGTGTTTTTATCATGACCTGAAGTGTTGTTAATAAAAAAAAAATTACAGCCAAATCTAGAAGCAGCATCAAACAAGCATGTCATTGTTTAAAATAAACATCATTTTGGACAATGCTGGACAGAAAAAATACATTGTTCTTATTTTTTCAGCTTTTCTCAATTAAATCCCTAGTAATTGAACTATATTGACACTTTTGATTTACTGAGTCATCCCGATCCGAGTAATGCTCCTATGGTTGTCACAGCCTTTTCGACTTGTTCGAGATATAAATAATGATTCTGCTTGGAGTCAGTGATATTGGGCTGTGGTTGATACAGGCTCTTCTCTACGATAGTTAATGTCTCCATGATGTGATTTTTTGTTTTCAATGCCACTGAGGATATTGATTATTTAAAAAGATGTTTTCATCAACTTCAAACCACCTTTGTTGAGTTTAATAGTTGAGTCTAAGTTGGAGTTAAAAATCAGCCTCCTGAATTTGAGTCTTGTAACTATGGAAACTTTAGATAAATAGTTTTGTTAGGCAGTTGAGCAATAACTTAAATTACCTTTTACCATAAGCATACAGTGTTAATTGTTTGCTTGGACATTGAAGTTCACAATGGCCAGTTTATCTACTTGTACAAATAGGATATGTGATGGTGTACCTAACCTGCTTTTTAAGACGAGAATAGAAAGAAAACTTTTAGTTGAATTGCACGAGGGATTCTTATATTAGAAACAACTTGAATTTGCATAAGGGAACCTTATACTAAAAATGACTTGAACTTGCATAAGGGATTCTTTTATGAAAAAGCCAACTTGAAAATTTAAAGGGATTCTTATACTGAAAACAATTTAGTTCTCTAAAGGGAGTACTTAGTAGCCTTTACTTTGTTGAAGATTCTTTCTAGGGGCAGAGTCAGAACGGTATATGAAGTAAAAAGAAGGAAAACTCAATTTGAGTACTTCCAGAAAAGGGTCATGTACACCAAAGTAGAGCTTGGTCTAAATAATATTTTCCTTTTTGTAAAAAGAAAAATAAATGATTTGTCCATTAGCCTAATGGTGGCCTTAATTTTATTTTGAACGCAGGATGTGGCATGGCTTTGGTTTGGACGAGGGTTGGCTATAGCAAATCTATTGTATTTTTCCATCAATCTATTTTGCTTTCTGATTCCTAGATTCTTGCCACGTGCTTTTGAGAGATATTTTCAGGACAGGACTGAATACAAAGCAAAAGTAGCTGAAGATAAACCACAAAATCAAAATCAACCTCAACCTTCTACTGCTCAGAAGCAGAAAAAAGCAGAGTAAAAGCCTTCGACAGGCACACAAGTCAGAATAGACTGTAAGTTGCTGTAAAATCCAAATTATCTCTTCGATATATATTCAAATTGAAAGAGAATAATGGGGTTATATGTACTTAGAATGTGTGAGCTATTTTAAATTTTAATTGGCATTGAAATTAGTAGCCTGTTTTTATTAAATTCTTATAAATAAAAGAGAGGGTTCTTGTGTAGTTTCAATTTTTATCCTTTTGGAGAGATGGATTGGCATGATAGGATTTATTCCACAAATTTGTTATAAAATAAATTTCAAAATTAAATAACATAAAAGTCTCAATTCTTTATTTTCAATTCCTCAAAATGCTTTTTTTCCGTTTGGTGTAAATCCCTATATAATTTGTCCTATCTTCTGTCAAAACCATGACTTGAATTCTATAGATTAGATACCACGATCAAGAGGGTGTCTTAAAATTACCAGGAATTTGGCACCGGGTCACATTTTTTGAGGGTGGATATTGTAGTTTGGTCATTTAAACCCCTGGAGTCTTGTAGCGTTTAGATACAGTGATCATATGTCTTTTTTGCTGTCAAATCCACCTGCTGTTGTTTGTCAGGGTACGTTGGAGTTAGGGTTAGATACAGACTCTTGCACCTTGTCTCATCTGCTGGGTCACAACAATTCTAGTTAGATTGGATAATTTACTCAGTTATCTCTAAATGTCATTATGAAAGAGATTCAGTTATCTCTAAACGTCATTATGAAAGGATGAGAATGTCTCAAATTATCTTTAGTTGCCATGGAAGTTGCTAAATTCAACTGTGAAGATTTTTTTAAAATGTCAAAATATTAAAAACAAGAGTAAGAGAAAGATAAATGAAAACAAGAGTAAGGGAAAGATAAATGAGAGTGTGGATGATATAAGGGAGATTTTCAAAAGGCAGATAAGATCACAAGTTGAAAGGTGAAAGTTTCTATTTTAAAATTTTATGATTAAATGGCTATGAATTTATGCTTAAATGGTTATGAAAGTTTCTATTTTTTTCATTTATGCCTAAATGGTTTTGAAAATCATTTGTGGTTTTTTTTGGTCCTCCTGCCTATCCAAATTCCCTATTGTTAATTTGCAACTACTCTTTTCAAAATTAACACGCATTCCTCAATAATTCATTTTAGATACAAAACTTAATTCTATTTTGAGTACACACATTACAAGAGAGCATGAATAAATCTTTGGAAAAGTATGTTTCAAATACATTTAGGGCATTTGAAATGCTTCTTAGCCAACATTGGAGAAAGATTATAAATATTTGTCACATTGGACCATGGGAATGGTTTTCAGTTCTAGTTTGGGTACAAACGTTGCAAGAGATCATCGGTGAACCTTTGGAAAAGTATGTTGTAAATGCATTTAAGGAATTCCTTGGTGCTCTTGAAGAGCCTAAAGATTTCATATCAACACGTTGTTCAAATTAACATATGCACACCTGAGAGTAGGTACGCACTCAAATTTTGACATTCTTCAATTACGAGGATGAAAAGGAAGATAAAGAAGCTATGATTTGAAATTAAAAATAGGATACATCTAGTTTTAATAAAGATCGTGCATTCTATCACTATGACCTTCTTTGCCATCCCCAATGACATGTTCCAAAGAAAATGGTGTGGCATATCAAAACAAGGGGCACAAGCGCCATAGTTCCTACCTTTAAATGTGGGTGACTTTTGGGGTAAGACTTAAGTTGTACATTTAATTGTGAACTTGAAATAGAATGTTGGCAGCTTCATGATACATCATTTGTATCGAATCTATTTTTATAAGTTTTAGCTTTTTCCATTCTTCTCCAGACTTTTATATTTACATAATTTTTTAATCTATTGTGGTTGGCACGAGTCTACTTGAACTCAAAGGTCGAAATAGGAGCTTTACGATATGGTATCGAGTTTCATCAAGTTTAAATTTAAGCATAGAATTTGTAAATAAGTGTTGTTTATCTCAAAATTTCGTTTCTTTTCTTTTCGAAGTCAATGTATCATTTGGTTCATTGTTTATGAATAACGGCATATCCCCTTCTCTTAACTCTTAAATGATATAGGATAAAATGAAAAAAGAGAAAGTACAATAAGAAATCTTTTATATTGTATTGTATACATAATTACAATAAAATTATTTTAATACTTTTATATAAATACAATAAAATCATAAATACTCTTATCTTGAATACGTTAACTCTTATATTAATATAGAATAAATTGAATAAATATATATATATATATATATATATATATATATATATATATATATATAAGAAATCTTTTACTTTATATTGTACTACATAAATACAATAAAATACTTTTATATTGAATTCACTTTTAATTATTTCAAATTAAAAGTTATTTTTGAGAATATATAAAAATAGAAATAATGTAATATAAGAAATTAAAAGTAAAAGGGAGTCGCATGCTATTACAAAAATTTAAAAAATAAAATAAAAAATATTAATATTTATGTCAGTTATGAAATATTTAAATAAAAAGAAAGCATAAAAATTAAATGCAAAAAATAAAATAAAATATATTGTATAAATATTTCAAATTAAAAGTTACTTGTCAGAAAAGGGTATGCATAGGATCATGGTGTGTCAAAAAGTAGCGATGTGAAAAAAATAGAGTTTGAAAATGTCTAAAAGCATTTCAAAATCCACATTTTTTTTCACCTATCCAGGTACCAAATCTGAAAAGTAAGGCCCAACCCTTATCAGATATCCGATTTTATGTTGGATACTCGATATTATATCGGATATGGATATCTGATATAGTATCGGATACTCAATATTGGGCCTGTTATTAAACCAAAAAAAAAAAAAAAAAACAACTCCTCGGTTGTTTCAAAAAAGCTAACCAACAACCCACGAGTTGGTTGTTAGTCAGGTTGTGTTGGCAGATATCAGATATCAAATATTATATTGGATACTTGATATTTGCCAATTTTTTTTAATAAAAAAAAAACCCGCAGGTTTGTATCACAATGAATCTCGTGCGCAGGGTTTCGGGTATCGGCTTCCATATCGCGTATCCGATATAAGTGAGTTCTTTTTTGTTTTTTTATCAATTTTAATATAAATTTAATAAATTTTATCATGAATTTGTTAGAATTTAAGGTTTTTTTGATAGAAATTGTCAAAATTAAGGTTTTCTTAAATATAAATTATGTTTTGCAAATTAATAGGAATGGCAGATCAAAATGATGACATTGAGGCAAGGAATATTATTCTTCATAACCCCCCACCAAACGATCCAGTGCCATACAAAACTGTCCACCAAATGATCCTTTACGCACTCACCCCCCCCCCAAAAAAAAAAAAAAAACCCTCCTTGAATCAAAGATTTGATAAATGAAAATCTCACTGAATTGAGGGGTTTGCGAAGAACATATAATAATGTACCTGCATTGGCTCCTATGTTATCCATGTTAAACACCATAGTGGATAACATTGAAACCCTTACCAATGAACAAAATGTTGCTCTTCGTTGGCATGATGAAATGCATGAGATGTTTGATGATGGCTTGGACTATGATGAGGTTTTGGTTGCCCTTTTTGCGAACCCGAAAATCGATTTACCAGTCGACAAAAAAAACTCAAACTATCGATTAAATGGTGCACAAATGACGCCATACGTGAAACTTTTGAGATTGTTGGTGGATGGTTTTTGATATCCATCCACATGGAAATTTAAAGGTACCATTTTATTTCCTTAGAAAATTGTATGCAGAATTTGTGATGGTCCTCAAGGTGAACTATTGGAGCATGAAGCCCAACATGGGTGTAGGGTTAGGAGCTCCTCAAACTAGACACTCTTCCCAATGGAAGAAAGCTAGCACTTTTGTCCTCCCTATTGATGTTCTCCCCCCCCCCCCCCCCCCCCCCCCCCCCCTTCGAGTGCAACATCCTAATATTATAGCAGAAGCTAGCTCGCAGACCATTAGAGCCATTCATAAACTGAGTAGCCTGTTGATATCTCAGGCTAGGTCAGTCCTACCTCCTCGTGTTGATGATGATGGTGTTAGTTCATCATCGGCTAGCTCATCACACGTTTGTGTGCCTCACACTTGCATTATGTGCAAGAATATTTGCCTGGGTCCCATAGATGATCTTCTTGAGTATCATTTTGTATTAGACGAGGCTACACAAGATGCATGTGCAGAGGCTACAAACCTTGATGCGAGAGAGGAGGGGAATGCATAGGCATGGACTCCTTTTGTGTTGGTACGTGTATACATTTTTTTGTTATGACATATGTGATTTAGAGTTAATTTTTATAGTAGAGTAATTTTAATTTTTAAGCTATACTGACTTGTACATGTATGTGATCTTCATTCATGTTTAGTTGATGACTGAGGAGGAGCTGAGATAGGTTGATGATGCCACGCTCTTGACCATTTCATTTGGCCTTGAGACATCTGGGTAAGTGCACCAAGTTGTGGTGCCAAAAGGGGGGTATAAGTGGACACCTTTTTCTTGAAATCTGCAAATTTTGAACTTCAACAAGAATTTGAAGATAGTTACGCTCAAAATTTTAAGCTATGACCAAAAAAAAAGTCGTAGTCCTTTGGATCTAGTTTCTAAACTACTAATTTTTTTTCAAAATAGTTTAGTTTTAGGTCCTCAAAAAAGGGGGCCACAAAAAGTGGTACTGTTTATTCCAAAAAAAAATAACACAGCACAAAGTGTGGCCCCCCTAAAATTTTAAACTTTTTTTGAAATTATTTAATCCCTCTGGTCAAAAGTTACTTAACACTATGTAGTTTATCCCAGATTTTTCAGGTAATTTTATAACGTGTATTTTTTTTTAATGAATTTTTTAACTAGACACATTCCAAAAATGTGAAATATCTGTGTGCTCCCCCTAGAAATAATTGAAAACTAATCTAAAATCAAAACTTTTTTTTTTCAAAGTGTGTAGAATGGAGTCTAGTTTCTAAAAAACTTAGTTGTTGCAAAATTCGATGAACGAGCTAAAATCTATAGCCCAATTAGTACATGGTGGTCTTTGACAAAAAATGAACATGCATTCAAAATAAATTATAGATGAAAGGTTTGAAATAGTTCAAATTAAAAATAAATGATATGGTTAGATAGCTAACACAGAGACCTATAATACTATGTAACCTGATCTTATTGATACCCAACCATGAGGAATCTTGAAGGGGAGCACACAAGAAAAAATAATCATTTTTGGTATGTTTGCTAGAAAACACGTCTCAAGCTTGTTCATAAACTCCAAACTTTTGGGTTGGATCTCCAAGGAAAAACCAAGCCTTAGGCTTGGGTTTAAATAAGCTTTCAATAGCGCATGCACCCTATAGCACGTGTGCGCTATCTACAACATGATTTTTTAGTAGCATGTGCACGCTATAGGGTGCACACACTATTAAGACCTAAATTGCATAAGAGAACTAGGGGGATAAAGGAATGGCCATGTGTGTGAGAGAGAGAGATAGAGAGAAAGTAGGGGATGGGAGAGGGGAGATAGAAAGTGAGAAAGAATAGGGGTGGCAAAGAGAGTATAGGATGGGAGAGAGAGTACAAGATGCGAGAGAGAGGAAGTGTGAGAGAGAGTAGGGGTGGAAAAGAGAGAGTGCGGGATGGGGGAAAGAGATTGAAAGTAGGGGATGGGAGAGAGAGGAAGTTTGAGAGAGAGTACAGGTTGGGAGAGAGAGATTAAGAGTAGGGGATGGGGGAGAGAGAGAGTAGGTGATGGGAGATGGAGTGGGAGAGGAAGAGTGAGAGAGAGGAGGATGAGAGTGCATGTGTGTGAAAGAGAGAGAGTATGGAATGGGAGAGGGGGAAGACAAAGTAGCTCGAGAGAGAGTAGGGGATGGAAGAGAGAGTAGGTGATGGGAGAGGGAGTGGGAGAGGGAGAGAAAGGGGGGATATAAATGTGTGTAAGAGAGAAAGAGAGAGAGAGTAGGGATAGGAGAGAGTGTGAAAATGTAAGAGAGAGTAGAGAGGGGGAGGGGGAGAGAGAGAGAGAGAGAGAGAGAGAGAGAGAGAGTAGGCAATGGGAGAGGGAGTGGAAGAGGGAGAGCGAGTGAGAGAAAAAGTAGGGGATGGAAGAGGAGAGAGGGGGGATGGGTGGGTGTGTGTGTGTGAAAGAGAGAGAGAGAGAGAGAGAGAGAGAGAGAGAGAGAGAGAAAGTAGAGAATGAGAGAAGGGAGAGAGAGATAGAGAGAGTAGGCAATGGCAGAGGGATGGGAGAGAGGGGGAGAGAGTGTGATAGAGAGAGATAGTAGGCGGTGGGAGAGGGAGTGGGAGGGAGAGAGAGGTGGAATGGAAGCATGTAAGAGAGATAGAGTAGGGGATGGGAGAGAGTAGGTAGTGGGACAAGGACTGCGAGAGAGAGAGACGGGGGGGGGGGAATGAGAATGTGTATTTATTTATAAGAGATATATACTAAGGGATGGGAGAGAGTGTGAGAGTTTGAGAGAAAGTAGGAGGTGGCAGAGAGAGGTCTTACGGGATGGGGGCAAGAGAGAGAGAGAGAGAGTAGGGGATGGGAGAGAGTGTGAGAGGGAGTAGGGGATGGAAGAGAGAGAGTGAGAGTAGGGGATGGGAGAGATAAAGTAGAGAGGAAGAGAGAGAGAAGGGGGATGGGAGTGTGTGTGTGTGAGAGAGATAGAGTAGGGGATGGAAGAGAGTGTGAGTGTGGGAGAGTAGGGGATGGGAGAGGAGAGGGAGAATAGGGGATGGGGGAGAGAAAGTAGGCGATGGGAGAGGGAGAGGGAGAGGGAGAGAGAGAGGGGGAATGAGAGTGTGTGTGTAAGAGAGACAGAGTAGGGAATGGGAGAGAGTGTGAGAGTGAGTAGGTGGTGGTAGAGAGAGCTTGTACAAGATGGGAGAGAGAGAGAGAGAGAGTAGAGAGGGAGAGAGAGATAGTAGGCAGTAGGAAAGGGAGTGGGAGAGGGAGAGGGAGAGGGAGAGAGATAGGGGGAATGGGAATGTGTGTAAGAGAGACAAAGTAGGGGATGGGAGAGGAGAGAGAGAGTAGGGGATGTGGGAGAGAAAGTAGGTGGTAGGAGAGGGAGAGGGAGAGAGATAGGGGGGATAAGAGTGTGTGTGAGAGATCTAAAGAGTCAGGGATGAGAGAGGAGAGAGGGTGAGAGAGGGAGAGTGAGAGATTGTAAAGGATGGGAGAGGGGAGAGAGAGTAGGAAGAGAGAGAAGGAGGGGATGGGAGAGAGAGTAGGAAGGATGGGGAGTAGGGAGGATGGGGAGTGATGTGATTTCACATAATGCATACGCACTTTATAGTGTGTATGCGCTATAGTGTGTACGCACTATCTCAAATCACCTAAAAACGGTAAAAAACCAACCTTGGGGCCCATTTCATCCAGTTCTTGCTTTTGGTCTGTTATTTCGACAGAAATCACGGGTTTCAACATAACAAACACTATTTCAACACTTTTGGAAGGGAGAAAACACCAAATTCAATCATTGGATACGTGATTTGAAGACTTATTGAATATTCCTTGTATAGAAAAGGTTAGTGCAATCCATTTTAAATATTGTTTGTCAATATATAGATACAAATTTCATTATAATTTGACATGTTATTTAATATATAGTGAATTCATTGAAAATTTGTATGTTTGAATGAAATGTTATTTCGGAATGGTTACAAATTTGACAAGTCGTTTGATATAAATTGTGTATTCATTCAAATAATTATAATTTTTATATGTAATTGAATCATTTGTAATTTACACATTTTAAGTAATTCGGATGTTTGAATAATTTGACATGTAGAAATCATCATCATGCCAAGGAAGAAACCAAAGATTCAAACAAATGAAGATAGGGAGAGAGATTTGGCAATTAAAAGAGATAAAATGAAATTACTACGTGAACAAAGAAAATTACAAAGCAATAATGAAGAATTAACTTTCGAAGAGGATCAAGAAGCACCAGTACAAAGAAACAAAGAGGAAGAATTAGAAAGACAAAGAGAACGAATGAGATTGTTACGCTCAAGAAGACAATTGAATTGTGAAGCTACACCATCCTCCAATGTTGAAGTCATATCGTCTGCTACACCATCTTCCAATGTTGGAGTACCATCTTCCAATATTGAAGGCATATCATCCTCTCATGTAGAAGAGACACTGATTTGTAGATCTGATGATATACACACTCCATCATGTCATGTTGAAAGCACAACATCAACACATCAAGTAGGTGATATTCCATCTTTTACATCTTATTGCCAAGGCACGTCATCTTTGGTTCAAGGTACGCAATACACTCAACCTTATATTGATGTTTAGAATGTTGAGAGAATTGAAGAGATTAGAACACCTTCTAGAATTTGTTTTAGAAGACCAAAATATTTGATTGACATTGATACTAACATTTTGAAATCAATGCCTGACAAGATTAGCAGGCGTACTTGTCAAAGAAAAGTTAATAGTATGTGGAGATTTTTTTTGAAGAATTAAATATTACAGGTCAATGTCAATAATTTGTTGAAATGATGAGAAATTTGAAATTTAGGCCTATCATGGAGATTCTTGGGCTAAGAATGATGGACGATTCAAATGAAAGAAATATTATAAAGAATCTAATGAGTGCTTATGACAAAGTGGGTTCTAAATCATGCACCCAAGATAGTAATATCACAAGACGAATACTCACATCGACAATAGTAAGTAGCCAAATGAAGAAAGCTTGACTCATGAGAAAGACAAACAAAACATTAAAAATTGGTAGAGTTACCCTAAGGAGAGCCATGCTAAGGCATGAGAAATTAGAAGATCCAACAAAAAATGAGTTATGGACATTTAGCGGTAGACTACCGCGAAAGGATAAAGAAATTAGTGAAGCCTTGAAATCATTGATCGAAGATTTATGGAAAAATAATACGCTTGTTTCTCCTAATCAAAGAGATGTTGTAAGAAGGAGGATTGGGAGCCGAAATCGCGAGCCACATGCGAAACATTTTTTGGAGTCAACTCAAATACAATTTTTTGCAAAATTTACTGGTATGTATCCTCAAATTCAAATAAGTCAAAGATTTTTTGAGATGGGTAAACCTTTTTATGTGAAGATTAATCACACATGCACAACTTGTTGTTGTAGGATACATATTGAATTTTCTAACCATTTTGATGTTTTAAGGCATATATGCGTAGTTTTGCATTCTCAGTTTGTTTTGTAGGATTGTGACATAAAAGAGTCACCAAGATCTTCAAGAGAATTCATATCCAACATTTTATGTGAAATAGGGGACGGCCAACAATTTTACAAGACATCATGCTTGGATGGTACGTGCTTATTTTGTGGTTCTTTGCAACTTTTATCAACTTGACAACATATGGATAGTACGCATGCAATTGGAAATGAAATAGTAGATTACGAAAAATTCAAGACAGTGACATATGCTCTAAAAGATGGAAAATATGGTAAAAGATGTGATCTAGTCATTGAAAAAATTCCAGTGTATGAGTTCATGAAGATTTTTCGTGAAAAGATTATTTATGAATACGCAAGGCATACCCATAGAGCTCGATGGTTGGATTTGCAATTCAAGTTGTGCAAGGATACGTTTCCATTGGATACCATTGTTTTGGTTGTAGATTTTGTAGAGAACTAAACACTACAGCCACAAAATGAGGTGCAAGAAAAGTATTATACATCTCAACAGGTTTCCATAGTTGTTCACATAGCATTCATGCATTCACCTACAAGTACAGAGGATGACAGGAAGATTTTGAGGGAGTACCATTTTTACATCCGCGATGATCGATCACATTCTACGAAGTTCATACATGGTTGCTTTCAACTATTTTATGGAGATTTGGCTAACAGGGGCATATCATATCGTTAGCACATTATTTGGTCAGACAATTGTGCATCTCAATTCAAGAATGCACAGATGTTCTATTGGTTGAGCAGGATGCACAGGTTGTGTAGAATTCAATATATGTGAAATTTCACAGAGGCTAGTCATGGTAAGGGAGAGCACGATGGTGCAGGCGCATGCATTAAAAGAGCCTTGGCTCGTGAAGAACTAAAGTACAAAGATGGAGCAAAATTGATAGATACAAAATCTATCGTCCAATGGTCTAACACTACAATGGGTCCAAGTAAGGAAGGTGAGTCTACAGTTTGTAGATTGTTTTGGTTGATAGATAATACTAACATTGCACTATATCAGGATTGTTGCACACTAACAGGATCTAGTGAGTTACACTCTTTTAGAAGCTCTGATGTAGGTTCATGGAGTATCCACACACAAAAAATGGCATGCTATTGTCCATCATGTGTAGAGGAAAATTGGGATGACTGTGAGTCAACTGAATGGGTGGACAAATGGGATATACAGGTGTTGGACCCAATTGACACCTATCATCCCCCATAAGCACTGGAAATGGTAGAGATGGATTTGTCTATTGACTTTGACCACTTGTCAGATCTAGTGCAACCTGGTAATATATATATATATATCTTTGTAATTTCAATATGTAACTTTATAACTTTTACCCAAGTATTTTCTGAATTAATGACCGCATTTGTACATTTGTCACTGCGGGCCATGTTTTTGCTATTATTGCACCTAAAGACAATGAAGAAGGGATAGATTATTAATTGTGTCGTTGTGTTGAAGCCAACCAAAAATTGGATCACTTGGTTATAGATGGTGAAGGTTTAGAGTACCATGTCGGTGCGGTGGTTGTAACAGGAACATGGCTTAGACGATATCCTATGAAGAATCCTAACTTGTGGTTATTCGAGGATTGGCAAACAAAGAGGAAGATTCTTCATTATTCAAACCTTGTCGTCGCATCAAATGTCCACTTGATAAAATATGGTGAAAAATCACATAATAAGATTCTTTGGAGAGTTCGTGAGTTAGACCATGAGGCAATACTTGAGACATTAAAATGTCGAGCTGATCTAGTTGGCTCATTAGATTGAATAGGGAGAGAGGGAGAGAGATAAAAAGTGATCAATTGGATCCAAATACAATGTTACAACCTCTTTCCCAAGACTATCACATGACTATGGTGGACCGTATTGTTATGATGTGTAAGTGATGGGATTTAATTTTTATTTGTTTAGAATCTAGATACATTATTTGAATATATATTAGATTCTTTAATAGGACCCATTTTTTTAATCTTATCTTAGATTTTTTATTGTGCTAATTCTTCATTTGTAGGTCACCAAAGAAGAGGGCTAATAAAGTTGACGCACAAGCGATAAAGGGTGAGAATGCCAAAATCATCTACGAAATGGTATTATCAATTCACATCCTCAATATTTATTAGTGTTCTTTGTTCAAGTACCTTTTATAGCTCTCTCTAAGGATTCCATTTTTTTGGAATTTGACTCATTATTATCATAAAGTTGGCGTATTGGAAAGGGTTAATAGTTGATTATGTATATTCATCCCATGTGTGTTCCGTGAGGTTAATACTATTGTAACATGATCAGTTTGTTCAAGTGACATATGATGAGGTTGTTTGTACAACGTAATGATTGAGTTGAAGTGATTTATGAAGTAATGGTTGTTTGTACACTATAGTTTTTAGCATAGACTTCCTAGAATAAATTTTTTACTATGCTTTGAATGACAAATAGAAATTTCAATCTGCATATAATATGATCCTATAGTTTTGTTATAGCATGTGCATACATTATCCCTCAATATCAAACATGGAAGGCTATTATCTACTATATTTAGAATTGCTCTGGCAGTTCATACACATGTTAATAATAACTTATTTCCAAACCCAATTGAATTCAACCCGCAATATGGTTAAATTATGTCAATACTAAGGTTTGTAGCATTAATTGGTCACATTCCTAATACCAACTATTCCTCACAGGTTTACACCAGCAAACATATTTTAATGGAGATGTATATTAGAAGATTCAACACAATGGTGATGCATTTGGGTCATAGCTTTCATGAAGAGTTTGACATAGTTTAAAATAGTTATAAGTACATACTTCTGGGAAGTCACATTCTAATGACTTGAAACAAATTTACAATGCTTAGAACTTCCATTTGTTTAAAGTAGAGCACAATCATATAGAACTGGATTCCAATAAATTCCTAGAGATGTCATTCAATTCAGGATAGTCACCTCATAGTCATCTATCTTTTAAGAAAATCATCACTACTTACATGTGATGCTCTATATGACCTATTGTGTGGTGACCATTCCAAATATAAATTGTTCACCATTTCATATGAAACTAAACTATCATTGGAACCTAGATGAATTCTTTTCATTCACAACTTATCTTGACTCTTATATTGTGCTCTAAAAATTAATAGCTTTGGTTTCACGTTTTTTGTTTTCCCCTTATAAAAATCAATATTTATCCTTTAGTCTCTAAAATTAGTTAAACATAAGGATCTGAACCTCTATGTGCTCTAATTTCTTGACCCTCTTCTTAATCTTCCTTTCACCTTGATCATTTAATTGACACTTAATTGATGTGTTCCCTACCCTTCCTATAAACATCCATGTTCCTCTACCTAAACAAAATCTTCCTCCAACTCCATAGCCTCCTCTTTGATAAGAAAAAAAGATTCATTACCCTTGTCATTTCTTCCTTGTCCTATTCCTATATTTTTGGTTTTTCTTCCCCTTCCTCTGTTTGCATTTCCTCTACCACCTTCTTGTCTCTCTTTCTTCCTATTAACCATATCTTATGCACTTATAGCCAATTGGAAACTATCTCTAAGCATCTTAGGAAAAATTAAGGTAATCCCATTTTGCAAGTTTTATAGGAGCCCATTAAGATACCTTGCAACATTTTCATCTTTATGCTCTAATCCACCTCTTATGCTCAACTTGTGAAATTCCTCTATGTAGGTCATCAAACCCATCTCCTTTTCTTTCAAGTTATTCCTTATCCTCTATTTTTGGATTGTATTATTTGATGGAAGAGGCACATCCTTCACCATTTGGTCATGTTTGTTCCACCCTTACAAAACCTCTTTTCCATTACACTACTCCACCATGTCAATGTTGTCCCTCTTAGCTATGTTTTGTATAGATTTACCTTATTTTACTTCACTTATATCTCCATAATTATAATAGTTCTCTTGGGAATCTATCAACCCCAAAACCTCTTCATTATCTATCTTGCCATGATAGATATGGAAATCAATTATCGTCTTTCTTCTACCACATTGAAATATCTTCAACAACCTTATCATCCTTCTTTATTCAAGATCTAAGTCCCCCTCCATCCTCTCCATGAGGATTCTCAAGTGCTTAAGCATCACTTTCTTGTTCTTCATGCACATCCCTCGTAGGAATCCTTTCCAAAGCCTCCAATATTTGCAAGATGGTTGCATTTTACTTGCTTACTTGTCTCAGTTCTCTTTACCTTATTGCATCTTAGTCTCTTTGTTTCCTCAACTATCTATCCATTATTTTAGTAGCTTATATCAGCTCTTGTATCTCCTTCTATATATTTTTTTTGGAGTCATCTTCTCAATATAACAATCTACAACACGAGTAACTAATTTTGCACCCCTCAATAGATCTACTAGATTTGATACCAATGATTTGAGGAGTCAAACTAGATCCCCAAGAAGTAATAAACATTTAGCAAATGACTTGTTTCAAGAATAGATTCAAACCATTAAACTAAATACCTACCCTTCTCCACAAGGGTCCCTCCAAATGTTCAAATTGGGTTACCAAATTTATTGGCTTGTCCCAACTCTTTCTAAGGTCTTCAAATATCTCAATTAGGTTGTTCCAATAGTCTAAATGCATATCTTTAATAGGTTTATTCAAAACCCCTTACTTGGACATTATCTAGGCTTGATCTTAGTATCGCTATGAATCAAGTAATTCCTTATTTTCACCAATTTCTTCCAAACCCCATACAAGTAAATTATAGTTAAAAATACTACTACTGGAGTATGACAACATATAGCAATCTCATTTGTAGTTCCTTTGGACCAACTATTTGATCCAACACTATGGATTCAACAAAATAGGCCTAATTACCCTTCAAAACTAGGGCTTTCTCAAAGTGCCTTCTCCAACCACTTCCAAATTCAAACAAAGGTTACTTCACCTTTCCTTGAACATACATGACATATTATAAAGGAAAATATCACCTACAAACCAACAATTTCCATTTTGAAGAAAGAAAGCATTTCCCCTTTATCTCTAGTCATCTTAGTTTCTTGCACCAAAATCACATCCTATTTATGCTACCAAACCACATTCCGCAAAATATACTTCTTATGAGGAGCATTCAATCCTCTAATATTCTATGATATGATATTCATTTATAACTTTTGTTACAACTCTCCTAGATGGTGAACTGTCTCCCATTTACTATATCAACTTTACTTGCCAATTCTCTTTTTTCTTTATTATTTTTCCTACCCAAACAATAATTCTTACCTTCCAGATTAGGTTTGTACTTTCTCTTAGTAACCATGTTAAAAAAGGGGCTAGTAGTCAAGAACTTCTTCTTCCTACTATTGACTTCTTCCTAAGTGTGGTAGTTGGGGTGTAGGAAGTCAAAATGTCCTAGGTAGAGTGCAAAATGGCCTAAAAGGCAAGGTATACCTTACCATGGGGTAATGGGTAGCTAAAGTGATGAGTAACTAACTTACGAAAGGGTCTCTAGCATGAAATTGCTAAGGGGTGACCTATTTGACAAGTTGGAAGTGTAAAAAGGCATGTAAGCAAGAAAAATTGCAAAAGTTGCTCTATTGCAATTTTGCAATTTTTGAAAAAAATGTTGTCCTTTGCTAGAAATTGGAGTTTTTTTCTTTAAAACATAAAGAGGCTGATGCAAAACATTAGGAGGGGAGGAAAAGACCTAGGAGGAAGTATAAATGACTTCCCAAACCCTAAAGTGAGGAAGAAGTTGTCATTTTGAAAAAAAAAGTGCTGTAGCATTCATTTTGAGAGCAAAAAGACTGGTTTTTTTTTTTCAGTTTTGAGGTTTTCCTTCATTGTTTATGCATGTTGTACCTGATATAATGTTAGATGGAATGATTTAGAACAATTTTTATTTAAGAAGTCTGGCTTGAAAGCGTTTCGTTCAATAGTTATAAAAATCTTTTGTTTTTAGGTAGTTTGTTGTCTAGTTTACAACACTTTGTAAAGAAAATGAGATAACTCACTATCCCACTATAGGAATTTTACGGCCTTTTGGGGATAGTGAGTGCACTCAATGTACTATATGCAGGAAAAAGTAGGGCCCTTCAAAATGCTGGCAAGCATTTTTAATCTCTTTCCCTAGGCGAGCCAAAGCAAGCCCAGTTAGGGAAGAGTTGCATAAATAAGCATTTTACATTGCAAGATTGTGGATTTTGTTGCAGGTTGCTGAAGGAGGTTGGAAGAGGAGTGAAAAGAGATTCTTTGGGTGAAAGGATAGTGCTCTACCAATCCATTTGGCCAACAAACAAGATAGGATAGCAGGTTGTCCTTTGATTCTTTGTAGCTCTATTTTGGAGCAATTTGGTGAAATCACTAAAGAAGTAGGCTTCAACAACCTATTTTGACATGATAAAGGAGTACATTGCAAGGGTGTGAGACTCCTTCCATGATACTACAAGTGGTTGGTAAGATTGGTCAAGAAGACCTAGTTTGATTGAAGGTTTTCAATGATCTTCATTGAGAATGGCAGCCTGGCACGTAGCAAGAAGTGAAAACTTCTCAAGATAGTGGAGAAGGGTTTGGGATTGGGGGATATTTTCTTGAAAAAGATCCTATAAATCGATGTGGTGATCTTGGAGGACACCCTAAGTCTCAGAGGTAGACTGGAAACATGAATCAGTGATTGATTCATCCCTTCTCTCCCTATCAGTTGGGTGCAATAAAAATTCATTGAAGGCAAGAGTTGTGAGTGAAGAAAATTAACTCCAAAAGATTAGTCATTTAGAGTCCATTTGAGTGGTGGAAGGAAAAACCCTCTATATTTATGTTCATACAAACAAGAAACCCTTGTAAATAGGCGTATTTTTGGGAATCCCTTGTACGGATGACCTGGGTGTTGCAAACATGAAAAATCTTCAAGGGGAGCCAAAAGGGTACCCAAATCATAAATTTTTTTCAGTTCTTCTTAAGGGTTTGAGGAGATATAAGCCAAAAATCAGTTTTGGAGGCCTAATTTGTTATTAGTCCTAGTAGCCCTCATAACTATGCAATCTGCAAATCGATTGGAAACCCAATACTCCAATCCACTTAGCGATCCTAAAAACTATTGAATGAGACCTAATACAAGACTTGGAATTAAATATAGCCAAGAATGCACTATTTGAAGCCAGTTGTGAAGAACAGTGCAATGAGAGCACTAGGGCGACCCCATGGTGAAATAAAGTTTTGAGTTGATTGGTGAGGATTAGTGTAATAAGGGAATAGAGAGAATATTCCCTTGGAATAGGGTATAGGAGAAATACCCTAAGAGGCTAGGAGAAAGCCTGGAGTGAGTTCTACTAGTTGAGGCTAGAACCTTGTTCAAGATCCTCCCCATCATTTGTCCTCCAACTCCAAACTATTTCCAATACCAAACTGAAATTGATTTTCTAGAACAATCAAAACTGACAACAACAAAAGGCTAGATTACCATGCACCATGCACCTAGTACATACCAACTATTATAAAGACTCAAAACTGGCTATTTCATTTTGCCAACTAGGCCTAGTTTAACGCCATTTACAAAGCAACTCACAATCCCTTGACTTTTGGAACTCTGATGACCCAAAACAGTCTTAAGAGATGACTCAAATGCAAGGATCCTTTTTTTTTTTTTGGTCTCATGATCAACTTTACAATGGGTTTTACAAAACCCTCTTGTCTAGCCCCTTTACCCTAGGGCTTTCTAGAAATCTTATTTTGCAATGTCTCTAGAATCCAAAAATGGTTCAAACACCTTCACTTTGGTTATATTAGATGACTTCCAATGTAAAATGAAACTCTTGTTTAGAGAAAACACTAAATCCACCTTTGGAGCAATCAATTTCGACTACCCAAACTTGTCTTCCACATGTGGGAATGAGGTTTTAAACTCATTTAGACTCTCAAAACCAAATGAAACCTCCCTTTGGACCCTTTACATGACTTGATTAAGCCCATTTTGGCTTATATTGCCAATGTTGGAAATTTTACAAAATATTGCACTTTTAGTGCCTTTTTAACCTAGGATCAATCCTGATGCAGAGGATAGGGTGATGGACCCAAGTAACAACCCAAAATGAGCAAATTTGTAACAATGTGCCAAGTGACCCTTCTAGGTCTTGATGGGCAAATCCTACAAACAGTCAACTCTAAGATGTTTTTAGGCTTTAATAGGTTTTTTCTACCCTATCTAGCATGTTCCCATCAACACCTTTCAGTTTCCATACCCTACAAGCCAAAATGCATAATTCACCCAAATGTTGTCAATGCAAAAATTGCAAAGTTGCATTAGCAACTTTTGCTACAATTTAGCAACTTTTAGGAAATAACCATAAAACTGTCTATATTCCTATATTCCTTTGATGTTTTACCATTGTCGAACCTTTTCTATGCCATAGAATTGGAATCAAGTGAAAAATGTAAAAATTGCACTTTTTGTGCAAAGTTGCATTGTTGAAAGTTGTAAAAGTTGCTCAAATTTGTAACTTAGTGGAAAAAAGGTCATGGGATTGAACTGTCTGCTCCGTTAGCTCCAAGTGGCCGGGTAAATCCTATCCTCAACCTTGTCCTATCCGCTTTAGTGCTCGAACGTTCTCGGGCATGCTGAATCGGAATGTCCCCAAGGGTCACTAAATGCCATAGGGCTGCAATCTTTGATAGGGCATATCTTAGAGCTCATGCGAGGTATGGATGCGATTTTAGTTCCTACAGGACCGTGTTGCAGAGGCCTACAATAAGCTCTCTCACTTTTTGGATATCACGTTTCATTTTCATTTTACAACGCCATCTCGGGTGATGCTGATACTTACAGTGTTGGCTACTACAAAGTTACAAACTGCCAAATCTCTTTCACCTTTTGTTGTGGGATCAAACTGTCTACTCCATTAGCTCTGGGTGGCTGAGTAAACCCTATCCTCAAGCTCATCATGTCCCTTTCAGTGCTTGAACATTCTCGGGCACGCCGAACCGGAATGTCCCCAAGGGTCACTAAATGCCACAGGGCTGCGATCTTTGACGGGGCATATCTTGGAGCTCGTGTGAGGTATGGATGTGATTCTAGTTCCTAAAAGACTGTGTTGTAGAGACCTAAAATAACCTCTCTCACTTTTTGGAGATCACATTCTATTTTCATTTTATAACGCCATCTCAGGTGATGCTGAAACTTGCAATGTTGGCTAGTACAAAGTTGCAAACTGTCAAATCTCTCTCACCTTTCATCGTGGGATCGAACTGTCTACTCCATTAGCTCTGGGTGGCTGCGTAAACCCTATCCTCAACCTTGTCCTATCCCCTTTAGTGCTTGAACATTCTTGGGCATGCCGAACCAGAATGTCCCCAAGGGTCATTAAATCCCATAGGGCTGCGATCTTTGATGGGGCATATCTTGGAGCTCATGCAAGGTATGGATGTGATTCTAGTTCCTACAGGACCATGTTGCAAAAGCCTAGAATAATCTCTCTCACTTTTTGAAGATCACATTCTGTTTTCATTTTACAACGCCATCTCGGGTGATGCTGAAACTTGCAGTATTGCTAGTACAAAGTTGCAAACTGCCAAATCTCTCTCACCTTTTGTCATGGGATCAAATTGTCTGCTCCATTAGTTCTAGGTGGCCAGGTAAACCCTATCTTCAACCTCGTCTTTCCCCCTTCAGTGCTTGAACGTTCTCGGGCATGCCAAATCGGAATGTCCCCAAGGGTCACTAAATCCCATAGGGCTGCAATCTTTGACGGGGCATATCTCGGAGCTCGTGCGAGGTATGGATGTGATTCTAGTTCCTAAAAGACTGTGTTGCAAAGGCGTACAATAACCTCTCACTTTTTAAAAATCACATTCCATTTTCATTTTACAATGCCATCTCGGGTGATGCTGAAACTTGCAGTGTTGGCTAGTACAAAGTTGCAAACTGCCAAATCTCTCTCACCTTTCGTCGTGGGATCAAACTGTTTGCTCCATTAGCTCTGGGTGGCTGAGTAAACCCTATCCTCAACCTTGTCCTATCCCCTTCAGTGCTCGAACATTCTCGGGCACGCCGAACCAAAATGTCCCCAAGGGTCACTAAATCCCATAGGGCTACGATCTTTGATGGGGCATATCTCGGAGCTTGTGTGAGGTATGGATGTGATTCCAATTCCTATAGGACCATGTTGTAGAGGCCTAAAATAACCTCTCTCGCTTTTTGGAGATCACATTTCATTTTCATTTTACAATGCCATCTCGGGTGATGCTGAAGCTTGTATAGTTGGCTAGTACAAAGTTGCCAACTACCAAATCTCTCTCACCCTTCGTTGTGAGATCGAATTGTCTACTCTGTTAGCTTCGGGTGGACGGGTAAACCCTATCCCCAACCTCTTCCTATTCCTATGTGACAATGGATAATCAATACTGACTAACTTTAAAGATGTTAAGAAAAGGGGAAATTTAGTTAACAACATTGGAAATTTAGTTTAAAACATTGATAAATTGTTAATGAAGATAAAATATTGAATGGACTTATATCAAAGGTAGTGATGTAAAAATAGAAGATATGATTCAAAGGGGGATAAATGAACTATTGGCGAATGCTACTCAAGGAGAGAAGTGTTATAGTTAAGATATGAGTCAAGCAAAGACATGAAGTAGAGAAGTGTTGCAAGGAGGAGATGAATGGTTTATTAGTTCTATGAGTATTTTCATAAGGGGGAATATATAATAGAAAAAAAGTGGAAAAATTATTGTGTTTCATCATAATTTGAAGATGATAAATATTGGTGAATATAGGAGATCTGAGGCCATGCACCAATTATCTAGTAATTACTTTGAAAACCAAACCTAGTGTGACCTTATTAGGTCTATGTACTTTACATGGGTTAGGTGCTACAGGAATGGAATTGGGAATGTAGGCTTTGGAGTCTTAAATAAATTTCCAAAGGGGGTCTGAATCTACCCATAGAATAGTTAGATTTCAACCTAAGAGGAATTTAAGTCTAGAAAATCAGATTAGGAGACCTACAAGGAATTCTATGATAGTCAACATTTTGTATTGTATGAAAATTGGAGGGTTAAACCAAGAGTTGATTCTCAATCAGTTCAACATAAGGAAGGTTTCCCAATAGAAACTGGGGGTTGGTGAAGCCATTGGTTAAGAGTTATAGTTATTGGCTTGGAATAGGGCTAGTGTCCCTAAAACAAAAAGGTGCAAGATCTTGATTGCAGAAATACTCACCTTGGAGGAGTTCACAAATGACCCTATCACTTTAGATAGGCCACAAAAAATGATATCCTAAAGGAGTGAGATATTAGGAAGGCCACAAGTTTAGTTTGTAGATTAGGAACAAGAAAGTGCTTAAACCTCACTTCTTGCTCAACATCTCTGCATTAGTGAGGGGGAGATGAAGAGGATAGATGGCTACATAGATATGGAAAAAATAGAAATATGAAGTGGGGGGAGTGGGGGGGGGAATAAGAGAGAGTGAGATACAAGATAGAGTGAGATACAAGGATAACATGAGCCAAAACTACCAAATTGTAGTGCTTGAATCCTTCATTAGAAAATCAACATCCAAATTTGAATACGAGTCTACAAAACAACATGTTCCTTCCACTTGTCATACTTTTTAATTTCCTTTTAAAGATGCTCTATGATTTTCCATAACATGTATTGTAAATTCATTAAGAAGTATAGCTCCCTCTTACAAGTATCTTATGTGTCATCTTAGACTCGTCCCCCTCTCATGTGAGATATCTCTTTTTCTTATACATCACAACTATTTATTGAACTTTTATTTTTACCTTAATCTAGTTACTATAGAATAAAAACAACACATTCCAATCAACTGGTGATTATGTTACAATAATTAATGTATGAAAACACATAAAACTATAAGTGATTATGTTACATTTATGATTTTTAAAATGACTTTTTTTTGCAAATAATCCATCTTTTCTCTACTATTGTATCAAAAATTCAAACTAATTAGGTATTGAATTAAACTTGATAAACAAATGATAGAGAAGGAAAACTTTAAACATGAACAAGATCATAAATCATATGACAATGACATATTGCAAATGATTAACTTATGCTTAAACAATGATAAAGTTTATTGTTAATCAATATTCTATCAAAGTTTTGAATAGATTAGGTATTGAATTTAATTTCATACATGCTCATATCTAATTTAATGTCATACACGAACATATCTAATTTAATGTCATACATGAACAAACATATCATATCATATGTCGTATATGAACAAACATAGCATATATATTAACCAATAATGTCATAAGTCGAATAATGTCATACATCAAATATAGAATGTCATATACATCAAATGTGTATCGAATATGTCCACTGATGCCTGTATATATACATGTCTAGATCAGCTACATCTTTTCCTTCCCACGAGGGGAAGGATACAAGTATCTTGACGTCCTCTGCTATTGTGTGGAGGGAGACAGTCGAGATGATGGGGCCCTCCTAACACTCTCACTCGACCTCTTGTTGAGGCTCTTCTCCAACTCCAATTGATACAAAGAAAGTAGATAGGAATCAATATTTATTATACGTTGAAATCAAATATATGTACACACAAAATCAATTATTTTCTTACCGCCAACAAATAGTCACTCTGTAAGTTCACCTCAAATGCTCGTGGACTGTCAGGTGTGATGAGATCCTACAACAATTCAATAAATATAATCACTTATAAATACACAGATCACCAACAAAAATATTGTACCCAAGTAAATATCACCAAAGTCATCTTATACCCACCAATTCCAACCCAAGTTTTGATCGTGGGTCCAAGATATTTAGAGCGTGTGAAATTTGATCTAACAACTTATTTTTGGGTTTAGAGACAAAATACATGTCATAAATGGTAAGATAAGGTCCAATAAATGAAAGGAATTATTTGATTGAAGTTGAAATAGAGAAGCACACTTATAGATAAGGGTACCCTTGAGTTTTTAAAGAAAATGAATCAATATAGGACTTAAATAATAATTTGAAGGTCCAATGAGTGTTAGGAGAGTGTGAAATCAATGTAGGAACCCATAATGTATATTAAAATGGGGCTAAAATTAATACCAAATAAGTGTTCTTACTTTTTCAAATGATACATGTAGTCCCCACTTTATTGGAAGCATGTGTCCACCTCATGCACACAATAAAGTAGAAGAAAAAAAGAGAAAGAGGTAAAGATTTTGGGAAAACTACAAGGAGATTAAATATCACCAAGCTGAAGGACAAAAGCTCCCAAACCAAGAATATTAACTATTACATTCATTTGCAAGGATACATAAAAGAACAACAAAATCCTAAAGCTTACTAAGATTCCAAGTCAACTAGTTGAAGAGACCTCACTCAAGAAAATGTCTCAATCGCAAGCATCGTGTTGAAAAAGCTATAGCAAAATCTCAAGTGGTCACTTGAGAAAAGAACGAGCAAAAATAAAAAATAAGAAAATACTCAATGATTTATCCCACTAACATAGTTATAAGAGTATGAAAAGAAGAGATAAGGGCCATGAATCCAAAAGTCTAGTAAGTTATCTTATCCAAGTTTATTTTGTATGAGAGGAGGAGGAGGACGAGAATGAAAGAATGTAGAATTTTGTTATGCTAGTTCCATTCATCGCAAAGAAATAGTGAAGGAGAGTTGATGGTGTTGATTCCAAAAACTATAGTCTCTTTGAATCCTAAGGATATGCCTAGTTCTATTATGAAGTTCAACATTTGACTTTGGCCTATGAATAATATTAATTTAAAAAACAAATTCTCCTGCACTTATGACTCTACTAGACCAAGGTGAGTATATCTAATCACCAATTATATCTTTAAACTTGACTATTATTTATAGAAAACATATAAATTCCATCTTGTAGGTCCTACTCCTAGTTGCAATCAACTTGGAATACAACTAATCTTCTATTCCTATCTTTACTTTTAATTTCATTATCTCCTACTCTTAGTCCTCATACCTTTATTTGATTTTCCTACTTCTTCTCTACTTCTAACTTCAATATGCACTCCTAGTTCTTCTTTATCTAATTCTTTCACTACCACTTCTACCTTTACTCCTAGTTTTTGAATAAAAAGTAGCCAAAACTAGGGGGCTAACCCTTTAACAACAAACTGACCTACTATCGGCATATAATCATTAAACAAAACTACCCTTTACCACTTAGTAAAACAAAAACAAGGTTTTGATCCATAATTAAAAGAGTATCAGTAGGCCTAACATACATACTGCTTGTGTAAAAACCATATAAGCTATAGTAATATATAAACAAAGGTTAACATTATAAATTTTGAGATTAACTATTATAAACAACAACTAAAATGAAGAAAATTCTTTCATACCTCCGTCAGTGGCTGTGAGCTAGCCATAGCTGCGGCCACTCCACTATCAACAGACTGTCGCAGATGAGGAGGTGTGTCCGACATCATGAGCTGCATGACATACAATACACGTTACATCTAACATGAAACATTAAATAAATATAATCAAATGAATTAAATTAACATGAAACAATTTTACCTGTGTGAAGCTCGTATGATGTCTATGCTCCGAGACTGTGGTAAAGGTTGAGGGTCCTGTGGAGAACTGATGCACATGCATAATTTTTTTTGTCAATCCTTAATATGATTATGTAATAACTATATATATTAATTAAAATGATTAAATCGATACATACCTCAGGACTCATGGAAGGGACAAAAAATGGCCAACAACACTCTGACCCTGAAATTTGAACAATGTCAATAGATGCTAATTAATTAATCATTTACTATACATATGAAATGTGATCAAATTAGTAAATTATAATTGTAATTTACCTGTGTGTCAATGCCAAATGTCTCGTTCAGGAACTGATCGGTGATAACCCCATCATTCACACCATCTCCAACATGAGTGCCAAATGTGCAAAGGGATCTGCATGAAGTGCACATGTGACCACAACGCATAGAAGGCTCCCCCTCGACTAATGGGCTCGTGGAATGGATGAGGGTCTACGTCAAAGCATTAATGGTCCCTAGAGTGCTGGCCTCTACATCTTCCTTCACAACTGAAGGAATAGTCACATGCTTGCACTGTGGCTTGACCATAGGTGCCCTAACTACATTAGGGTTACGACGTGCTCCCGACCTCTCAAATGATGACCCCCCACCTCTACCCTGGGAGTCTAATATATCAAAATAATTGGGGATCTCCCCAAGGACAAACTCACAATATAATTTTTTCAAAAAATACATGGGGACCTCGTGATTGTTGCAAGGAGGGGCATCAAAAACCATCCACCATCTGTCCCAAAAATTGTTTCTAATAACATCATGTATGCACCAATGGATGGGGAATCGTTTAGTACCCTCTCTAACAGTATTTTGCTCACTGGGTTTTCTAAATAATGCACATATACTACCTTTTGGTATTTCTTTTTTTTTTTTAACATCTTCATATGACAATTTATTTGCATAAAATATTTTTTGTTCATTCCTCTTAACTTGCCAAATATCTAACTGACCACTAATTGAGGCTATCTGGGTGTTAATGGATTCGAGGGATGATGCCAATTGAGCCCTCATTGGATTGGTTTGTCCGAATTCTTTCAACTGAGCAATGAGTCTTTCTAATTCAATTTTGCCTCTCTCTATTTCATTTATTATATTTTCTTGTGTGCTCGGTGAAGGTCTTGCAATTGGTTCGGGTTGTGGAATTTGTTGTTCTTCTTGAGGAGGGTTTTGGTTTTGAGGGTTTTGAGGCTCTTGTGGATTTTTTGGTTGATTATGGACATTTCCTGATAAAAAATCAATTAAAATCCAAATAAATAAACAAATCTAAATGAAATTTGTAAAAATCCTACAAAAAAATATAAAAAACCTACAAAACAATATGAAAAACATATTAAACAATGCAAAGTTAAGTTAATATCACTTACAACATCGTCATGGGTGTGCTTGTTGTCTTCGATTTCGTTGGCGAGGAGGCATATTTGCAAATGAAGGTGAAAACTTGGGTTTTTGACTTGCGTATGTACTGTTCTCTGATGGAATAGCAAAAAATGAACATAAAAATGATGGGCTGCGGGTCTGCAGCCCATCATATATAACTTTTTGATAATGCAAATAGCGCGCACGCGCTATTGAAATTAGGAAAAAAAAAAAACCATGTCACCTTTTTGGCACCACAACTCAGTGCATATGCCCATCTATGATACATTATGTTGTGTTCTCATTGTTTTTTCTATTTGATATTGTAGCATACATGGTTTCCAATCTTTCTTTTATCTTGCAGGTACCACCTATCCCTGGGGGACAACGTGCGGGGGATGAGCCAATACTTATTAAAAAAGGAAAGGTAATTAGGTGCTTTCTATTTGATTAAATATTGATGCATTCTTGTAAAAATTTTATGGTAATGAAATTTAATTACATTCTTTATTGTATATAGGGCATGGCTACAAGCGATGAACCTGTACAAATTTCGCGTCGTAGATGCTTAGGCATTTCCATTCACCTCAAGAGCCCCATTGTATATATAAGTATCATATATTTTTCATTTTTCTTATCTTCATAAATAAATTTAAAATTGAATTCCATGATATTAACAACTACTATTTTGTATCTCATAGGAAACTCCTAGTGCACACGAGGTTCGATGGGAGAGTTTTATAGATTGGATGATACAGCCACTATATCCTAAGGAGGAGCCTACACTAGTAAGTTGTAGTTTGAATTCATGATTAAATATGTTATAAATTTAGCATGCTATGAATTATAATGTTATAGTTTAAGTTGTAGATTCATTTGACAAACATATTTAAACATACACAGGCCAGAATCAGCGAGGTACAAGCATTGCCTAGGACATACAAGAGGACTCTTGATCAGTGCAAAAGGTCGATGAGAGAGGTATTTATTATGAAATTTTAATAGTATAAATCTTCATTACAAAAAATATCATTATGCATTTGAGTAATTCAATGTTAGATACAAAGAATCATGTAAATTTAGTAGTTTAACTTTGGGTTTTCTTTTTTTGTTTATGTAGGAAGCATCCGATCCACCTAGTGCAGCGAAGAGGCTACATTGTGATCATCCACTAACACCCTAGGATAGTATAGTTTTCATAGGATGCATCATGAGACATTTTGAGATGGCATATGTCACATTGTTTACAGAAACATTGATATTATACAGATTCCAATGGCATGATCAGCCACACTTTGTATATGGATCTATGTATTTTGATATATATTTGTTTACTTTTTTTATGGATACATGATTTTTGATATATATATTTGTGTAATTTGTCTATGGATCTATGCACATTTTGATATATATTTTTGTCATTTATGTGCACAATGATATACATATTAATTTAGTATCTAGTATTGTTCAATTTATCGTGCATCATGTGTATCGTTCATGTTTATGGAATATCATTAATTTTGATTATGTTTGTTATATTCAATTCAAATGCAATAATTTGTGAATAAAAATTTAACAACCTTTATTATCAAATTTGGATGCAATGTTTAATTTGAAGTGCTATCATGACATAAACACACTTGTTAACCTCCTACACAAGCTTCACATAACCCATACTAATACACTTAACAAAACTGACTTCATTAATGCATACTAACATTTCACACCTTATATAGGTATTTCCAACCTTGTATTTTCGTGCTCAAACCCCCAACTAACTCTTTGCACTCATTTGCACTTTGCAAGAAAAAGTTGCAAAATTGCAACTTTGCAACTTTTGCAAGTTTGAACAATTTTTGTTATAAATTTAAATTCTTAATTAGAGAAGTTTACCAAACTTGGTAAGGGGTTATCGATAGCCCTCATGACTCCAAGTTATGACCCTTGAAAGATCAACCTTGAAATGCACTTAGAGCACCTTGGAGACTCCTTGGTACGGGGTGGCCGTGCATGATGGATGGTCTTCATGGCTAGAACAAGGGTTTCATGAGGGTTCACCCACCCATCTGGAGCTAATGGCACTAATGATTCAATGCCAAGATTAAGGCACACTGTGAGTTTTGGTATTGAGTGAGATTGCTGTGTCAAATCCAAACAAAATGTGATCTCTCAAAAATGAGATAGGTTATTTTAGATCTCGACATCACTGTCCTATAGAATTCAACATTTTATCTATAGCCCTCATGAGCTCTGAGTTACGACCCTCAGAAGATTGACCTCGAAATGCACTTAGAGCACCTTGGAGACTACTCGATATGGGGTGGCCGTAGATGATGGATGGTCTTTGTGGCCAGAATAAGGGTGTCACTAGGGTTCACCCACCCATCTAGACCTAATGGTGTTGATGATTCAATGCCAAGATCAATAGTTTCAAAGTTACGCTGCGGTGCACCTATGAATTGAGGTACACTGCAAGTTTTGGCATCGAGTGAGATCGCTGTGTCAAATCCAAATGGAATGTGATCTCTCAAAAATGAGATAGGTTATTTTAGGCCTCGACATCACCGTCTTATAGAATTTGACCTTTCATCAATAACCCTCACGAGCTCCGAGTTACGACCCTCGAAAGATCAACCTCAAAATGCACTTAGAGCACCTTGGAGACTACTCAGTATGGGGTGGCCACGGACGATGGATGGTCTTCATGGGAAAAACAAGGGTGTCACTAGAGTTCACCCACCCATTTGAAGCTAATGGCACTGACGATTTGATGCCAAGATCAATAGTTTCAAAGTTACATTGTGGTGCACCTATGAACTGAGGCACATTGCGAGTTTTGGCATCAAGCGAGATCGTTGTGCCCAATCAAAATGAAATGTGATCTCTTGTAAATGAGATAGTTTATTTTGGGCCTCGACATCACCATCCTATAGAATTTGATGTTTCATCGATAGCGCTCATGAGCTTCAAGTTACGACCCTCGGAAGATCGACCTCGAAATGCACTTAGAGCACCTTGGAGACTACTCGGTACGGGGTAGCCATGAACGATGGATGGTCTCTGTGGCCAGAAAAAGGGTGTCACTATGGTTCACCCACCCATCTGGAGCTAATGGCGCTGACAATTTGATGCCAAAATTAACGGTTTTGAAGTTATGTTTTGGTACACCTATGAACTAAGGCACATTGCAAGTTTTGGAATCGAGCGAGATCATTGTGCCGAATTCAAATGGAATGTGATCTCTCAAAAATGAGATAGGTTATTTTAGGCCCCAGCCACATTATCCTGTAAAATTTTACATTTCATCAATAGCCCTCACGAGCTCTGAGTTACAACCCTCGGAAGATCGACCTTGAAATGCACGTAAAGCACCTTGGAGACTACTCGATACAAGGTGGCCATAGATGATGGATGGTCTTTGTGGCTGGAACAAGGGTATCAATAGGGTTCACCCACCCATCTAGAGCTAATGGCACTGACAATTCAATGCCAAGATCAACGGTTTCAAAGTTACGCTATGGTGCACCTATGAACTGAGGCACACTACGAGTTTTGGCATCAAGCGAGATTGTTGTCCTGAATTAAAACAGAATGTGATCTCTAAAAAATGAGATAGGTTATTTTAGGCCTCAACATCACTGTCCTTTAGAATTCAACTTTTCATCTATTGCCCTCATGAGCTCCAAGTTACAAACCTCGAAAGATCAACCTCAAAATGCACTTAGAGCACCTTGGAGACTACTCGATACAGAGTGGCTGCGGATGATGGATGGTCTCTGTGGTCAGAACAAGCATGTCACTAGGGTTCACTCGCCCATCTAGAGCTAACGGTGCTAGCGATTAGATGCCAAGATCAACGATTTCAAAGTTACACTATGGTGCACCTATGAACTGAGGTACACTGCGAGTTTTGGCATCGAGCAAGATTGCTATGCCAAATCCAAATGAAATGTGATCTCTCAAAAATGAGATAGGTTATTTTAGGCCTTAGCATCACCTTCTTGTAGAATTTTACATTTCATTAATAGCCCTCACGAGCTCTAAGTTATGACCCTCAGAAGATTGACCTCGAAATGCATTTAGAGCACCTTGGAGACTACTCGGTACAGGGTAGTTGTGGATGATGGATGGTCTCTGTGGCCAGAACAAGTGTGTCACTAGGGTTCACCCACTCATTTGGAGCTAATGGCACTGACAATTTGATGCCAAGACCAGCGGTTTCAAAGTTATGCTATGGTGCACCTATGAACTGAGGTACACTGCGTATTTTGGCAACCAATAACCCCTATTATTTTATCAGTTTAATTTTAGTTCCTCATGACTTAGGGTTAGGGTTTGTAAGAAGTTAGGGTTTATATTTTGTTAGGGTTCTAGTTTACATTTTTCTATCGATGTTTTCTTATCACAGCTAAATTAATGGTAACATTATCAGGTAAGCAAATGATCTGATGGGTTGTTTATATTTGATTAATAGTAGTATAATGTTTGCTATAATTTGTCATTTGAATTTGCAAGGGCCGCAAATATGTCATTTTGATTTAAATGTTAAAAATTGTTGTTTCTTTTAAAAATTAATAGATAAACTAGGATATGTATGGACAATAATACTTTGAGTTTATACAAATAGATTAGATAAATGTAGCAAAGCACACAAGTATTTGTCTTACTTGATTAATTTGATAAAAATGGTTTTATTAATCATAATGTCAGCTCTATGTCAAATAAGAAAAAAGCCAAACTTGTAATAAGATATCTGCAAGCAATTATCTTTCATTGTCTCCTTGCTTCAATACTCATATAGTTATAAATACTCTTAAAATTGTCCTTATAGCCTTGTATCACATGCAAATATGATTTGCAAGAACTTGTTCAATATCTTCCTCTTATAATTTCTTACAAATAACCTACCAAATTCAAATTAGAATATGTAACTAATTTAACCTATCTTTTTCATTGTTACAAAAACCATATACAAAAAAACTTCACATTTTACATCATAATACATCATAAATCTTAGGAATTCTCCCCAACACCCCCCCTCTACCCTCCCCCACTCTTCATGATGTACCTACATTCCAATATCATAAAAATTATTAGTAACTTATTGTATTAAACAAGATAATCATCAGTTCACTAAATCATTATGAACAAAATTATATAAGAAGTAAATATACCTAGTCGAGTATTCGAGTAGGGTCCTCTCTTTGTTGTAGGGTCTCCAATAGGGCTTCATGATCAGCATCAGTAATAGTAAAAAGCTCTTTTACTTTTGGTCTTCCTTGATGCTTCAACAACTTTACATTTATTTCTATAATAAGATGCGAATATATGAGAATTATTTTGTGCTTCTGATAGTCTTTGAATGCAGGAATTTCATTCCTTCTAAGAATGTATGTCCATAGTCATGTTCCAGCAACAACTACTGAACTAGTAGAATATGTGAATCAATAATCATCTGTGATTGGTTGTGCAAGCTTTTTTTTACCTCTTACACAATGTTCTAACCAATAATCAAATTTTTCATCATTCCCCTATGGTGCAACCAATGCAAAGACATGTCCTGGCTTTAGAAGATTTGATAGATGGTTATGCTCAAGTGAACTTTCCATGTCATCATTTCTAATAGAGGGTATGATAGACAATGAAGTAAGATAATGTGGAGTCCATGTGTCCACCCACTCACTCAACTAATAGTGATCCCAATCACACTAAAAACAACTAAAAATAACTAGGACAAAACCAAGCTAGTTGTCGTGTCCAAATAGTCCATGTACTAGAATCAGAGCTCCAAAATGAATGCATTTTTGATGAGTCTCTCACTATAGCACAATTTGATCTATCATCTATGGACCCTTCCTCAACCAACCAAAAAAATTTGTATACCAATGAATCAAGAGTCCCCCCCATGATAATGTTAAACTACACCAATCAACAATGCTATGAGCATCAAGAAGTTGTGTTGCTGAAAGTTTCAATTGCTCCTTAACTAGAGCTCTCTTCACACATGCCCCTACTCCATCATGTTCCCCTTTCCCATGGTTGGACTAAAAAAAACTCCAAATATGAGGCACCCCCCTCTCTACATGCATCCTACACAACCAATAAAGCATGCAAGCATTCTTGAATTGACCTATATAGTTATCCAACCAAATGATATGTCTATCCATAGAAATTGCATGCTCCTATAAGAAATCAAAATTATTCTTGAAAAAATGTTGCACAAACTCGTAAGAGTGAGATCTATCATCACTCATATAAAAATGATACTCTCTAATAATCTTTCGATTATCTTTCACACTATCAAGGCCATGTCTATATGTTATGTGGATGAAAATAGAAATCTAAATGGAGTTGTAATATTGAGATTGTGTCTCATTTTGAGGTTGCAATGTTTAGTTCTCAACAAAATCAATAGCTGATATAATAGTGCCAATGTGAAAAGTCTCCTTACACATTCTAAATTGTTGATCCAACCACTAAGACCTGTGACTATGTCTTGCATACTTGTAGAAATTTTTTTCCTTGAAATCTAAAATAAAACTAGGCACATTGATTTCTTTTCCAACCAATTCACATCTAAAGCCCTCACCCCCACTCTTCAATGTGTATTTCACCATTTCATATACTTTTTTTTTACTATTGTCTTTCCAAGATCTTGTTCACACCCCTCATGGAAACATGTTTCAAAATTGGATAAGCCACCACATTCTGAACACTTTTTGTTTAAGCAAGCATTTTTATAAAAGAAAAAACCATCAAATCTATGACATAGAAATTGATTTAGCGAATCTCTTGATGATTTTGGAAACCCACTAGCACCACAATTCTCCAACATTTCTGTACTATGCAAAGTAGAACGGATGGAGTGTAATAGTTCATTGTGCATAGAAAATTCGACATCATATTTGCAAAAACATGTATTTCAAATTTTAAGTGGCACACAATAAAATGGCTTCGAAGATTCAAAAGCCCTTTTTGATATATGAAGACTTGGATGAGTCTCTGTAAATTGTTTGAACAACATAGTTTGACTTACCTCCAAATAGTGTTTAGGATGTGGCATGCAGTGTCTAATGCCAATTCTCAACTTTAACATGTCTTTAGCACTGGGTGATACTCATGAGCTAGAGTGCCAAAATTGTGAAATTTCTTCGTTCACATCATCGGATAGCTTCTTATCAAAATGTGGAAGTCTCCCACCAAAAGCCCATGTTTCATTTTTAAGAGGACCATCAATTCTCTCTCATCGACTAAGTGCTCTTCTCAAAGTAGTATGATTTAGGTTCAAGTCAATACAAGTTTGTCTCATATATCTACCATTTCTCAAATGATGACTTACCAAAGAGGTTGTAATAACCCTTCAAGCAACTCTTTTATCCTTCTCCCTACTATTTTTTCCAATGCTATTGAGAGCACTGAAAAGATTCTTCACAATAATGGCATTTCTTTCCAATTTTTTATTGACACAAGTCTTCAATTTGGAAAGCATAGGTCTCATCTTTTGTATCTTTAATAAGTACATAAAAATTTGACATTGCTCCACCACTATCTTCTTGCCGAAAAACACCTTATATAGTCTTGAAGTCCATTACCAAATGATTCTTTCTATTTTTTTCCCTTCCAAATTGGTAATAATCATTTCATCAATTTCAATTATCCATTTTAGTGTTCTAGAACCTTCATGTCGATTATAAATACGAGATATGTAAGGGTCCTGTGCATTGTCATGTTTGGCATGGTCAATTATGCAATTTACATTATGACTTGGTAGCATTTCATCATTGAAATTTTCATTCTCTAAATTTTCAATTCTAACATTATCATTTTCAATTGGAACATTGTCATTTCCCAACTGCACATATTCATTATCTAACTCTATGATTTCACTTTCGACTGATTCATCAACTTGACTCACATTTTACATACCTTCTCTTTTATTTCAGTGTTCTATTTTGTCCCTTTCCCTACATGCCGCAATGTCTTCATTGGATACCTTCCTTTTGCGTTTAGCATTTCAATGACTACTGTTCCCCATTCAGATGACAATATCGAACATGTAGGGATATATTATCAAACTTTTTCGACTGTTTGGGCCCCAAATTTTAACTTTTCCTAACACCCATGAAAAAGGCCCACAAAAAGAGATGTTATCGAGTCTGCAATCACAGGGAATATTTTTGAAAAATCATACCAGAAAAATCGGGTATCCAATTTCAAATTGGATACTCGATTTCAAATTAGATATCCGATATTGCCACCCAAATATTGGAGGGAAAAATGAATTACTATTCATTATTAGTGAGTAATGAGTAATGAGTTATATATTACCTTATAATGTATTATTATTAAATATAATAATATATGTTATTATTATTATAATGTATATATATATATATATATATATATATATATGAAATTATTATATTATATTATTATTACTAAATATAATATTATAATATATGTTATTATTATTATTATCATCTATAAATATAATATATATATGAAATCATTATATTACATTATTATTATTTTAACTATATTATTATTAAATATAATAACTTTATATATGAGCAATGTTAGTATGCTAATAGAAACCAAATTTAAATAAAGCTTCTACAAGCTAAACAAAATTCATAAACTTCAAGATAGACTAAGATGAGCTCTCAATTGAGAATATGAGCCATTAATGGACTCTCTCAATAAGAAGCTCTCTTGTTGAGTAGCTTTATCTAAATGGATAGGATGTATGCTCAATATGCTTCCAAAGGCTTCAATGGATGATTGTGGATTTTTGGTGTGGATAGATGGCTTTAGTATGGATTTGGCTCTCAAAATAGCATTATAACTTTACTTCATGGATTGTGTTATTTTGCAAAGGGGAAGGATCCAATTTATAGGCAAGAGGCTTGAGGGATTGAGGGCTAAGATGCAAGGATGGGAAAAAGCTCATGGAGGGCTTAGATTGCATGAGAGGAGAGCACATGGATTTTTCTTCCTTACAACCAACCAAGGAGTGACACATGTCACATGGTGAGAGGATGGAGGAAAGGGGAAGGATGAGTCAACAAAGGAGGCTCAAGGGATAAAATCTTCATAAAGACCCTTCATAAGTGCTTTGTAAGAATATTTATGACTTTGTGGGCTTTATAAAGTTTTGTGGTTGAAGATATTTGTGAGAGATACCATGAAATTCGAATTTGAGGGTTTAGGGAGGTTTTAAGCTTGCTTAGGGTTGTAAAAATGATTAGAGGAAGGGTTAGAGATGGCTTAGGACTAGGCAAGTGGATGGCAAGTGGATTGCAATTAATGAGGGTGGGTGAAGGAGGAGATATTTGTTAACTTTGGCTTGAGTTAGCAAGTCTTAACCCATGTTTAGGGAATGTGACAAGGATAGGAGGAGATTAGGATTAGGGTTAAAGACATCTTCTAGAAGAGTCTAGGCTTTGGATGAGGATGAAGACTTTCTAGAAGAGTCTAGAACTTCCTAGGATAAGATTTTATGAAATAAATAAAGTTTTATTTATTTCAAGGGTTTGGGTTGAGAAGATATTTATTAAAATATTTTTAATAAACATGAGGATTAATATTTAATCTTGATTAAATATTTTGAGTTGGGATTAGGGGTAGGAAATGATGGGATTAGCCTTTAATCAAAATTAAAGAAGGATTAGAAGATTTTGGAAGAGGTTAGTGGTCTTAAGGAAATTGGCCAAGTTTTGGGCAAAACATAATTTTTTTATTTATTTTAGGATTTTTGGTCAATTTATTAATTAAATAATTAATAAATAAGGAAATAATGTTTAAATAAGATTTAAACATTTTTGGGAGGGATTCCTTAATTAAATATTTTTAATTAAGATAAAGGGATTTAATGGCATAAAAATTAATTAATTAATTAATTAATAAATGATGATGTCATCAGGGATTTTTTTCAGAAAATAAAAATATAATTTTCTAAAGGATTTTTAGGTGTCTACCATTTTCCCCTCTTTGATGTGATGCCGCAAGTGGCATGGCATCAAAGATAAGAAAATAAGATGTCCAAGGCTAGAGCAGAAGAGGAGAGAATGGACTATGAGATGCCCCCTGAAGAAGGCAGCAGGGAGAGAAAGCGAGGCTCGATGGCTTCTTGAAAAGTACAAGAATCTCAGATGAGCAAGGAAACTCAGATTGGCAAAGAGAAGGGGCTGGTTAGCTCAAACTCTCACTACGGGAGAATGATAAAGGGAGAATCAGAGGCACAAGAGGAAGCAAGCTTAAGATCTCAGGGATTGCAGAGGATGAAGGAGCGGAGCACTATAAAAGGAATCCAGGATGGGGAGATGGATGAGGGGATTAAAAAAGCTGATGCAACAGGATTTCAAAGAGTTAGATTGGCAGAAGATGGGTTTCAGAGATCCCTAGGACTAGGATTGTGGATCTCGAAAGATTAGGCTTGGTGGATTGATTTGAATTGGTGGATCCCTAAGACTAGGATTGTGGATCCCTAAAGCTAAAGGTGAGGGGTGATTCAAAGAGATACTGATGCATAAGCTAGGGTAGGAGAGACGGATGTTGGATATGGATGGGGGATAATGGAGATGAAGGAAAACCATTGAAGCTTTTTGAGCAGGAGGGATACTTCAAAGAGAAGTACCACCATGTAGTTGAGCACTAGATTTGCTATAGGACTGTTGGTTAATTGCCAAGGTTACCAAGAACATCAAGGCCTTTTCACCAACTATCCAGAGGATTGACGAACTGACTCAAAACAAACACGCAAGGATTGCCCCAGTATCACACATGAATCCTAGAGGAAGCAGTGTGGAAATGACATTGGGTAACCCACAAGCAAAAAAGAAAACAAGCAAAAGACATGATCAAGACCTTATGCTCTGATTGCCCCATTCACAGTATACCATGATATGGAAGATCGTGGCAACCTTGAGGAGGGAACAAGGAGATTACTTGGAAAAGATATTTCAAGACCCAATAGGGAAGACTCCAAATCAAAAGAAAGCGAAAATCCAAAAGAGAATCGTTTGCCAATGAGATGGGTAGGATGAGGTACTAACAGACCAAGATCAGACATGAGGAAAGCTATATCCTGCAAGGACCTATCGGAGAGCACCTAAGCTGCTGGATTTGGATGAGTGATGCGTCTGGCAAGCTGAACTAAGAAATATAACACTTTGGTGACAAGAAATCTAGCTAAAGGATGCATTGGAATAGCTAACCAAGATGTGCGATGGGTACAAGATGATGATCAAGGATGAACTGACACAAACACTGGATAGATACAATGGTACTAGGCTAAAGAGGATGTACAAGCTGACAGACCAAGATATTTACAAGTTGATGCTGACCAAGATATGGTACAAGCTAACGGACCAAGATAGTTACAAGCAGGCAAAAGCTCAGGATGATAGGATAGTGGGATGGTTCAATGTTGTGCAAGATGCGAAAGCTAAGGGTGGGGTGATAGCGAAAGATATGGATTTGGCAGGATGAATCCAATGATGATGAGAGATTTTGTGACCAAGGATAGCTAGAGGAGCAGGATGAGATGGTTGGATAGGATGGTAGATAGCTACGATTATGATGGATATAAAGAGATGACATTGGGTTTGCATGAGGATAGCCTAGAGCTAGATACCAATGACAAGGGAGGATGGACAAGACAAGATCTCCAAGAAATATAGTGCCCCCAATCAGAAGATGGATGTGATAGGATTGAAGCTAGGATGGAAAAAGCTGAAGGGGCTAGGGAGATGGATGATAGCTGAGATGATTGGCTGAAGCTGCATAAGATTAGTGGATGGTGTGAGATGGAAGCTGGAGGATGGAGGATAGGTGGATAGATTGGAAGATGGATTTGGATGTCAAGAGATGACCAAAAGCATGAGGGTGATAGGCTAAGCTGGGGATGGCGAGATTACGCATGACGCTTGTTTGCCAAGTTTTTATCATGGTACTTGTCCAAGGCGCTTGAATTGCCAAGTTTTCACCAGTGGATGCTTTATTTTTCTTTTCTTTTTTGACTTTTTGACTTTGGACTTAGCTGGAATGATTTTGGCTTTCTTCAGCTATTTTGGCTTTTTTGGAATTTTTCACTGGCTGTTGGAATGTTCAATTTTGTTGCTAGCTGTTGGTACACCGGATGTGTGATTTATGCAATAGATCGGATTAGATGGGATTGATGGTAGGAGATGGAGGGATGAAAATTCTGGAAAGGAGCATGAGATGGGGATGCTTGCAAGAGCAACATTGGCACATGTTGGAATGGGTGTGAAAAGATCATATGGGGGATAGATGGTAGATGCAGGCATGATGGAGGATTTGTGGAAGCGTGCTTGGGGATATAGGCACCCAAGATGGAGTTAGGAGATGGGGGACATGAGTCACTAGATGGGGGATTAGCAATGGTGGATTCCATTATGCATTGGGTTTCAACTTTTTTCTTGGGGATCCACATGGTTTTGGATTTTCTTTTCATAGGCTTTTGCATTGTTTTGCATTCTTTGATTGGATTTTTCCTTTTTGGAGTATGTCTTTTAGAATAGACATATGATTGCCTAGGATGTGGATTTTTAGCTTTATGCATTTTCAAGTTGGCATTCACATTGCTATGGTAAGCTTTGGGAAGATGGTTAGGAGAAGCTTTGTGAGATGGAGAGGATATGAAAGAGCATGTAGGGGGATGATGATGGATGATGTGCCCTGATATGTGCCTTTGTTGATCTTGCATAGAAATGGATGGAATGGGATTTTTATGATGGCTGATAGGAGGATGGAGGATGGTAGATTTTGGGACATAGGGACCCAAAATGGATTTAGCGGATGAAGGGGGGATATGGTAGGTTGTTTTGGGTTGCAAAGATGGTGGAGGGGGGATGACATAAGATTTCTTGAAGGAGTGATGGGAGGCTGGAATGGTGGGCTTGGAGATAGGCTTGGTTTGGGGGTGTGGTGTACCAACACCTTTAGATGGTGAGCCTTTGGATACATATCCAAGACCATGAAATCCTAGATTTTTTTCTGCAATAATAGGCTCTCTGATTCCTTTCTCTTGTGGTCCTAAACCTTGACCTTGATAATGCCATTGATTGAGCATTTGAACAAGCTGAGGAAACTTTTTGCTTGCAGAAAATGGTAGAAGTGATTTATTAGGTGTATTGCAATGGGGAGATACTGTTCTTAATTCTTCTGCTGAGAGAGGGCCACCGTGGATGAATGTAAGTGAACCAAGAGGGTAGATTATAGATGGTGGAATAGCTTGGATAGGTGGTAAGATGGAAGCATGGAGCGGGGGAGATGGAAGGATAGGATCTTGATGTAGCTAGTGGGATGACAAGATATCTTGTAGTGGAGGAGATATGGCTTGAGGTTTTGGAGATGGAGGAGATGGTGACTGCACTATGGATGGAAGACATGGTACGATGATATCTTCATTTATGCTTTGGGGGATGTCAACATGCTTTTGGGCAGGATCTTGATAGGATTGGTTTGGAGTGGATGGTGTGATAGGAGGTGAAGGGATGGATTCTTCAAAGGCAGCGGATGGATAGATGAGGGATTCAGTAGTGGAGATGGGTGAGTAGAAGATGGATGCATAAGGGTCATTATGAGAGATTTGGGAAATGCTTGGAGGCGATGTGGATAGGATTCAGAGGGATTTGATAGGTGGTGGGATTTTGATGCTTGCGGGAAGTGGAAGGATTTTAAGCAATTTGATGGATGGTATGAGGATGATAGCTATGGGAGATGGAGGTGATATTATAGATGTGGAAGCTTCATCACTGACTACTTCACATGGTTGGATTAGATGACATGGCTTATCGACTGTTGGAGGCAACTTTTCTTGTATTTCCTCTAGGAGATTCCTTGGAGACTCGTGTGTCAAAGGTGGAGGTGGATTGATAGGAATAGCTAGTGTGATGGGGGTGGAAGATTGGAAGCTTGGTTGATGGGGTGATGGAGGGGAAGCTGGAATATCAGATGGCATGACTAGATAGTTTGGAATAACTCTTGGATTTTGGGGGATGCTTGGGGGAATGTTTCTAAGGCTTTCAATATACCTGTCATAGTCAACAAGATTTTCATCATCATTGGAATAGGAGGTGGCAGGAGCAAGGACAATGCGACCAAACACATCATGATAGGATTGGTACTTCATGCTTTGATGATGAGTTTGATGGGGATGCAGTCTTGCGTATGGATGAACACGGAAGCTCATGGTTGGATTTGGGTTAAGCACAGATTTTGGATTGGCTGATGAAAGATTTCCTAGGGAGAGTCAAAGTTGCATGACAAACCTAAGGAGGATTGGCTAGAGATTTTTGGCTATCTTGTGGGTGGAAGACTTCAAGGGTATGCTGTCAAAAAGTGAGAGTTTTGCTTTTCTATGTGCTGGATTTGGTGGTGGCTGTGTCAACTTGAGGATAGACTAATGATCCTATGGGCATGACACGAGATTGACCACTTGTGGATCCCAACCTTTAGCTCAAGGTGATGAGGGATGCAAGTGACAAAGCTAGATTACCCTAGACAATGCTCTGTCAGAGGGATAACCTTGGTGAGATTGGTTGATTGGTAGGATTGATTGGATAGCAAACTCTGGCAAAGTAACAACAGCTCTTTAAAGGCTTGGGTGATTTTGGATTGGGTTGCTAGCTGGCTGGGGGGATGATTTGGATGGACTTTGGATTTGGGATTGTTCTAAGGCAAAGAACTAGATAGATTCGGTTGCAGCAGGGGAGCTTGGATGATTTTCTGATAAGGCAGTGACTACGCTAAGTATGCCTTGAGCTGGGAGATTTCTGCTTTTCTGGGATTTTGACCAAAGTTGGCAAACATTCATTCAAAAGCTATGAACAAACAAGCAGAAAAAAGTTTTGAGCAAGCACGTCAAACACACCAAAATCCTAGGAAGCTTTCTACAAGGATGAAATTTGGTTTAGCTAGGGAGTCCTCGATATACGCAAGGTACGTGAGGCCCAAATCCGTAGATGAAACCAAAAAGATGTCACACAGCCGAGAGGAGTGGTAACCCACTTCTCCTCTTTCACTTCTCAAGGGTATAAAGTTCCTTGAGGCTTAGCCCGAGTGACAAAATTTTGATCCCAAGAGAGGTGTCTTTGGATTCACCTCCCGATCTTTATACTCCGCCGGAACGCTGGAGTTGAGGTCGTCCCAAGGGGTGATGAAATCCCCAAGAAGGCCTCCTCAAAAGTGTAAAACAAGACCACATACATGATCTTGAGCTTTAAAAGACACGCGTTCATTCCAATTGATGATTTAAATTTTGTAAGCTATGATTGAAGACACTTGTGATTATGGCATACAATGTTCATTCCAATTTGACAACGTCATTAGCATAATGAAAGTCGAGAGATCGTCAACATAAGAAATGCGAGTGCCATTGAAAATGCGTCAAAACCATGCAATGTTCATTGATTTTTAGGCATTCAAGATTGAGTGTGAGTTTATTTTAAGCCCAAAACAAAGATGTGTGAAACTCGATTGCCAAGCGCGCGCTCGGAGGCCCTCCACGTCAATAGTTGTTCAATTTTAGTGCCCAAACTTGAAGTGTGATCAATTTAATCTAGAGTTTTGGTCATTAAAAATTTTTGATAAAGTTAAAGCAAACGTTCAAAGACCAAGTGAGTGAGTTAGATTGTGGAACATTTAACACATTTTTCAAGTAGACCCATCCCCATAAATGGTGCTGAGATTGCAACCAATGGTTGAATTGATGGGTGATTAGAAAAGAGGTGAGTCCAAGGAACTACTCAAATTGATTTTTGCAAATTTGTGTTTAACTTAACGAAGTTTCTTAAATGTCCAAAAATCAAACTTTGCCTAAATTGCATGTGGAAAAGAGATTTGTTTTGTTCAATTTTAAAAGCTCCAAATGAAGTGTTTGATATTGCAATGGTTAATTGATCCTTGAAATTTAAGATTGGATTTTTTATTTTAATCATGCATTCAAGGAAAATTTGATTTTAATCCATGGCATTCAAGAGTGTTTTTAGCAACATGCATTCAAAGACAAGTGATTAAACATTCAAGTTTTTTTTTTTTCTTTGAGCATTCAAGATTGAGATTTTGTGTGTTGTTTTAAGAACTTTGAAGTGCTTTGTTTTAACCTTAGATCATTCAAGATTGTTTTTGGACTCAAAAATGAAAATGACTCCTGGGACTTTGCTTTTCATTCAAGATTTTGTGTTCTAGTTTGCATGTTTTAAGCCCAAAAATGATATTCCTAGATTGTTTTGATGCATGAAAAACCTAAGAAACATTCAAGATTTTGCAACAATACATTTGTTTGGAACAAATAACAAAAGTTTTAGGACTCTTAGTTTTCATGAGATTTTTAAAAGAACTTTAAAATATTTTCAAATGAGGTTCATTTTATCCTTGATTGATGCTTTGAGTTTGATTTAGATTTTAGTGTGCACTTAGTGTTGATTTTGAACCTTTTGAAATGGAAACTTGAAGTTCTTTTTAAATTCTCAAAAATGAAGTGTTCCTAACTTTGCATGAATGCATCTAAAACCTTGATGTTGCAAGGATGAAAATGATTAAATTGGTTTAGTTTCACTTGTTAAAAGATTTTTTTTTTTTTGCAAATTTTTAATTTTTTAATGGATTTAAGTATGATTTGGGGGTTCATTTTAAGCACTAAAAAGAAAGTGTGTATGATTTTGCTTCCTTAAAAAAAAAATGGCCAAGATCTCCCACAAGAAAAAGAAGAAGAAGTAGATGGAATAAGAAGAATATAGACAAGAAGAGGAAGAAGAATTCCAAGTGCTTTGTCCACCTATAAGCTTGAAAAATCTGCAAATACTATGAGATAGACTATGAGTTCCTTTGTCTTCTTCATGCTCATGTGGACCTACAAAACCAATTTATACAATCCTACCAATCACAAAAATAAGCAAAATTAGCCAAAATTAGCAAATGACATACAAAACTTGACTTAAAAAGCTAATGAAGATGACCCATGCGGGGTCCCACCGGGCGTGCCAAAATGTACATGAGCAATGTTAGTATGCTAATAGAAACCAAATTTAAATAAAGATTCTACAAGCTAAACAAAATTCATAAACTTCAAGATAGACTAAGATGAGCTCTCAATTGAGAATATGAGCCATTAATGGACTCTCTCAATAAGAAGCTCTCTTGTTGAGTAGCTTTATCTAAATGGATAGGATGTATGCTCAATATGCTTCCAAAGGCTTCAATGGATGATTGTGGATTTTTGGTGTGGATAGATGGCTTTAGTATGGATTTGGCTCTCAAAATAGCATTATAACTTTACTTCATGGATTGTGTTATTTTGCAAAGGGGAAGGATCCAATTTATAGGCAAGAGGCTTGAGGGATTGAGGGCTAAGATGCAAGGATGGAAAAAAGCTCATGGAGGGCTTAGATTGCATGAGAGGAGAGCACATGGATTTTTCTTCCTTACAACCAACCAAAGAGTGACACATGTCACATGGTGAGAGGATGGAGGAAAGGGGAAGGATGAGTCAACAAAGGAGGCTCAAGGGATAAAATCTTCATAAAGACCCTTCATAAGTGCTTTGTAAGAACATTTATGACTTTGTGGGCTTTATAAAGTTTTGTGGTTGAAGATATTTGTGAGAGATACCATGAAATTCGAATTTGAGGGTTTAGGGAGGTTTTAAGCTTGCTTAGGGTTGTAAAAATGATTAGAGGAAGGGTTAGAGATGGCTTAGGACTAGGCAAGTGGATGGCAAGTGGATTGCAATTAATGGGGGTGGGTGAAGGAGGAGATATTTGTTAACTTTGGCTTGAGTTAGCAAGTCTTAACCCATGTTTAGGGAATGTGACAAGGATAGGAGGGGATTAGGATTAGGGTTAAAGACATCTTCTAGAAGAGTCTAGGCTTTGGATGAGGATGAAGACTTTCTAGAAGAGTCTAGAACTTCCTAGGATAAGATTTTATGAAATAAATAAAGTTTTATTTATTTCAAGGGTTTGGGTTGAGGAGATATTTATTAAAATATTTTTAATAAACATGAGGATTAATATTTAATCTTGATTAAATATTTTGAGTTGGGATTAGGGGTAGGAAATGATGGGATTAGCCTTTAATCAAAATTAAAGAAGGATTAGAAGATTTTGGAAGAGGTTAGTGGTCTTAAGGAAATTGGCCAAGTTTTGGGCAAAAAATAAATTTTTTATTTATTTTAGGATTTTTGGTCAATTTATTAATTAAATAATTAATAAATAAGGAAATAATGTTTAAATAAGATTTAAACATTTTTGGGAAGGATTCTTTAATTAAATATTTTTAATTAAGATAAAGGGATTTAATGGCATAAAAATTAATTAATTAATTAATTAAATAATTAATTAATAAATGATGATGTCATCAGAGATTTTTTTCAGAAAATAAAAATATAATTTTCTAAAGGATTTTTAGGTGTCTACAATAATAATATATTATGTTATTATTATTATTCTAATATATATATATATATATATATATATATATATATATATGATTATTATATTATACTATTATTATTTGTACTATATTATTATATTTTTACTATATTATTTTTATTTGCTACTATAACAACATATAATATAATTGTTATCATTATTAGAATCATTTAAATGGGTCGAAAGGTGCCATAGGATGACCTATGACCCCTTTCGACACATTCGATGACAATATGTCTCTAGGGGATTATAATCGCTTATATGGATCGACAGGGGCCATAAAATGACCTATGACCCCTTTCGACACATTTCAAAACAACATATGTCTCTAGGGGTCCTAGGACCCCTAGAGACATATTACAAACATTTATATGGGTCGAAAGGGGCCATAAGATGACCTATGACCGTTTTAGTCACATTTTATTACAACATATGTCTCTAGAGGTCCTAAGACCCTTAAGGACATATTATAATTGTTTATATGGATCGAAAGGGGTCATAGGATGACCTATGACCCCTTTCTACACATTTTATTACAACATATGTCTCTAGGGGTCCCAAGACCCCTAGGAACATATTATAATTATTTACATGGGTCAAAAGGGGTCATAGGATGACCTATAACCACTTTGGACACATTTTATTACAACATATGTCTCTAGGAGCCCTAGGACCCCTAGGGAAATTTTACAATCGTTTATATGGGTCTAAAAAGGCCATAGGATGACCTATGACCCCTTTCGACATATTCCATGATGACATATGTATTTAGGGGTCCTAGGACCCCTAGGGACATATTAAATTGTTTATATGGGTCGAAAGGGGCCATAGGATGACCTATGACCCCTTTCAACACATTTCATGATGACATCTGTCTCTAGGGGTCCCAAGACCCCTAAGGGCATATTATAATCATTTATATGGGTCAAAAGAGGCCATAGCATGACCTATGACCCCTCTTGACACATTTCATGATGACATATGTCTTTAAGAGTCCTATGACCCCTAGGGACATATTATAATCATTTATATGGGTTGAAAGGGGCCATAGGATGACCTATGACCCCTTTCAACACATTTCATGACGACATATGTCTCTAGAGGTCCTAGGACCCCTAAAGACATATTATACTTGTTTATATGGGTCGAAAGGGGTCATAGGATGACCTATGACCCCTTTCGATACATTCCATGATGACATATGTCTCTAGGGGTCCTAGGACCCCTAGGGACATATTAAAATCATTTATATGGGTTGAAAGGGGCCATAGGAAGACCTATGACCCCTTTCGACACATTTTATTACAACATGTCTCTAGGGGTCCTAAGACCCCCAGTGACATATTATAATTGTTTATACGGGTCGAAAGGGGACATAGGTTGACCTATGAAAACTTTTGACAAATTTCATGATGACATATGTCTCCAAGGGTCCTAGGACCCCTAGGGACATATTACAATCATTTATATGGGTTGAAATATTATAATTGTCTATATGGATCGAAAGGGGTCATAAGATGACCTATGACCCCTTTTGACACATTCCATGATGACATATGTCTCTAGGGGTCCTAAGACCCCTAGGGACATATTAAAATAATTTATATGGGTCAAAAGGGGCCATAGGATGACCTGTGACTCTTTTCAACACATTCCATGACGACATATATCTCTAGGGGTCCTAAGACCCTTGAGGACATATTAGAATAGTTTATATGCATCGCAAGGGGCCATAAGATGACCTATGACACCTTTCGACACATTCCAAGATGAAATATGTCTCTAGGGGTCCTAAGACCCTTAAGGACATATTACAATCGTTTATATGGGTCGAAAGGGGCCATAGGATGACCTATGACCCCTTTCGACACATTCCATGATGACATATGTCTCTAGGAGTCCTACAACCCCTAGGGACATATTACAATCATTTATATGGTTCGAAAGGGGCCATAAGATGACCTATGACCCCTTTCAACACATTCCATGATGACATATGTCTCTAGGGGTCCTAGGACACCTAGGGACATATTATAATCTTTTATATGAGTCAAAAGGGGCCATAGGATGAGCTAGGACTGTTTTCGACATATTTTATTACAACATATGTCTCTAGGGGTCTTAGGACCCCTAGGGACATATTATAATTGTTTATATGGGTCGAAAGGGGTCATAAGATGACCTATGACCTCTTTCGACACATTTTATTACAACATATGTCTCTAGGGGCCCTCAAACCCCTAGGGACATATTACAATCATTTATATGGGTCATAACGGGCCATAGGATGACCTATACATGACACCTTTCGATATATTCCATGATGAAATATGTCTCTAGGGGTCCTAGGATCCCTAGGGACATATTACAATCATTCATATGGGTTGAAAGGGGCCATAGGATGACCTATGACCCCTTTCGACACATTCCATGATGATATGTCTCTAGGGGTCTTAGGACCCCTAGGGACATATTAAAATCATTTATATGGGTTGAAAGGGGCCAAAGGATGACCTATGACCCCTTTCAACACATTCCATGACGACATGTCTCTAGGGGTCCTAAGACCCCTAGGGACATATTACAATCATTTATATAGGTTGAAAGGGGCCATAGGATGACCTATGACCCCTTTCGTCACATTTTGTTACAACATATGTCTCTAGAGCTCCTAGGACCACTAGGGACATATTATAATTGTTTATATGGGTCAAAACGGGTCATAGGTCCCTTTCGACACATTTTATTACAACATATGTCTCTAGGGGCCCTAAGACCCCTAGGGATATATTAAAATTGTTTATATGGGTTGAAAGGGGCCATAGGATGACCTATGACCCCTCTTGACATATTTTATTACGACATATGTCTCTAGGGATCCTAGGATCGCCAGGGACATATTAGAATAGTTTATATGGGTCGAAAGGGGTCATAGGATGACCTATTACCCTTTTTGACATATTTTATTACAACATATGTCTCTAAGGGTCCTAGGACCCCTAGGGACATATTATACTTGTTTATATGGGTTGAAAGTGTTTATAGGATGACCTATGACCCCTTTCGACACATTCCATGATGACATATGTCTCTAGGAGTCCTAGGACCCCTAAGGACATATTACAGTCATTTATATAGGTCAAAAGGGTCCATAGGATGACCTATGACCCCTTTCGACACATTCCATGATGACATATGTCTTTAGAGGTCCTAGGACCCCTAGGGACATATTATAATCATTTATATGGATCGAAAAAGGCCATAGGATGACCTATGACCCCTTTCGACACATTCGATGATGACATATGTCTCTAGAGGTCCTAGGACCCCCTAAAAATATATTACAATCATTTATATGGGTCGAAAGAGGCCATAGGATGACCTATGACCCCTTTCAACACATTTCATGATGACATATGTCTCTAGGTGTCTTAGGACCCGTACGGACATATTACAATCATCTATATGGGTCAAAAGGCGCCATAGGATGACCTATGTCCCTTTTTGACACATTCCATGATGACATTTATCTCTAGGGGTCCTAAGACCCCTAGGGACATATTATAATCATTTATATGGGTTGAAAGGGGCCATAGGATGAGCTATGACGCCTTTCGACACATTTTATTACAACATGTCTCTAGGGGTCCTAGGACCCCTAGGGACATATTATAATTGTTTATATGAGTTGAAAGGGGTCATAGGATGACCTATGACCCCTTTTGACACATTTTATTACAACATCTGTCTCTAGGGTCCCTAAGACCCCTAGGGACATATTACAATCATTTATATGGGTCGAAAGGGGCCATAGGATGACCTATGATGTCTTTCGACACATTCCATGATAACATATGTCTCTAGGGGTCCTAGGACCCCTAGGGACATATTACAATCATTTATATGGATTAAAAAGGGCCATAGGAAGACCTTTGACCCCTTTTGACGCATTCCATGATGACATATGTCTCTAGGGGTCCTAGGACTCCTAGGGACATATTATAATCATTTATATGGGTTGAAAGGGGCCAAAGGATGACTTATGACCCCTTTCGACACATTCCATGACGACATATGTCTCTAGGTGTCTTAGGACCTGTAGGGATATATTACAATCATCTATATGGGTCAAAAGGGGCCATAGGATGACTTATGTCCCCTTTTGACACATTCCATGACAACATATGCCTCCAGGGGTCCTAGGACCCCTAGGGACATATTAGAATCGTTTATATGGGTCGAAAAGGTCCATAGGATGACCTATGACCCCTTTCATCACATTTTATTACAACATATAACTCTAGAGATCTTAGGACCACTAGGGACATATTATAATTGTTTATATGGGTTGAAAGGGGTTATAAGATGACCTATGACTCCTTTCAACACATTTTATTACAACATATGTCTCTAGGAGCCCTAAGACCCCTAGGGATATATTAGAATCGTTTATATGCGTTGAAAGGGGCCATAGGATGACCTATGACCCCTCTCGACACATTCCATGATGACATATGTCTCTAGGGGTCCTAGGACCTCTAGGGACATATTAAAATCGTTTATATGGGTTGAAAGGGGCCATAGAATGACCTATGACCCCTTTCAACACATTTTATTACAACATATGTCTCTAGGGGTCCTAGGACCCCTAGGGACATATTAGAATCATTTATATGGGTCAAAAGGGGCCATAAGATGATCTATGACCCTTTTTGACACATTTTATGAGGACATATGTCTATAGATGTCTTAGAACTCCTAGGGACATATTAGAATCATTTATATGGGTTGAAAGGGGCCATAGGATGACCTATGACCCCTTTCGACACATTTTGTAATAAAATATGTCTCTAGGGGTCCTAGGACCCCTAGGGACATATTATAATTGTTTATATGGGTCGATAGGCCTATGATCCCTTTTGACACATTCCATGATGACATATGTCTCTAGGGGTCCTAAGACCCCTAAAGACATATTATAATCATTTATATGGGTCGAAAGGGGCCATAGGATGACCTATGACCCCTCTCCATGCATTTCATGACAATGTATATCCCTAGGACCTTTGGGACCCCTAGGGACTCATTGAGAATGCATCCAAAGGGGTCACTAGGGGCCCTAGGGACATATGTTGTAATGAAATGTGTCGAAAAGAGTCATAGGTTAACCTATGACACCTTTTGATGCATTTTATGACAATATTATATTTAGTAATAATATAATATTGTATATTTTAATATAATAATAATATATTATTAGATTATATAACAATAATAATCATATATGTTACTAGATTATAGATTTAATAATAATAATAACCATATATATTATTATATATAATAATAGTCATATTATATTACTATATGTATTTAATAATAATAATATTTATAACTATATTTTATTTAATAATAATAATAATCATACATATTACTATAATATAATAATAATTATAATCATATATAATAATAATAGTTTATAATAATAATATCAATGCCCACACTTTCCCCAAATAAATTTCCCTCTAAAACACTCTAAAGTTTCCCTCTCAAATTTATTTCCTCTCAAATTTCCCTTAGAATTTCAATTGAAAAATCCTACACTTGATCGGATACCTGATTTGAATATGATTTGAAATCACATACACGATTTGAAATCGGATATCTAATTACCCTTAGTATTTACCAAGCTTAAACCGTGATGATGGTTGGACCTTGAACCCCACTTGGCAACCTATGCTTGCTTCCCAAGACTGTCTTGGAGGCTAATCTTATTTCATCCCTTTCTTCCCATTGCTTTTTCTCCTCCTCTTCGTTGGTTAGCTCCCTTGGCTCTCTTCCCCCTAGCCTCCCTTCTCTCTCCTCTACTTGGGTGGTTAGTGCTTTGTCCTCTAAGGTGGTGTCTCTTCTGTGCTTGTCATGTTTGCCTTTGTGAGGCCTCGCCCCAACCCTTCATAGCATAGTTGATACCTTATTATTTTGATACTTATGACTCGATATGTCAAGACACTATCGAATAAACTGAACATATTATGTTATGTTATTTCATGTTGTGTGATGTTTACATTCAGATATTTGAGTTCATCATTTAATGCGTTATGAACATGTATGTTGATGAAATAAGTAAATGTAGGATTAACACTATGATTAAGAGATTTTAATGGTTAAGAATATGAGTAGGATGAGAGAAACCCTAATTGATTTATAGATGTATGTTTTAATTTATGCGATTCCCTGATATGTATATACATATGTTCATGTGATTTTATGAGACTACTAATGTGTGCATTGAGTGTGCAGGATATTTTAGCCAAGAAACTTGACAGAGGAACGAAACTGATCCCTATGTGCCATTTGTGGAAACCTTGTTGTTCATAACTTAATTCTATTGTGAGATGTATGAATGTATCTTTCCATGATCAAAAAATGTTAATGTTCTTAACTGTGTTCTTATAGTGTCACTTGACACTCGTGAATTGTTTATGCTTTTCAGCATGCTAGCTAGGGTTATTTGTGTAACCTTTGGACCTAAGTCAGATTCAGTTAGTGTCTTTTTTTGCTAATTTTTTCTTAATTGAGTTTAGTTACTCCTAATTCAGATTAGTGCTTAATCAACATTTTAGAGTTTTTAGATGGTCCTAATTATTTCCTAGCTTTTGTTTGGTTCCAAATCAATTCCTATGGTTTGAAAATAAGAAATCTTTATACCCAAGGGGTATGGGTATGGGTTGGGGGTATTTTTCACCCCCTAAGCCCCTTTTATTGACTTTTGAGGTCACTCAAAAAGTCTATCTTTGCCTTTGTGCGAAAATTGAAAGTGGTTATCATGAGTTGCATCGCCTCAACTCCACTAAGTGGTTAACCTTAGGATTGTTTGAGTTAGAAACTTCTAGATTTGTAGGTGGGTGGGAGAAGTTATTGCCCTTTTTGGGTGGTTGAGTTTGGATATTATTTAGAGGTCTTTCTTGGAGTAGTTTTGGTTGTTACCCAGTCTTTACTTTTAGAGAGAAGTCTTGGAAGATTGAAGGAAGGAAGGGAAAGCTCTTCTCAATTTGTTCATTTGCCATTACCTCTTTGTGAAGGTAGGAGTTCTTCATCTCCCTTGTTCAGATTCTTCATGCTTGTTTCATGCTTATGCTATTGTGTTGTTATTTGGATGCTTGTATGTAGGGTATGTTGGGAAGGATTGAAACCATGTTTCTTGAATGCTTTTCTTTCATGTTTAGGTTTGAATTTTGAAGTTTTCTTGTATGGGTGTTTTGGCATTACTCACCCTTGGATAGGTCAGAAGTGGCCAATTTCGAGAAAGGTCCTTTTAGTTGGACTCCAACAGTGTAGAGTCTCTTCTCAGGAAGAGAAGAGGGAGAGAGGGTAGGGTGTTATGAGCCCCTACCTGTCAGTACAAACCACGTAAGAGCTTTGGCATGTAAAAATGGAAGAATGGAAGTTTTTGATTTATAGCCCCGATTAGGCACCTGGTTTGGTGTTGTGTCTGACATCTCCTATTGGAAAAATTCACCTTTCCCTAGTTTTGATTCATTGTGAATCCTGTTGTAGAAACCTAGTATGAATATGCATGTTTGATTTTGTCTCTTGGTCATGCTTGTTTGACACCTGATCAGATTTTGTTTTCTCCACGATCTTAGCAATGTATTGCAAAAAATGGTATGGATCCCTTGATAAGGGTCATGAAGGAAATTTAATTAAATTGTTGTAATTTTGGGATTGGAATCCTATGTAATTTGTATTTCAAAACCTTGTTGTAATGGCAACGATGCCAGGTTTTCTTCCTAGTTCTTTCCTGGCTGAGCCTTTGAATTAGGTTTGCCAATAAAAGGGTGATTCAGTATTATTGCTTCTCATGAGATTTTTGGTATCTTTTGATTATATGGATGCACATAAAAAATAAGATGAAATGATGATGGTTCAATTAAGAAAAATTTCAAGTTTTCTTATATGTTGGAAACGAAAATTGTGTTATTAATGAAGGTTCAATTTTGTGATTATTGTAAACCAAAAATAAATCTTGCAATGTTATTTTAAGTAGATATTGGATTCTTGGCTTAGCTAGGTGTTAGCAAAATTCAATGACAAAAATTTGTATATATATAAACCCTCCTTTGATAAAGGGGTAAAATTGGTAGTCATACTTAGACACAAAAAAATGTATCTTTATTTATTTTTTGTTCTTTTAAATTTTTACACTTAGAAAAATTTGTCAAATTTTTTTTTACATTCCTAGAGTAAAAGCCCTCTGGATTTTGTATGGGCTTGAGATTTAATGTTATATGGCAACAGAGAATATTCCTAACAATATTTTTAAATTAAAAATTAGATATTAAAAAATTATATATATACATATAATAACATGAAAATATATAAAAGATAATATCTATCTAACTTAATATCCTAAATATCTACCCTTGCTACCTAATAAACTTTCTTGCGTTTAATCTCCTACTTGGGCGTCAGTTTCAGTTATGTATGTAAAAAGGTTTTATTTTTAAAAAGTCAAAATTATCATCGTAAGGGATGATGTCACCCTGTCCCCTCCATAGAATTCACAGACCCTAAGATCTGACATGCCATGTAAAAAAAGAGAGGATTAAAGTTGTTTAAGTCTTTTTCCCCTTGCAAACTTTGGTCACCACCTTTATTAAGATGGGTCTGTGCATGTGATGGTCTCGGGCAGAGCGTTGTACCTTGGCCAACGCTTGGGGTAGGGTGTAGGGAGAATATAGGGGGATGGTTAGAAAGTAGATTAGGTTGTTTTGGCATAGTTGTTTTATTTTATTTATTTAAGTTTAGTATTATGTTAAGAATTATTTTAAGTTTTTGTATCATGTTGTTTTTAATTATTTTATTTTAGTTTTAAGTTAGTTAGATAAAGTTTTAAATTGTTAGTATTGTGTTAGTTTAGGATAAAATTAGTATTTGTTAAAGTTAAGTTTTATTTAAATTTAGTCACTTTGTTTTTGTATGTAGTTAGATCATATTTAAATTTAGTTAGTTGTTATTTAATGTAGTTTAAGTTTAATAAGATTTAGTTGATGATAATTAGATTAGTATTAGATAGTAAGTATTTTATTAAAGTTGTTTTAGATTTTCACATTTTTTTTGTTTTGTAAAGTTAGTTAGTTTAAATTTAATTCAGTTTAGGTTTAAGTTAGCTTTAGAGTTATAAGTTATTATTATTATTGGATGTAAACTTACATTAGTTAAATGAAATTTACTTTAAGAATTAAATAGAAATTGTTATATGAAAAGAAGAAAGATGTTATCATTATATTGTTTATTAGTTTGGAGTAGTGTATAATTTATTTAATTTAAATGTTGTTTTTTTTTTAGTAGTTGATACTTTATAAGTTAAATAATAGATTTTATTGAAATGTTAATCAATATGATTGTTTTAAAATTATAGCTAATATTGTTTTAGTTTAGTTAAAGTATTGTTAAGATTTGTAGATAATGTTTCATGAAATATTTTTATTATCTTAGTCAAATTTAAATTTAATTCATATGATCATTATATTAGAAATGTTTTATTTGATTTATATAAAATTATGATTGGAATAAAATTAAATATAGTTTATATAGGTGTATGGGTAGATGTGATATTTCTTTTAATGAGTTCTCTATTTGATATTTCAAATTAATTTAAACCCGAATTCATTTAAATTGTTATTTAAATAATTTTCATATATCGTTGTAAGTTAATGAATTAACAAAACAAATGTTGAAATTAGATTAATAACGAGAGTTCAAATTTAACGATGTATTCTTCCACAAGATTATAAACTTAAGATGGATTGTAGAGAACCTATACTTTAACTTTGGACACAAACTTATTAAACTTAGAGTATTATATATATATATATATATATATATATATATATATATATATATATATATATATATATATATATATATATATATATATATATATATATATATATATATATATATATATATATATATATATATATAATTTGTGTGTTTTTGCCTTCGTGTTTTTGGGCATGACAGCCTTGCTCCTTTCTAGTTGCTCTCGTGCTTTATGTCTTGTGCTTCTCTTCCACTTGTGTTTGTATTTCTTATATTTATATTTATCTAGATTGCTCTTTTGAGTCATGGGTCTTTTTATTTATTTTTAGACTTTTTTTATCTATTAATTTTTTACCTGTATTTATTTATTTCATTTATTTTTATTGTTATTTATTTTTCTTTCCCCTAGTGCTTGTGTTTCTTTTATATTTTTGTGTTGGTTTGCCCTTGGGTCTCTTAGGATTTTGTTTCTTATTTAGTTTTCTATCTAGTGGTTTATTTTATTTTTATTATTGCTTTTTTTAAAAAAAAAAATTGTTTTTGTTTTTAGTATTATTATTTTTATTACATTTAGTATTGTTATTTTTATTTTTATATTCTTTTTTCATTTTTACATATAGGTTTACATTTATTTTCAGGCGCACATGCTTGCATATATATATATATTCATAGATATATACACATTTACACACACACACACACACACACACACACACACACACACACACACACACATTTATATGTAAATGTGTGTGTGTGTGTATTTGCTTCCTCGCTGTTTTACTTGTTAGGCAGGTCTCTTTAGAGGTCCATATTTATTTTCTAGCATTTTTTTTGTATGTTCGTATTAATTTATATTTATTACCTGTTTGGTTGTTTTTTTTAAAATTTGGTTGGGTCATTTTAGAGGTTTTTATTTATTTTCACACACACACACACACACACAATTCGCTTTCTGGCTTGTTTAGTTTTTTGTGGATGAACTTTTTTGAGGTTCTTAATTATTTTCTAGCTTGTATTTTGTAGGTTTGTATTAGTTTATAAATTAATACCTTTTTGGTTGTATTATATTTTCTTTTAGATGGATCTCTTTTGAAGTTTTTATTGATTTTCTAGCTTGTATATATATAGGTTCATCTATATATATATATATATATATATATATATATATATATTTGCACATTTCTATATTTATAAATGTTTGTTTGTTATATATTTATATACATATTTGTGTGTGTGTGTATATATATATATATATATATATATATATATATATATATATATATATATATATATATATATATATATATATATATATATATATATATATATATATAAACTTGGCATAAGCTTCGTGTTTTTAGTGACTCACTAGGTTTACTCCTTCATTTTCTTTTGTCTTTTCTTTTTATTTTCCATCGCATCTTCTATTTTTTACATTCTCTTTTATTACTTTTTGTTTTTGTTTTTCTAGTGTTTTTTTAGGCTTTCTTGGTGTCCTCCTTTGGTTTATGTGTTTTCCCTCTCTCAAGCCCCCTATATCTTTGGAGTCAACCCCAATCTGCAACTCACTTTATTTTTTGCAACTCTTGCTCTCTCATCATGATGATGAATCATGTAGTGTGATTCGAAATGTTGATGATAAAAAAAATTCAACACAATCTAATCCAGAAGCAATACTAACAACTTACCAAGCCTATTTGGTCAACCCAAAAAATGTGTTTGAAAAGGGTTTCACTGGCACTCAGACTTCAGGTAGCCATATGACAATGTTATTTTCATCACAATTGAATGAAATGAAAAGGGTTTTTTTATAACACTCTCGAGATTCCATCAATATAATTGCTATCAAATTCTAAGTTTGATAAGTATTTATTAGTTAATTTTCAATAAAGATGATTGTAAACTATTGATTGACATACTGATTGAAAAATAGCTATAACTTTCAAACGGTATAACATTTTTTAAATCCTAAAGTTGTGTCACATTCTATGCTTTTCCTAGTATAAGAAAAATTTAAAAAAAAAAAAATTTGATAAAATTTTCTATTAGTTAAGGTGGTCAGACATGGGAGTTTTTTTTTTTTTCAAAAAAATTTTAGTAGAAAATTCATATTTAATTATTTATTTGGAATAAAAATACCCAAAAATATGTGTCACATTCGGGCATGAGTCTACTTTTTATATCTATAATTATATTAAAAAAATATTATCATTTGATTTTGATTAAGGTGTTCAGACATACACCTACTTTTTATTTTTTCCTTGAAATTTTTGTAGTATTGCATTAAAATCCAAACTTTTGACCAATCAATTTTTTTTTTTCTTTAGATAAGGCCTAGTAGTTTAGAAACAACATTCAATTTCCTACAGATTATTTTCTTACAACTTTTTGATATAAAGTCTAGAACCACTTTAAAATTATGTGTCAAGTTGACATAACTCTGATTTGTTGGTTTTTCATTGTCACTTAAGGTCATAGTTTGGTTGACCATGATCATGCACCATACCCAATATATAAAAAAAAAAAAGTAAAAAAAAATAAAAATTTAAATTAAAAGACATCATAAAAATTAAATGCAAAAAAAATACAATAAAATATATTGAATAAATATTTAATTATTTGAAATTAAAAGTTACAAAAACAAGTAATATAAGAAAGTAAAGTAAAAGTAAAAGAAAGAGAGAGAGTGATATTTAAATAAAAAGAAAGCAAATGCATGTTTCTCGGATATCAAAAATTGTTCTAAATTTTTAAAATCCTCAAGTTAAACTATGGTTATTCTTTGGACACACCCCTTTTTAAAGGTTAAAATGATTGTTTCTCCTCAAGCTTTTTGAGCATTTTTGCCTTTCAAATATCTTTGGCTCATTCCTATCTCCGTCCAATACTTTGAATTTTTGAAATCTGATTCTTGAGTCTTAAGTTATCAAAGGTTAATGAAGCATCCCAAAACACGTGTTTTCATCTCAAAATTTTAACCTCTCCATCAAAAAGGTTAACATAAGTTTCCAAAATATGTGTTTTCAAATAAATCATTAACCATTAACCTTGTCTAAAAAGGTTAAGGTTTAGGCTCCAAAAAACATGTTTCATCTCAAAATCTTAACCTCTCCATCAAAAAGAGGTTAAGATAAATTTCCAAAAAATGCATTCCAAACCAGTAACCTTAACCTCTCATCCAAAAAGGTTAAGGTTATAGGCTCAAAACATGCATTTCTAAAATAATTATTAACCTCATTTCTCTAAATGTTGAAAGATAAGATTCAAATGGTGAGTCATCTCAAAGGCCTCTCTATGATAGAAAATACATCTCAGTCATGAAAGAACAAAGATATTTCTTGAAGGTATTCAATGGAGGCTTCAAAATTCTAAAAGCAAGATAATGTACAAAGTCGGGGAGTCAAGAGTCTTGAAAAGAGAATGTGAAGCTACCTATACCTTGACTCCAACCCACTCATCTTTTATACTTCCAAAGCACTCAATGGAGAAGATTTAGAGCCTTGGTGAGTGATGCCATGATCAAGATCCCAAATCTAGCCCACACGGACATTACTTTGTGTTAGAGAATTGGTAACTTATGCTTGCAACAAGTTTGGAGTTCCCAATTTATGAAGATTGCTTTGAGCATTATCATAGGAGGAAAGTTGATACTTGTAAACTACTTGGCAAGATTGTCCATCTGTTTCCCAATCTGTGGCCTTTGATGAGAGTATAGAATCAATAATGAATTAATATGAAATAAAGCATGTAAACTATTTGTCAGAATGTCTTCTAAAACCATATACTTGAGATGTCAATGGATAACATGGAACATGTTTGATCAAATGTTCATGGTGAAAGTGTAGTGAATATAAAGGTGACACATGAAACCATGAATGAGGTATGTGATAGAATTCCACAAAATGCCATGTTCAAGTTAAAAATTTTAAATGAATGTACGAAAAGTGAGAGCCAGCGCACAATAGGGGAAGCTCATTGGTGTTATCTAAAACTAGTGAAATTTCTTGGAGCAAAGCGAAGGCCACATCATCTTCCTTTGAAGTCGTCTAAGATTCCATCAGAGTCATCTCTTCTTACCTTAACACATTGAATATTGTGCAAAGCACCCAAATAAGCATTGGCTATGAATCTCAATATGGAATCAATCTGGAGATGGACAATTTTGTAACTAGCATGAGAATTGTTTGATGGAAGGACTCGAAGATACATGGATGTTGATATGGACATGCATCATGGAAACATAACCAAGGCATGTGATTTGAACCAAAGCACATGAATTGTTAAAAGAATGAACCAAGGCGCATGCAACTATTTGATACAATTCTCTAGATCTTCAACTCGTGACACATTTGATGGTATTAGGAAATCGATTCCCAATGACTTCGAGTTCTACATGAGGAAGGAGTATTTGAATGCTAGCTTGATAGGAGAAATATCACACATGATATGATTTAAATGATGTCAACATAAGAAGAAAGTCCCAAAAAAATCATTGGACAATTGTGAGTATTAGAGAATATTGCATCATGATCTATGTCTCACCTCTAGTTTGGGCATATATGAGACCACAGTACCTAAATTCATTCACATTCATTTTCCACCACACGATCCAAGCATAGTCACAGATATGGTAAAAGTTCAAGAAGTTGAGTTTGAAGAGGATGAGCAGGAAATGTTTGATTTAATGCTCAATCATGAATGCAAGGTGTATAGGCATAAAGTTTGTACCACTATTTATGTTGAATTCTTAGTATCTACATCACATGATAGTATAATGAACACAAGATATATGTGCGGGAATGAAATACATTGATTTTTTGAGGTAATACCTCTTCTAAAGTAGCATAGCCATCTTTTTGATGCCTTTGGCATAGATAAACCACATGGTCCTTATGAGAATATTTTATGCAAACACCAGATGTGAATATATAGTTAATGTATGTGGTTTGGAAAATAGCATTCAAATTCTCTAATGAGCTAAATCTCATTTTCCACCCTTGATTCAACTTGCATAGCATTGATATAGAGGATACTATTATGTGAGGTATTTAAATCCTATTAAAGTGTTGAAATTGGAGTGGGTGGCGGATGTTTGAAACATATTAAGAATGTTAGAGTGGAGTTTCCATTGCACCAATGGAAGGAATAGATTGCAGAGACATATTGAGAATGTTAGAGTGGAGTTTCCATTGCACCAAAAGAATGATCTATCAATGCTCGACACAACCACTCAACTTATAATATATAGGAGATAGTTAAGCCCTTCCCACAAAATCTCGAGGGGGGCTTTGAAATTTTTTCCCACAATCGCCCCCTCGGTGTTACCTGAGGTCTGAGGATTCGAACTTGTGACCAAGCTCCGATACCACTTGTTAGAAATAATATATCATCAATATAACTGAGAGAGGGGGTGAGGTGAATCAGTTATATATTAATCTTGAGCAATTCTTCAATATTCAACCAAGTATGCAACAATCATAAAAAAATGCGCATACACAATAACACCAGATATGTTGACTAGGGAAACCCTTAATCAAAGGGAAAACCTTGGTGGGAATGACGCCCACAAAATAATGTACTAATTTGAATATTTTTTGTTAGAGGATGGACTCTATTAGGAGTCTGTTACAATACTTAGTACAAAGAGTCCCTATTGGGAGACTTTGAATCCTTGTTAGGAGATTCTAACCCTGTTAGGAGTTATCAAAGGTAGTTGAACCCACTATCCAAATAGCTTCAGGATCAAATCAACAAACCCACTGTCCAATTGATCTTGGTACTATTCCTTTTAGAATAATAAATGTGTAACAATCTTTTGCTTCTTCCTCTATCCAGTACATTGGATGTCTTCCCCTTCAGATCATGTAATTAGATCTAGAACTTTGTATCCATCAACAGTAACCCTTGAGGTCACTTACATGCATTAGCAAATCACTTTGCTCTATTGCTTCTCAGTTCACAACTCTTCTTTGCTCTTTAAACTCAATCATCCTATGTGAAACTCAAAAAATATCTTTCCTTTATACCATACTCAATATTAAATCCTTGAGCCAGCTTCACACTTTACCATATGTTAATTAAATGAAAAACATATTTAATTGATCCTGTGAGCTCATAGTTACACCCAATCTTCCACACGTGTGACTTTCGTACCTATGCACTTGCTAACATCATCAATGGTCAGTGTACTATCTCTAGTTAATTGTACAACTCTTTATTCTAGATACAATGCTCTATATTGATCATACAACAGGAACTATTTTTCCAATGCTCTATTTCCCTATGGTTCTTTGTAAATCATTAATAACCTCCATACGCTATCAATTCATGTTTTGCGTACTTGTCCACATGTCACATACATGATATAGTATATGTTGGTAATTGTGCATGAGTAGATATGCAATGTATTGTCCTTAATACAAAAATTGCAATCTACTGCTTAGTCTATAACTATGTTAGTCTTTCAAAAAATTATTACTATGTTGTCATCAATGACAAGCATAGTTATAAATACATCATAGCAATGTTCTGTAATACTACCCCATAGCATCAACATACATACTAACAATCTCCCCCTTTGTCATTGATGGCAACATAGATGAAAAATATCTAGTTCCAAGAATACCAACAAGTTTCTTCATCACTCAAGTTTCTTCATGCAAATCTTTCATAGCAACACTTCTCCCCCATAGTACAAACTTTCTCTAATTTTTTTCATGTCACTATCTCCCCCATTGACATTAATGTCAAAGATTGAACAAAACTTGAACATACACCAATTTATCAGCATGACCACAAGTCCATTTGTTGCTTTACAACTTTTGCATATAGTTCTATAAATAATACAAGTGTCTAAAGACACTGTTGCACACCAATTACCTATTTCCAAGAGTCCTTGACTAACTCTGTTCATCATAGATACTCCCCCATTAAGGAAGAATCAACATAAAATCCAGTCTAAGAATGGTGCTATATACCTTGGACTGATGCACTTTTTGCTTCCTCTATTCTGAGCTAGGTAGGGACATAACCCCAAGCATACCTCTTAGGTACTCAAATGTATCCTTTGGCAAGGCCTTTGTGAAAATCTCTACAATCTGTTCCTTAGTATTAATGTACTCCATTCTAATTTCTTTCTCAACAACTTTCTCTCTCAAAACATGAAATTTTATGGCAATGTGTTTAGTCTTAGAATGCAAAACAAGATTCTTAGACATGTTGACAATACTTGTGTTATCACAGTAAATGATACCAGGTTCTATGAATGTAATTCCAATATCCTTTGTCATCCACTTCATGCATATGACTTGATTACAATTTTTTGCTACTGTAGCATATTCTGCCTCTGCAATACTTTGTGAGTTCAATTTTTCTTCTTGCTAAGCCAAGAAACTAGTCTTCCTCCTAGGAAAAATGCTCCTCCACTAGTGCTTTTTCTTTCATCCCTATCTCTAGCCCAATCAACATTTTTATAAATAAAAAGAGTAAAGTCATTGCTTCTGTCACACCAAATGCCATAATCTAATGTTCCTTTTAGATATCTGAATATCCTTTTTACTACTGCATAGTGATATTCTTTAGGATCAACTTGAAATTTGGCCACAATTCTGACTGCATTGGCTATATCTGGTCTAGTCTAAGTCAGATTCAACAATCCTCCAATCATGGATTTGTACTTCTTTTGTTCAATAGTAGGCGTCTCATCCTTTCTTGATAACTTGTGTTCAGTTACCATAAGATTTCCAACAGGTTAACAATTTTCTAGACCAAATCTTTCAAGTACTTGGTTTAAGAGATAAAGATATCTTCCTTGTTCTAAAAAATCTACAATCCTAAGAAGAATTTTATTTCTCCTATCATTCTCATCTCAAACTCATTCTTCATGTCTTTTGAGAATTTGTTACTAGCTCATCATTTCCACCAAAATTGATGTCATCAACAAATACAATGATTATCAAAAAATCATCTCCTATTTTCTTCAAGTACAAGTTACTATCTATTGTTCCTTTAGCAAATCCAAGATTTGCTAAGTATTTGTCCAACCTTGCATACTAGGTTCTTGGTGCTTTCTTTAATCCATATAATGCTTTCTTTAGTCTGCAAACCATATCCTTCTCTTATTTTAAAGGAAAACCCTCTAGTTGTTCAATGTAAACTTCTGTAAGTTCTCCATTCAAGAATGTTGATTTAACATCCATCTGATATACCTTGAAATTCTTGTTTGCTGCATATTCACAATAGATATTGAATTCTCTACAGGTGAATTCTCCTCCTCTATCCAACCTTAAGCTCTTGATTTTGACTCCAGATTCATTCTCAACTTTGTTCTTAAATATCTTGAACTTCTCAAATGCTTCTAATTTTTCTTGAAGAAAAAATACCCACATCATTCTAGTGAGATCATCAACAAAAATCATATCGTACCTTTCTCCATAGTATCCTCTTATTCTTGCAGGACCACTTAGATCTATATGAATTAGTTCCAACTTTTGTGTATTACAAAACAAATTGCTAGGAAATGAGACACATATTCTGGATTTGATTGTGTGCCATATTTTTGCATCAAAATTTCAAATCACACTCTATGATCCATCATCAAGATGTGAAGAGTTGGATATGGATCACAGAGTGTGATTCAAAATGTTGATGCAAAAATATGGCACACAATCAAGTCCAAAATATCTCCCTACTTTGACTGATTGTGGAAACTTGTTCATGTTAAGGAAATGAGACTCTCTTCTACTTAGCCAAAATACATTCCTTACAAATAGTATAAGTGGGCTTAGTGATCTTAAGTAAATCTCTTACAACAAGTGTATTACTGACCTTCACAATGTTATCAAAGTTAATGTGACAAATTATTCTATGCCATAGCCAACTATTGTCAATCTTAGCTACCAAACATGTTATTTTAGTGGAGTTTAACTAAAATACATTACCTCTGGTTCTTGTGTAGTACCAAGAAGTTTTCCTTCCTTGTTTTTGATAATGCATGCATTATTACCAAATTGTAGTTGGTAACCTTTGTCCATAAGTTGTCCAATGCTTGGCAAGTTATGCTTTAGTCCATCAACAAAGTAAACATCATCAGTGATTGTTTTGCCATCAAGTGTGATAGATCCAATTCTTGTAATATGACAGGTTGCATTGTTCCCTACTCTAACAATTCCTCCATCATGGCTTTTGAATTTGACAAACTTGTTCATATCACTAGTCATGTGATGTGAACAACCACTATTAATGATCCAATCTTTCTTTTCAACTTGGGAGATCAGTGCACTTTCTTCTCTGATTTCTTTGTCAAGATCATCATCCTTTATAGCTACAAATCCTAATTCATCTTTACTCATGTTTTAATCAGATTCCTCTTCTTCTTCTTCTTCATCAGCATACAAACAATTTCTAGGTTTTCTAGACTTGAACCTTTCCTTATACTTTCTTTCTCTTTTAGGACACTTAGATGCATAATGACCATATTCATTACATGTCCAACATTTAAAGATGTTCTTACCATCTTTTTCTCTTTCCACAAGAAGAGCTACTCCCTCTTAGATCTTTTCTTCAATGGTCTTGTTGTTGCTAGCAATGTCTCCCTATGCTTTTGTGCTCCTTGCTAAACCAGGTTTGATGTTTAGCGCACTGAATGCTGTCTCAACTTTTGCCAATTCTTCAGACTATTTCAGATCAAACTTTATAGCTTCCAATCTACCAAGTAATGTCTCTTTGGTGAAATTAGTAGTACAAGGTATCATCAGCTGAATTATTTGTGCTATTGTCTTGAAAGGTGGTGTTAGAATTTTCAAAATTTTCCATATCACTTCATCATTAGATTTCTTTCCATCAAGAGGTGTGATTCATGCAACAATTTCAAATATTCTCCCAACATAGCTTCTTATAGATTCATCTTCCATCATTCTAGCATCTTGGAAAGCGCAAGACATATTTTGCAATCTAATCCTTTTTGCATGAATATCACCCTCATAATTAGCCTCTAATGTTTTCCAAATTTCATGAGATGTTTTAAGTAATTTTACCTGACTATACTCACTTTCAGGTAACAATGACAGTATTGCTTCTTTTGCCCTTATGTTGCACATAAAAACTTTTCTCCATTCTTCGATACAATTTTCAAGATTGTCTTCTTCTGCAATATTTTTTGATGTCTTGGTTACAAGCCAATATCTTGGACCCATGCACAAGAGATGATTCTTCATTTTATCCTTCCAGATATCATAGTTTGTGCCACCAAATCTAGGTCTTTCCTTTTTGAACAAATTTGTGATGGATCTCCCAAACTTGTTAAACTTCCCTTCAAGGACTTGAAGCTCTAATACCAATTGTTAGAGTGTGGTTGCTATTGCATGAAAAGATCGATCCGTCAATGCCTAATACAACCACTCAACTTATAGTATGCAGGAGGCAGTTAAGCCCTTGTCACAAATATTGAGGGGAGCTCTCAAAACATTTCCAATAGAGAATAATTATAAGATGTGGAATGGATATGATGGGCAGAGCATAAGGTATATTCATTTACTCCTTATGAATGGGTTACCCAAAGGAAGAAGTCAAATAGATCATGTAACCACAAGGAATAGACCATCACTAACTCAATGAGCGCCAAGGAGGAAGCATTGTCTTGCATAAGGATGATGAAAAATATGAGAAGGTGCCAAATAGATATTAATGTTTGAGTAGAAGATATAATGTAATGAGATGTAATCTCAGACTCCACAAATTAAGCATTCCCTCTATATTGACAAAGCATCTAATATATTTGAAATAATGTCTCAAGGAGGATACATATATGTCAAAGATAATGATGGATTATGAGAATATGTTCACCATTGCATAATAACATTAAACCTATAGAGGAAGGACACATTTCTTACATGTGCAGGTAGCTGAAGTCAATGCATTGGAATCAGTCAATTGAATGCCATCTCTTGGGGATGTAGTAATTGCATGAATCATAAAGTTCCTCAACTGTTATGAAATATTTGTGGAGGCATGAATCAAATTATAGACTAGGAACCTAATTATTTCAATGGAATGCTATGAGATACTCTCACACAATATGTGATAATTGCAAGACAAATGAGAATTTTGGTACTTGTGTGTATACAAAGGCTAACCTTTCAATAGATGTCATCATGAAAGTAAAGCACAATTGGTAGATATAAGCACAATTGGAGAGATCATGAACATAAAGTTAGTATTTGGTACACTCATACACACCTCATGCTCTTGATCTCTTCATGAAAAGAGGGATATGTGTTCATTAATAAAGTGATGTAACTTGAATAAATCATTCAAATATTAAAAGGAGATCAACAAGGATCGATTATTCAATCTTCCTCTCGAAAGGTGTAAGGTCTAAGTTTCAAGTCATACTTGGTTAATTTTGTAGAGGTTAATTAACGAACATGCATTTGGGAAGTAGTTATTAAGCACGAAGGAGTAGTTCTTAACCTCCATGTCTATATAAGGAGTCATTTTTGGCTTTGTAAAGGGACTTTAGAAAAAAGGGACACCTATATTAAAATTTTGATAAGAAGAATTTTTCTGGAAAGTATGACGGATTTTGTCTTTGACATTAAAAATCTCTATTATGTTCTTGGTGCAAGAAATTAAAGGAAAATGCTAATCGAGTTCTCTTCTTTCAAAATCTAAATTGCTAGAAATATTGATTCTCTTTGTAGTGAACATTTTCATGGTATTGTGTAGATGTTTATGAATCTTTGGATCAACATCGTGCTAGTGATAATTCTCAAGTGCAGATCTCGATTATTGTAATTAGCGGTTTAAGTTAGTCTAGGAAAACTTTGAAGTCATCTGGTGCATTCATCATCAATGTCTTTCTATCAATCTTTTAAAATTTGATTTCATTTTTATTTGGAAAACTTCAAAATTATATCATATGAGGGAGTTGCCCCTCCAAACACAGAGGGAGACTACATATCAAAGGCCTATCCAATTGTTGTGAATAGTTTGCCGCATACACTCTGTTGACCCATTTTCAAGTGAAAAATATGTTTACCAACAATACAAAAAATAATAATTAAAAAATAAATTATATATATATATATATATATATATATATATATATATAGAATAAATATTTAATTATTTCAAATAAAAAGTTACTTGTCACAATATATAAAAACAAAAACAAAAACAAGTAATATAAGAAAGTAAAAGTAAAAGAAAAAGAGAGTGATATGCTATTAAGGAAAATTAAAAAATTATTAATATTTATGATAGTTAAGAAATATTTAAATAAAAAGAAAGCACAAATATATCACTGGATTATTCAATTTTATCATTAAAATCTATTTAACAATTGAAAATATACAGTATTGTTAAAATAAATCTATAATTGTTTGTAAATTTGAAATTGATTGTTATTGCTAAAAAACTTAAAACTAGTATAATCATTAATTATAAAATGTGATTTATAAAATCATGAAAAATGAAAAATAAGAAAAGAAATATTTATGAAAAAAAAAAACTTTATATTGCATACATTTATTGAATGCTACATTTATTGTCTTAATTATGATTATTGACTTCACTGGAATTACACATGTCATCCTTTTTCTATGTGGCTTTACTTTTTATATAAACAAAAATAAAAAAGTTCTAAGTTCTAATAACATTAATTAAATTAAATGAACAATAATAATATTTAGAATTTTGTCTAATTTTTAGAAGAGTAAATAAGGTCTTACATAAATGACTTTTTTTCCTTTAATAAATATGGAAATGTTTCAAACCTTATAACAAATGATAGACCAAAAAAAATTCTAAAATTTGATTGGCCAAAATAATTGTATATGTTTAGAATAAACAACTTAATCAATCCAATAGTCCAATAGTTTAAGGAGGAACTAATAATGGATCCAAAACATAGAAGCATAAAAACTTAATTATAATTAATCTTTTGTGTAATTTATTTGGTTTCTTATGAATCAACACTAATTTTATGGGTGAAATCATAAAAAGGGAGAATTGACTTTTTAGTTCTACTACTATTATTTATTTTTTCATTTTCAATAAAGTTAGAACAATGTCAATATAATTTAAAAAAATGATTGAAAACAGTGTAGCCTATTTAAAATCATGTTTACTGATTAATTAAATAACGGGATAGATTGATATTTATTGAAAATTGAAAATTATTGAAAAGTGTGTAGCCTATTTTAAACCATGTTTAGTGGTTACTTCAATAGTGAGATAGTTTTTTATTGTTTTTATCATTTGTGGAAATGATGGAAAGCTTTGAAATTGTGAGGGGTGGTTCTTCAATTCTAAGAAAAAAATTTAAAAATGAAAGAACCATAAAATGGTAATAGGGTTGAATATTATTAGTTTATAATGACATGCAATAATTATAAAAATATATTGAATGGATTTGTATAGGTTTTAATAGTTTCAAATATTTCTATTTTATTAATCTACCAGTCACGGATAGGGAAATTTATAGTTTATTATGTCTAGATGCATAATATATGGTGATAAATATAATAGTTCATATATATTTACAAAACACCTTAATTATCGAATTATCTTCGAAGAAAACTATTTCTCAAAATTTTAGAACACCTTAATTACATAAAATTATCTTTGAAGAAAATTATTTCTCAAATAATTTTAGAACACTTATATAGTATACAAATTTGAAGAAAATAATTTTAATTTAAAGTAATTTTAGAGCACTTATAAAGTTTATATATTTGAAACCCCAAATTTCCAATAGCTAGTTTTCTTGTTCGAATATGTTTAAAAAACACTTTGATTATGAAAATATTTTTTTAAAGAAAATGATAATCTCATGCTTCAAATTCTACTTTAAAATAAAATTTTAAATAATTATAAAATGTTTAAGTTTAAAGTCCCAAGTTTAGGCTAGTTAGAAGTTTTGCTTGGATCAATTTTATTTTTCATTAATTTTAAGGATCATGTAACCACAACCTAGCAGTAGATCAACCTGGTGGTAGATGAATTGAAAATCAATAGATTTTCTATTATCATTTTTCAAGCATTCCATTCCTTACTTGTCCTTACTTTTGTCTAAAGATGTGAAGGAACATTGTCCTTCACAAATTACCTTATTTTTAACACACAATTGCTCCAACAAATGATCACTTATTTGATGCATAATTCAAAGGTGATGCATTGAGTGACAAATTTGTTAAATGAAAGATGTTATCAATTTGTCCATCAAGTGGTCGTACATATTTATTTTCTAAGATTTATTTTATTCTCTCCATCTTTGTCTCTCTCAAATTATTCTCTTAGTTATTCAAATTATTTATAATAACAAGATCATACATAAAATGTGAGTGGGTAGATTGTTTAGCCAAAAAAAATATTATATTTGGAAGAAAACCTTAATCTTTAAATATTTATAAGAAAACCTTGATTTTTAAACATTTATACACATACATGTGTGTTTATTTTCTAACCATTTTTTAAATTATGTTTGGTATTATTTCTAATTGTTTTTGGATTTACCATAAAAATGTGAGTTAGTAGATTGTTTAGCCAAAGGAAGAAAACCATGATCTTTAAATATTTAGCCAAAAAATACACATACATAGGTGTGTCTTTTCTAACCATTTTAATTTATGTTTGGTATTATTTGTAATTGTTTTTGGATTTACCATAATAGCATGTGATTTTTAATGCATTATCACTTTTTGGCTAGGGTGACTTTTCATAAATGCTAAAAGACTATTGTTTTTATTAATTAAGAAAAGAAAACGGCCCAAGTCCCTCACAAACAACATATTAGAACATCAAACACAACCAACAACTAATATCGCACATAGAAAAGTTCAAAAACTGCCTTGTTACAACTATATCCAAAATATAATTAAAAAGAAATATCCAAAAAAAATAAAAAAATCATCAATCAAAAATTACCCTGTAAAATCCATATCCAAATATAATAATAAAAAATATCATGAGATAGGGATTTAGCCCTTTGAGTCACACCTTTCAACTATCCTAATAAACATATAACTAGTGTTCATCATAGTATCATGTAATCTAAGACCTAATCAATAGTATTAATGATAATAAACTAAATAAATAGAGCAAGGTCTTGAGATATAAAAAAAAGTATTGAAAACCCTATAAAAATTATAACTATCTATCTTAATATATAAAAGGGTACTAAATTTAAGAGAAGTGCAAAGAATCGAAAGCTTAAACATAACAAAATATACAACATAGAAAGAAGTCTAGTAATGGTATAATGTTGCATATGTAATGATTATTTTACTAAAAGTGATGTAAAAAAATATTTAAAATAAAGAGAAATACCAAGTAAGAAGACCTAGTTGTCAAGTAAAAAAGAAAGCACCACAAACCTCTTTATCTACTAATTGATCCATCAAGTAAGATAATTTTAAAGGTAATTTTCCCCTATCCACAATATTCCAACCTTTTATTTGATTAGAAGTCCATTTGGTCAGACAATCTACTACTCCAATCCACTTTTGTGGAATGTAAATAAAAGTAACATATTCCAAAGAGCCACACAAACTAATAGTTTGTTGAATAACCAAAGCTAAGAGCCAAAAACATCATCTAACCATTGGTCATTCATAGAGTGACAATCACCTAATAATTAGATGGTGAGAGTCTCCATGAAATTATTTGTATAAAGATCATTATAAATGGAAAAACTAAACTAAACATCCCAAAACAATTATGCTCTACTCCACTAATACTAACATGACTAGGATTTCCCTGAGAAGAGTAGCTTGTCTTAATTTTGGAAACTCTTTGAGGAGTAGAGATCCATGGACCCTCTCAATTCATCTTCTGCAAAGGATGTTTGACTCTATTCTTCATGACTTACCTACCTATCCTAGCTCTTAGAGAATAATTATCTCCTTAAAGAAGAAAGTTAAACCAAATGTAGATATCAACATCTCCAATATCCTCACCTCTAACAAATTCACACTTTGTGAAGATAGTCTCACAAAGAAAATGTATAATTTTTCACCACAAGTGTTAAGCAATCATCCTAGCATCATGAACAGTTTTATAGATCCTCTCCAACCAAATATGTTAGATAATAAATGTGGGTCAATGAAATAAATAAAACCAAAGAAAAGAAGCCTTAGTTGGAGGCTTACCCTAATGAATCCAAAACTCAATCAAAGAGGAGACATGCGAACAAGCATTATTCCAAACTTTCCACCAAAAGTACAAATGTCCTTCAAGAAATAACACCAATAGAAAAGATGAGAAACACTCTCCTCTCCACTATCATAGGGGGCCTAAGGAAGCCTTATATACAAAAGTTATCCCAAGTAAGACATTTAAATTCTAAACCACCAATGGCATGAAAAATTTGCATTTGGACTTGGAATTTTTGTTTTCACGCCTAACGGAATGAGATAGAATATTTCAAGGAATTGGGACTATGATGCATGCTCCTTTGTATTATAGTATACTTTACCTTTTTATGTTAGAATATAATGTCCCTTATTATGTCATAGAAATTCTACTTGTTATTAATTTTTTATATAGAAGTGTCTTTGATTCAACCCCATAAATATCTTTAATTTGATATGCAATAGTAGAACCTTAAAAATTCTATCTTAATATAGGAGAGTAGAGTCATATTAAAAGATGTCAACCATACTAGAATAGTCTATTAGGATAAATACTTGATAGGTTACATATTTTAATTTTTGTGTTTTTATTAATTTAACACTTATTGAGGAATCTTCTTAAATTAATTTAGTCTTAGTCTATAATATTTCCTCTTTTTTGCCATCATGCAGATAGCATAAAATAATAAAATTTTATTGCTTATGACTAATGATGCATTGAATTCATTTATGAACAATATAAGAGATGGCTAGTTGCTTACTCCTTTGATTCATTATGTGCATCTATATAGGTTGTAACAATATCTTCATTTCACTGATTTGGAACTATTAGAGTAGGTATGTTTTGATTAATCTTTACATTCCTTTGTCACCATTACCTTTAGTCTTCAAGTCACTTTTCCTTTTATGGATCCTGACTAAGATGCAAACTAGACCATATTGGTCACTTGCCAAGAATAGGAAGTTCAAATGAATCTTCATATTCATATATTGTGAAAGCCCCCATTGCTCCTCTTTATTAGTTTTTCATTTTTACTCGACATCTGATGAATAAATGTTATTTACTTTCATCTGAGAAATCACCTTGAGACATTACCCTACACACACTCCATAGTTTATATTCAATGTTTGTACCCTATTATACCTACTACATATATATGGCATGGAGTATTCACAGAGTGACATACTACCTCTAAAACATATAAGATACAAGAAAATATTTTTCCTTGTTGCAAGAAAATTAACTCTTGGTAGCTTCTATATTAAAAGTAATTATTTTGCCTTATTAAATAAGGTCTTAAGCATTTAATAATGTATTTCCTATTATCCTTTTTCAAGAAGGTTAAAGGGGAATGAACAAAATATTCTCTAGTAAAAAGACAAATTGTGACCCAACCTAATATTTATGTTAATTTATCTATGTTAATGTAGGTCTGATGTTGCTTCAAACAACTGATATTAATTGAAATTATGTATTGATCATAAAAGAACCCTATTTATGATAGTCTTACTAAAATCTCCACAAGGTTTAGAACATTTAGAAATGTGTTAGAAAGAACATCTATAAAATCATTGGATTGTAAAACCAAGCAAGACTAAAAAAAGTCTTATAGACTTAGAATGAATTTTTTGCTAAAGAAGGCAAATAAAAAAATAGACATAACAGAAGGAGAGTGAGGATTAACCTCCTTTGTAAATTCTTAAATCTCTCTGCTAAGAAATTCTAATAGATTATCATCTGAATAAGATTTTCTTTCCCAAACTCCCACTTTGTCTTCTGTAATGAAACATTTCAATCAGTCTACACTTCTAGGAGTGTGAACATGCATGTAACATAGTAGAAAGTTCAAATTCTTCTACATTATTGGAAACCATTCAATAAGTTTGACAAGATCAAAAGAGGAGATGATGGGGTATAATAGCACTAACTGTCTCACATGCTAAGGAAGATCATAATGACAAGGTCAACAAATTAACATATCATTTCAGATATTTATCAAAACCTTCTCCAAATTCCCCAAGAATTCAACTTTAAACAATGTTTTGCATAGGGCGTAGATGTTATATTTTCCTATCTCTGTCAAACAAGTCATGGCTACAAGCATAGAGGTGATATCACTATATACTTGATACTAATAAATGTTGGTTACAAATTCTTCCCCAAAATTCAATAGATGGATCTTAGAATCAGAAAATAAGTGTTAAGAAGGATAGCTCTTTGTAACGTACCCATTTCCAAGATCAATTTTTATAATAGAGTTAATATAAGGAATAAATAAATAAATAGATAAATTAAAATAATAATAATGTTGATGAAGTTAAATAAATACTAATAATATCTTATAAGAATAGAGTATCCAAATTGTTATTTAATAAATCGAAAATACTAAACTAAGTTATCTTATATAATGTCTATTATATAATTATCTTTAAATTATTATTAAAATAGAATAATATATTATAATTAAATACTATTATCAATAAATAAAATATATAATTGAATAAAGATGCCAATATTAATCCAAAATCAAGAAATCACAAATAAATAAATATTTATATGTATTCATCAATTCATTTGTATTCATTCTACGCATTGTCATGGGATAGTAGAGAGGCATCTTACGAAATTTAGAAGACTAGAATAGTTCGACGGAGGAATAAAAGAGAACAATATATAAAATGACCACCATATATCAAATCATAAAAGATGATGAAGGGTCTATATTCCATCTACAAGATAAATAGCGGGAACAACGTGGACACACATAAGCAGACACGGGAATAAACTAAGAGCTGTGAGTAGAGAGCCAAGGGTGCAGTACCCCTCATTGTAGAAGTAGCATTCTATGGGAAGAATCCCAAGTTCACTTAAATAAATTATGGGCTTCAAGATGATTTATGATATGAATCTGACATTCAAACCCTTATATCAAAGAATTCAATATTAGTTTGAACAAAACTATTAAGCCGAAATGGGAATGTTTCTTACATAAGTACAAACAAGTTATTATTTTCTTCAGAATTCCCTAGATCGAAGATATTCAGATTAAATTAGAGATTATATATATATGTGGGTAAAATAGTAGCTATTTCCAATACTAAAACATCAAATGAATACGAAAATAGTCTTTATCAAAAGAAAAAATTAGCATGAAGGTCATAATATTGTCAGGGGGTCTACAATACAAGTCTACCAAAGTTATTGATAACACAAATCTACCAACAAATTCAAGTGTTATAATACTTTGGATAGAACACATTTATGATAATTGTCCCTATTTTTCTGAGGTAACCAACAAGTGACAATACACTCTTAAGTGAAGACCCATTATAGGTTTGTTAAAGACAATCTCAAATGTCGCCCCCCTAAGCTTGATGATATCATTCGTTGTGAGAGCCCATCTAAATATTACTTGCCTGGTCTATTTATAGTTGTGTTGGAATGCAAATGGTCAGATTGATTGATATGACCCAGAAGAGCCTTTTTATTTTCCCTAGGGATATGCACATATTATAGGTTCAAAAATTCAATTGAGAAAAAAGAACATTTAAAAGGGATGTTATAACCATATATTTAAGACTTCCTATCTTTTAATACCCATGCTTCACTATTTCTCCTCTGTTTGTATTGTGTTCCTTCTAAACTTAGGATTGAGGTTCTGGGTTCTAATGATAGGATAACATTTTTATTTATCTAGGACTACATATTCATTTAGGGATGTAAATTAGATGAGGAGATCATAATATATCTTAAAAAATTGAGGGTTGAGTAAGTGGAGATTCTTTTTAAACCTAATTTATGAATTTGTTAGCTTCGTCTCTATGTAATTGAACTTTGACTTATATATAAACCATCTATAGTGTGGGAATCTCTATCGACATATCTACTATAATTGAATTATAGTGAAAACTAACCTATTTGTATACCTCTTAATCTACTTAATTAAGGTTTATATGTTTTTTCATGTGCATACTCTATTTCAAGGAATAAATAATTTTAATCAACCTAACTAGTTATTGAAGCCTATTACCAGCTAAAATAAAGCCCATGAATGCTAATAATTAAAAAAAATGTTTGCAAAGGGATAATGACCTAAAGCATCACCATAAGCCATCAAATAGATCAAAGCCCATCTAGAATGAAAGAATAAGTTTTTAGGTCATAAACAGGTCTACTATTTCAATTACGTAACTACAAAGCAAGAAGGATGCTACACATCAGGTAGCAATGATAACCCACCTTAAATATGAATATTTATAAGAGATCATCCTTTTCAAGTAAATCATTTTTGTAACCCTCAATTTTTAAGTCATTTCGAACATAGTTTCATCAATTCATAACAACTTCCTATTTATATTTGTCTTATAAAATTTATATTTTATTCATAAATTCCTTTGAAGTATTGTTTATATATATTACATGTTGACTTCTCAAGATATTAAACTAGATCTAAATCAAGAGTTTGAATATGACACCTCCACATGTTAGACATAGATAGTACAAAATAATAAGACACTTAATTACATTTTCTATAGAAGCTAAACCCTAATGATAGAAAGTTTGACAAAAGACCCAATTAAGAGTGAGAGAAAATAAAAACTGCAACCTACAATGAAATTAAAAACCATACCATATATTGAAAACTCCCAAAAGGATGAATCCTAAATTTATCAAGGCTTGACCATAATTATCTCCTCATCTGAATTAGAACCCATTGAAGGGAACCCTATACCTGCAAACTCTATGATTTTTCCTCTCTTGTTTCTTGTAGCTCTGTGAAGATATGGGAAACTTACTTCAAGCTTGGCATGTTTCCTGCAATCCACATTTAGGGGTACCTTGATGCTCAAGTCTTTCAAAAAGACCTTGAGCCAATTGTTGCAATCCTCAACAAGGTAAAAGTACAAAGTTGTGTCACCTTTCAAGCTGACTTATCAAAATGACTGAATTTGAATATTTCTATCCAAAAACCAATTTTGTTCAAATATATGATCTAGATAAATTTATTCGAGATAAGTTATATATGGTCTTACACTTTTCCAATTGCAATTGTCTATTAAATGCATATTTTATACTAGTTTGTATCCAATTCCTAAAGAAATAAAATTATTTTAGACAACTAACATTTCAATAACTCTTACTATTTTTTATGATATTTTTTTAGTAATATATAAACACCATTTTATAGAGCTCAAAGTCAAGAATATTCTCATATAGAGTTTATAGTGTTTTAATTAGACATAGTATATTGTAATTAAAAAATTCTACAAGCACATATTTAAACACTCGAAAAAATGTCAATTTTGAGAAAGAAAAAATATTAAAACATATTGAAAAAAATTAAAAATTATATGATATTCTATTTTTATTTTGGTTAAAATAGATTTATTTTCAAAAATGTGATGGGGGATGAAAACTACTGATTTCAGGTGAATTTAAATTTGAATCATTATAAAAGAGAAAATATAGGTCTAAAGTCAATTTTTATGTTTGATTATTCTAGCTATATATATTATATATAATTAATACAGTCTGAGCTCAAATGAAAATAAGTTTAGTTCCATATAGTTTTGTGGTGGGAACTAAACCCCTAATTCTATACATTTTTCAGCAATTAAAAAATCATCTATAAAAATTAGGAAAATATATCAATTCTTATTCCAAATAATTATTAAAAATTATAATTCTAAACTTCATTCATGTATACACATTTCATTAGTTTACTTCATTTTCAAATTCTACATAATATTACCAGTTTTATGTCATTGGAGATGAATATTTATACTTTTGTTAGCCTTTTCCTTTACAAAAGGGTGATACAGGTTTGTGCTTTTACCCAAAAATATCATACAATCATAATAGAAAATCAAGATACGTCTCCAACTCCAACTAGGCTCGCTCAATGGCTTCTTTTTCCTTGATGTATAAAATCAGTCACTTAGGGATGTTAGTATGTTTTAGGATCCCTATAGGCTATGTCATGTAGTCTTTAGGATGAGGAATTTCTTGACAATTATTGATATTGTGTACCACATTTCTCAAACCCTTCATTCAAGTATGATAAAAAAATCACTTCACATAGTCGTTTGATATTAGCATGAAATGTATAGGAAACAAATCTCCCTATCACATCAATGTTTATTCTCCAAGAATGGTTATAATTGAGGTGTTTCTCTCCAATTTCCTTTTTCACTGCCAACCAAGTAATGTCATTCACCTTTGGTTTGATAGGGTGTGTTAACACCATTGTCCTCACCTCTTGGGAATGGTAATAGGAGATTGTAGTTTACTATTATTGATTGAAGGTACTATTATTGATTGTAGTTCAAAGCTTATGAAGAGAGAAAATAAGAGGGAGGATTGAATAAACCATCTCGAATAAAAGGCTGCACAAAATATTGCAAAGCTACTCAAAAGGACATGATTAGTTGAGAGACTTTTACAAGAAATGATTAGACTAAGAGCCTACGACCAATGAAATCATTGATAGGATATAATCCTACTAGATAGAGAGGGCTAAACTAGCCTTTGAAGCTAAAATACATACCAACTAATGATTGATGGAAAACACAGAAAAGGAAATTAAACATGACAAAACTTAGAGAAATGCTAGAATCTATAGGGATAGGCTAAACTAGAATATATGATTATATGAGATAAATCTTCTATACTTGCCAACTTAATTGTTGTGAGGGTACTCAAGAATAGAAATGAAAACATAGAAGGCCTATGAAGAAAATAAGGACAAACTAGAAGAACCAAAGATACTAAATAGAGAAAAGAAGATATATCTATCTAGGTGAAAATGGTTAAATAATAAATGAGGGTTGTATTTATTTTATAAGAATTTACTTAATGTTTGACTAGGGGGTTCTTAAACTTTTAGTTATGAAATTAGTTAATACAAAATTTAACTTGAAATGGGGAGAGAGCGGGGAGGTGTTGGGGAGAACAATCTTTGACAAAGATATTTATGAACTTGTATGCTAACATAACTCTAAAATTAAACATGAATAGTCTATAAAATGTTTTACTCATACAACTAGGGCTATATGAGTCTTAGCAAAGAGGCATATATTATAATTATGTACTAATGGTCTAGTTCAAGTTACTCTATTTCCCTTTAGTATTATTATCTTCCTTTGTTGGCACAAAACAAAATGATCGAAGAGAAAACCTAGAATACCTACTTGCTTCTATCTCTGATTGTGATAACCTAGTTCACACTATTTTGAGATTACTTCTCGAGATCCAAAGGCCAAATTTCATTCTTGGAATTACTAGATTAACCTATTTACTCTAAAGCTCCAAATATGTCTCAAGCATATTGGGTTTGGTTGCTTGCTAATAGACTTGTACCCTTGAATTAAAATTCTAAAAGGACCAAGATCATTGGATTGTCAATGCTACTGCTAAAACTGATTATGAGAATATGGTAATTATTTTTATCCAAGGTTACAAATACTTTTTTTTGTATTTATGAAATGATAGTGTTCAGTTCTTGATTTGTCAAAGTCTTTTTCTTTTATCATTGGAATTTTATTATTCTATTTTATGCTATTTATAGCTAAGAACTATTAATATTGACTAGTCTTTATTAGAATAACTTCTATTTGCACCTTTATTGGCTAGATTGTATGTTTCTTTGTTGCCTTTGTGGTAAATATGGTTTATAGTTCTTCAAATTTATCTAATATTGTTAGTGCATATTCAAGTTTTGAGTGTAATTGCCAATTAGGATTTTTTCTTTTCCTTAGATAATTTAAAATTATCTGCGAGTCTTCTCCAATCACTAGTTTTCTAATATCCATTTCTTATATAAGGCTTAATCCTTCAATTATATCCTCTTGTTCTACAAGATTATTAGACAACAAGGTTTAGCTTGTTTTTGTATACATATGCCCTTGTTAGAGTGTATATGCAACCTAGACTTGCTTGACTAGGGTTGCCTCTAGATACCCCATCAAAATCTAGCTTTGCCCATCCTAATGGAGGAGGATTCCATTTACATTTAATCCTAGCAATTTTACTTTATTTTGTATAAGTTAGAGGAGGATTAATAAAATTATACCAGTTCTTGTGTATTCTTACATCCCATGCATAAAAGGATCTTTCTTCCTTATATGAATTCCTAAGGTCTTTGTTAGTTACCTCTATAATACATGACCCAGTTTGTTTAAAAAAAAAGGTATTTCCATGTAATTATTACAAAATATTCTTATGTTTCTCTCCTTCTATAATTCCCATAGAAGAATAGATGGAGATATCTTCCTTAAGTTTCTATATACCTTATTCCTACCATGTTTTGGAAAACTTTTAAGGAAATCTAGAAGTTTGTCAGGGAATGCAATTTGCTAGTTTAGTTTCTAACATAACCATTGCCAATAGTTCTTGGTGTAAGAACACTTAAAAAACAAATGTTCCCCAGTTTTAGAATCATTTTCACAAAGAGGACTTCTAGAAGGACCCTTGAGACTCATCTCGAAAAAATTATTCGTAATTAGGATTTGTTTCTAAGGGGTTTCCCATAGGAATATACCCACCTTATGGAGTTAAGTTGGATCCCAACATAGGTTTAGAGAAATATCAATCTTTTATGATTGTTAGGAATGAATTATCATTTCATATCCTTTTTTGACATTATAGTTTCCATTGTTTGAGGCTCTTGAGATCAAACTATCTTTCCTTTCCTTGTGATTGACTATTCTTCTACTTAAAGTGTGTTCAAGAATAAATTTTCTTTGATTGACAATCAGATTTCCTCCAGGGATTTGCACTGCCAACCCATAATTTTGTTACTAATGGATTTCATTTTATAATCATTGACTCATTGCCTTCCTTGTAGGACTGGAGAGGATATTTTAAATGTTAGTTGGTAGATTAAGGCTATCATGGGGGAGGGAACCCATCCCATGAATCTTCCCAAAATAGTGTTTCCTCTCCTAAACCCATGTCCCATGATAGATTGTTGACTATTAATGGAAGACAACTCATCATAAAATTCCAAACTCTAGATCCTTTAGGAGGGTTCTTGGTTATAAAGAGGGATAAAGGATTATAACTATCCAAGTATTCTTGGTATGAAATTTATCCCTTTTGCTTTCATTTGCTTGATACATTCTCCATATTAATTTATCCCCCAAAGCCCCATTTTACAAATTCTAGTTTTTAATACTAACCCTCCATATTCTTTTTTTTCCATAAATTATCCCATTTTATCAAATCTTATTTATTTTTATTTGAAGTATCTTGCCAAAAGAAATTAATTTGCTATCTAAACTTCTTTTAACTCCTTTGGGAAGAGGAAGATAGGACATCTGGAAAGTAAGCATAATAGATAAAACTACTTTAATCATCATTAACCTACCTACTTTATTTATCCATTTAACCTTCCAGCTCTCCATTTCTTAATCTAATTTATCTGAAATAAGATTGCATATTTACTTTTGCTAACACCTCTTTCTAGCTGGATACCAAGATATATACATGGGAATATTCCTTTTTTGTATCCCACGAGATTCCATGTATTGATTTCTAAATAGGGGCAGTATTGAGAAATAAAATCTCATATTTGATCAAATTTTCTTGTTACCCTTATGCTTGCATTAATGCTCTTATAATTTGTTTGAAATTTAGAGCCTCTTCTATTGTGCTTTCTCCCAAGAGGATCGTACTATTAGCAAATTATTGAGTACTTCTAGGGACTTCCTTAATTACTTGAATAACTTTTATCTTCCCTATTGTCTGGGTTGTTTTGATTGCTCTGCCAAATGCTCTTCCATTATAATGAATAGGAAGGGTGATATTGGATCCCCTTTCCTAATTCCTCTCAATATGCTTAAAAAACCCTCTATTATTTTGCTAATGAGGAGGGAAATTTTGGGTGTTGAAATGCAACTAAATATTAAATTGATCCACTGATGAGAGAAGCCAAAGGCTTCAAGATTTTTTCATAAGAATCTCTAATCAACTTTATCGTATTCTTTTTTAATGTCTAGCTTTATTAACATCCATGATTCCTTATTCAATTGAACACAATTAATAAGTTCTTGGATTATAATTATTCAATCAAAGATTGACTTGCTGAGAACAAAACAAGTTTTCTCTTCTGATATGAGTTTTGGTAATAAATTCTTTAGTCTATATGCCAGTGCTTTGAATAAGATTTTATAGATTGTATTGAATAAGGCTTTAGGCTTAAAGTCCCCAGGATCCTCATGGTCACTTTTCTTGGGAATTAGTGCTAGGAAGGTGTTATTTATTTCAATAAGCGATGATCCTAAATTTCTAGTTGCCTTAATGGATTCTCATAGATCATGTCCTAATATGTCCCAATACTTTTGCAATAAGAAAGCTTGAAAGCCATCCGGACCTAGAGATTTATCTAGGTTAAGTTGAAAAAAACCTTTTCTTTAGAGGAATTCTTATTAATATTTTTATTATCTTCTGTTATTATCAGTTTGGCAATATAGCCTAGCATCATATTTTGGGCTGATAGATTTGAGGAGTCGTAATTATTTAAGATTTATGTAAATTACTTAATAAAGACTTATGCTATTTTGTTTGGATTATCAACTACATTCCCTTCATTATCCTTAATTTTTGAGATTTTGTCAAGATTTCTTTTATTAAGAGTACTATTATGGATTTTTTTATATTTCTATCATCTTCTGATAACCACGTCCCTCGAGATTTATGTTTCCAAAATACTTATTTTTTTGCTAAAATATTTTCTTGATTAGAAACTCTCTAAGGTATTTATCATTGTCCATACCTAGTCTTATGACTTTCTCATTTTGTTTTTTTAATTCTTGTTCATTTTCTAGTTTTTCTTTAAATATATTGTTAAAGTGAACTTTATTCCATTTAATCACTTTTTCTTTTAGTGTTTTTAGTTTTACCATAAAACAAAACATTTTTGAACCCTTGAAGTTTTCTTCTTGCCACCATTGTTCAGTATTTTTTAGAATGTCATAATTTAAGAACCACATTATTTTGCATTTGAAGGGGTTTCCTAGATAGTTTTCATACTTCTTCTATATCTAGCCCCATTGGAGAATGATCATATCTAGAATTAGGGAGGATAATAGAATTGAAAGGGAAATTAAAGGTTGATAAATTCCCTCTAAATATAAATTTGTTCAATCTTTCTGCAACAATGTAGAATCTAGTTCTTCTATTGTTTCATGTGAAAACCCCATTCGAGGTTGGTATATCTATCAAGTTTTTGTTAGAAAATAAATTTATGAAATCTATCATAACATGTGAGATTATTGTAATACCTCCTATTTTTCTTCTAAATTCAAAAGAGCATTAAAATCTCCCCCCAAAAAGAAATTATCTCGGGTTTGCCTCCAAAAAATCACTAATCTCATTTGATACTACTTTCTTTTCTATAGTTGGGATTGGTCCATATATGTTGATGATGGAAAAACATACTTCACTTCTATAGTTACTTACTTCCTCCCCATCCAATTTCTACTCGATACTTGTGGAGTAAAGTTGACCTTCTTGAGATCCCATAGAATCCCAATTCTTCTAGGAGTCCCTATTGATTCAACAAATTTAGTTTTCCATATACCTAGATTCTTTTAAATTTCTCTCCTTCTACTTTATTTAGCTTGGTTTCCTAAATAAATATATTTTCAGATTTAAAAATGGACAAATTGCACTTGAGCAAGTTCTTTTTGTTAGGATCGTTTAAGCCCCTAATGTTCCATGTAGTTACTTCATGGCTCCATGGGAAGTAACTCTCCCTTCCCTACATTAGGTAAGTCATTGATCTTCTTTTGATTTTCATCCTTGACTATAGCTATTCTAAGTTTAACTAAGGAGTTCCTCCCTCATTTTTTCCATGTTTACCATATTTTGATGATCTATGCCTTCCAAGTTTTTTGTGATGCCTAAATTGTCTAGATTACTACTTGCATTTTGCACATTGATTGCAATTGATTCATCTTCTTTTTCTTCCTATTTTTTTTTCCCAATTCTTGTATTATTTTGTTGATGATTCCAGTATCTAAACCTCTATCACCCACTTCATTGGTTATGGATTCTAATTGCTTGGACGTACCCTATTTACTAGTAAAATCCTTTTCTTGACAAGTTTTTGACATTTCTTGGACTATAAATGCTTCCCAAATTTGGATTTTTTTTTAATGTTCTTCTCCATTGTGTCCTTATCCCAAATAGAAGTGATTCCAACTTGGCTAGTTTTTTTACAACTTCTTATGAGAGTCTCTACTTCAATAGGGATGTGACTAAGGTTTTTGTAGTTTTTCCCTTCTATCTTTTGAGGGTCCATTAGCATGTTGGCATTCTCCAAAGGATTTATGCCTCTTAAATTGGAGCTTGTCACAACTTATTAGATTTTTTTATTTTTCTCCTTTCCTCTTTCCCTTTTAAAAAATAGTTTATGCACTTTTAAACTTGATTTCTATTGCAATTATGGATGAGATGTTTTGATTCTCTATCCCTTTTATGTTTTCTCCCACTAAATCATCCTTATTTATTATATTATTGTAAATATTTGTTGTTGTTTTATATAGTTTATTTTTATCTAAATGTTGTATCTCATTTTCATTTTAAGTGTTTATCTATGTTGTCTTTTGTTGTAGTTGACATATGTTGCTAGGGTCCTTAACCACCAGTGATTCAGTTGAAGGACCATTCTTATCTTCCAATGTATCTAAAGACTCATTTCATAATTTGTTTTCCTTAACAATTATAGCTTGTGTCTTGGATAAGACATTTAGCTCATTACCTTATTTATTTTCAACTATACCATTATTTGGTGAAGAGTAATTGTTGCTATTGAAAATATTCATATTCTTGTGTCTCATTCTATTCTCTGGTGAAATAGATTGAGTATTAACTTGATTGTGTTCTTTATGAGCTTCTTTGCATAAAATTAGTTGATCACTTATATCATAATGTATTAGGATGATATCTTTTATCAACTGCATGTATGTGCCTATATTTTCTTTAATATCTTCAATATATAGATTTTGATGCCTATATTGTTTGCATTGTTGTAATTTATTAATATTTTCAACAAAACTATTCCCATCACAAATGGTTTTTCCATTTCCATTTGAAATATTTGTTGGGACCTCTATTTGATCTTTGTGTTGGCTGATCCTCTTCTTGTACTAAGTAATTGTTAGAGTAATAAGGTATTTTCAAATTAATTAAATCATTTTAACTTAATAATTAAGTTATTTTGATATAATAATTAAGTTACATATTATCTCTAGTCTACTTAAGATAAACTTTAGGCACATAACAATTAATTCTTTAATTAATTATATCATGCAACCTAGGTTAGTTACCTATTAGGGTTTTGATATCCTTCTATAATGATTGATCCATTGTATATTTGTATTCATTCATTCAAGCTAATTCAAGATACTCTTGACTCAATTGCAATGTTTTATCTTTTGTGGATCTATTTATTCAAGCCTCCATAGCTTTGCTTGTCTCTTTTTATGACAAGTGTTTACATGAAAGTGATTCTTGGGAGGTGTAGGTTGAGCTTTCCTCAACTTCAACATGGTATTAGAGATTCAAACTTTCATGCCCCTGTTCTCTTCATGAGAGGTTTGGCCTTGGTTTGTAGATATGTTTTCTTTCCATAAGATTTTTATGAAATAACGGATCACTTTTTTGGTACATTTTGAGTCCAAATAAACCTCACCATTGAATTTGTAGCACCCTAAAACCCTTATTTCCATATAAAATACATCAAATTTGGATGCAGTTGACTAATGAGGCAAAATAACTTACACCCAAGTTGTAAAAGCTGGGCACACAAATTGAGGAGACAATTTTTTTCTTTTTTTGAAAAAATCAAATTCCCAAAAAATTATAAAAAGTATTTTAGCATTGAGCATGTAAAAGTTTTTTTTTTTAAATAACTTAAAAAATAAAAGTGTTAAAAAAAGTGCATGTAGATTTTTTTTAAAAGGAGGCATTATAGCTTCTTTTGAAAAAGTGGTATACCTCTTCCAACAGTTAGCATCTAGAGAAATCCACACAAGTCGATACACATGCCATCTTGGCACATGCACTTTTTCTAGTTACCCAAAAAAATTAGGCAAGTTCTATTTTTCTTGACGCATTTTTTGCTTTGGCACACTACTACATTTGGGCCTGAATTGTGATGGAAAACTATTGCAACTGTGATGGATACATGTCACCCACCTGACAGAAAGAGGAATTGGCTCCTACCATATGGGCACAAGACTTTTGTCATTGCAATTTCTGACAACAAGGGTGACCATCACAAAAGTGATAGACACAATTGTCATAAATTGGGTTGAGTCACTAGCAAGGAGTTCATTTTCACCATCCCAATTTTGATGGAAAGCTACTAAAGACACTGCCACAGTGTCAACATGTTTGCGATAGAAATGATATAGGACCCGCAGCAAGTCATCAGAAACATCCATCCCAATAGAGACAGTCATGTGGTAGGATTATTGCTTGACTGATGACTAGTCATTGAATGTGTCGTCGCAATGAAAATGATGTGTAGTATTAATACAAAAAAAAATAATTGGTGGAAAACATTGAATAGCTATGATGCTCTCATAACTCATAGTAGATTCACACAATTAGTTGTCATGCAATCATAGGTTAATATTGAGCTTCACTTGGTTTCAAAAATAGTTCAATATTCTCTACTAATTAGGGCCAACCATGTGAACGTGGAAGCTCATTTTCCCCCCACCAACATCTAAATTCCTTGTTAACATCTAAAATATTTAAGAAAGGATCAATCTTTAAAGTACAAAAAAAGGTTCCAAACCTACAAAAGTGGCATCATTTTCCCATCTTCTAATGCATGTCAATTTTCTATCACATCCAAATTAAGATTCCACCACTCTGAATCGAGAATGCATGTGCAACTACATTCTCTATGCATGGACAATAGAAGGATTTGAAAAAACCCAACACATTTACATTTATTTAATAGGTCTATGCAAACATCTAACAAAAATGCAAACTTGTTGGGTTTTTTAAGCTCCACTTGATGTCATATGCATATGAATTGAGATTGCATATTGAACTATGGTGTCCTTTTGCATTGCCTAAACCAATAGATTCACACAGGTAGTTGTCATACAATTATAGATTAATGTTGAGCGTCACTTGGTTTCAAGAATAGTTTAATATTCTCTACTAAGAAAGGCCAACCATGTAAAGGTGGAAGCTCATTTGGCTCCACCTCCAACCCCCTAACATCTAAATTCCCCATTAACATCTAAAATATTTAAGAAAGAATCAATCTTACAAGTACAAAAATTGTTCCAAACTTACAAAAGTGACACCATTTTCCCATCTTCTAGTGCACGTCATTTTTCCATCACATCCAAAATAAGATTATGCCACTCTAAATCAAGAATGCATGTGTAGCTACATTTAAATGCACGGACAACATGCAGAGCTAATAAAATACAAAATGATTACATTTGTTTAATAGGTCTATTAAATTTTTAAAATTATAGACCATCAAGAACAATGTTCGTGATAGTTTATAACTTAAAATACCTAATTAAAGACCTCTAAGAAAAATGCAAACCTGTTGTATTGTTTAGCTCCATATGATGTCGTATGCATATGAATTGACATTGCATATGGATTAGTTGTCATACAATCATAGATTAATGTTAAGCTTCACTTAGTTTCGAGAATAGTTTAATATTCTCTACTAATCATGGCCAACCATGTGAAGGTGGAAGCTCATTCCCCCCCCGCCCAACATCTAAATTTCCCATTAACATCTAAAATCTTTAAAATATGATCAATCTTTAAAGTACCTAAAATGTCCTCATCACCTATTGCATAAAATGAATCCAATATTAGAAAATGCCCCCTAAGAAATGATAGCTCAAGTGAAATAAGCACATAAAAAATGAGAGAGATAAAGAGGAATCTACTTACAAATAGGCATTTCCATCACATCTGTGACCATGCTAATTGTTGAGTGAGTTTTATTGATTTTCTATTGTGTCAAGATCTTTCTATTTATATACATACAAAAATACATATATATGTATATATTTGTATATACATACTTACATACATATACATAGATCACAACGACACGATAATAAAATGTGGTGATCACAAGGGTACATACATACATACATGTATGTATATATTTATATACAAAGAGATTTTTTTTAAGGTGATAAGTGACTTACCTCAAGATCCTCCACAAAAATAATGTAAACCTAGAAAAATGGGAAGAGCTCACAAGAAATTTCACATAAACATATAATAGCAGATATTTTTAGAAAGAAACAAGTCATAAAACAATTAAATGAGTCTAATTTTTTATTAGCTAGGTTGATATATAGGTATATTTAATTGGTTATGAGTTCTACAAGGGATTGAGCCTCACGATTATGATATTTACATAGAAGTAGAGTTTGCTTCTTCAACTCCTTACACTCAACTCTTCACTGAAGTTATTCTTCCAATAGTGAGAGTAGTTGCTACAAATTACTGGGGGCCAAGAGAGCCTAAACTTATTCTACAATTTCTAGAGACATGGGAGAAGCTACTACTAGCTTTAGTAATTCATAACATTTTGGATCATATAGTGATGCCCAAATTAACAACAACAACAAATACTTGGGATCCTTATAGGGAGAGCATACCAATACATGCATGGTTACATGCTTGGCTTTCATTGTTGAGCCAACATATGGACCTTTATATCCAACCATTTTTAATAAATCAAGGAATGCACTTCATGCATGACATTCAAATAATGCATCTGCATATGCAATTTTATCACCTTAGAAAACTATATTTGATCTTGCTAGCTGGGAACAACTGATTGTTCATTTTATTGTACCTAATCTAATGACAATTCTACAGGAATTTATAATGAACCTAGCTAATCAGTAACTAGACCAATTTAACTAGGTTATGGCTCGGGCATGCGCCATTCCCATTTATCATATGGTTGCAATGTTGGAGGCAACATTTTTTATTTGTGTAGGATATGGAGGAAGAGCAGTGGTGTTGGCAAACATGAAAATTTAATAATGAAAAGTCACCTTGAGGAACTTGTATATGCTCATGGAAAACATGTCATCAAAAATGTTCATCATGACCTTTTTTGCTTCTACATGGTTTTGCATGGAGCCTTCACACACCTAGTGCTCACAAATGTCTACTTACGAATGTATGTGAACCTTCTATGCACTACTATGTGGTGAAATATGTAGAAAATCATTTAATCCTTCATCACACAAGGTCTTTCACTTGGTGTGCTAATTCATTAAGTTCAACACCCAAGTTTTCATTTCAAATCATGATTTATCTATTTTGGGCTTAAGAACTGGTACAACAGGCTAGAAAGAGTACCTAAGAAGAGATGGATCTCACATTCATTCATTGATAAAATATAGCATCATTCATTATCACATGAAGTAAAAAACAATTATGAGCATCCATAAAATGGTCTCATAATGTCGAAAGCTAACATCTAATGTTAGTTCATCCTTTAACATTCATTAATAGTAGCACATAAACACATAACATTTAATAACATTTGAAGTAAGGTATGTAAACATGTCTCAATCAATTAAGATTTAATTTTGGATCACCTACTTGATTAGTTTGGAATTTTCTTTGCACCAAAAATCATAAAATGTAAGAACAAATGTGTTAAAAAGAGCATAAAAAGATGATTATTGTGCACCAATCATGTTTTAAAGCTCTTTTGGCACAATTGTTCATGTTAGTATGTGTTTTGAAAAATTATTCTTGGACTGTGAGTCAAGAAAAGGAGAAATATCAAACTTGAAAAAGATGTGCATAAATGCAATTCATTTGTAAACTTCAATTTTATAAACTTACAAAGAGAACCATAGAATTATAAGAAACTATTGTGGTTTATACTATTTGAAAATTATAGTTACAAGTGATAAAGTTATATACCTTTGATTCAGAGAGCACAAATAATGTAAATGAAGTATTGTAGAAGGTGCAAGCTCAGCTAGCGCCCCCCCCCCCATGTGGATGACATTGTTCAGTAGAGAATAATTACATATATACATAAATACATGGTTAAGTTCTACCTAACTATGTCCAAGGCATCTGCACACTAGAGGCATACTCTACCTACCAAGCTTCTGACATACCTGTATCCACCGGATCAAGACCCTTGAACTACTCACTCTAAAAAATATGTAGTTCTAGTTTCTAATTATTTTTATGTCTATGTATTCCTATAACCCCTAGTGAAATTTACTCACTTAATAAAACTCTTTGCCATCATACACCCACTTGGGTGAATGAGGTAGTTTTCTATAGTTACAATACTATAATACTCTAGTGCAACCTTTGTGTTGTAGTTTACAATTAATGTAAGGTTAACCTATATACATCCTAACTCACTCCTTATATAGTTATGTTTAAAATATTGTGACAATAATTAATGGGTTTAAATTGACCAATCAAGTTACTGATAGTTAGGAATAGCTGATTGTTCATTTTATTGTACCTAATCTAATGATAGTTCTACATGAATTTGTAATCAACCTAGCTAATCAATGCAACTAGACCAATTGAACTAGGTTATGGCTTGTTACTTAGCATAGATTGAGTGATTTTTATTATTTTATTATTTGGATTCTGGAATATGTATGTAGCTAGAACAATTTTGCTGTGTTGCTAATATGTAATAAGCACCTTAAAAAAGATCTCTCTGTACATATAAAGACTACAAGTTGTGCAATTTTTCATGTATTGCATTTGCATTTTATTTTCCATTTCTTAAGTTATAAGAGTTTTTAAAGGTTTGGAACCACTTCAACATCTTTTGCATGGTTTAGAGGTAATATCATTGTGGTAGTGAGAATAACTTTAGTGAAGAGCTGAGTGTAAGGAGTTACTACCCTAAACCTATGCTATGTTTTCTAGAGACATGAGAGAAGTTACTACTAGATTTAGTACTTCATAACATTCTAGATCATATAGTAATTGAACTAGAGGAAATCATTGATAGACCAAACATATAATGAAGAGGAAACTTGTAAACTTGAATGTTGAAATGTTGCAATGAAAGCTATTAAGGATCAAACACCTATGCTAGAGTTACAACACAATGTGAAGTTGATTTTATATATTTTTATTTTAACAACACAACATAAATCATTCCCAATTTTTTGTCCACAATTCCAATGCTCTCCCATGGCATGAGCTAAAACCCTCATTATTGCATCCAAAATTAAGGAATAAAATACAATTATGTCCCAACAAAGAATTGAAATGCAATTTTTTCAGATTCCACTTAGTACTTTGTCAATAAATTCAAGAAATTCTAATACCATGCAAATTAACTTACATTGATTCTGAAGCTTAGGCCCTAACAACAATCGAAAGGTAACTTGTTGTCAAAGAATGTGCTAAAAACAAGCAAGAGTACATATTTAGAATGAACATGGATATTGGAAACAATAAAGAAATATATAATTCTCCTATACATAATCAGAATTATGTCAAAGATGAACTTGAGAAATTGAGCAATATAGGAGGTCTTCAACTAGATATTCTAGCCATCTTAGGCGATTTGGTGAGCGGCTTCTACAAGGGAATGAGCCTCGTGAGTTAAAATATAATGTCTTAAAATAGTTAAGTGCTAACTATGTCTAAGGCATCTACACACTAGAGGCCTACAATACTGCATTTAATACCTTGGTGTAACCTTTGTGATGTAGTTTGCAGTTAATGTAAGGTTAACCTATATACATCCTATTTCACTCCTCATATAGTTATGTTTAAAATCTTGTGACAATACCCATGGCAATGCTACCTGTTAAGTGAGTTTTATTGTTTTTCTATTGTGCCAAGATCTCTTTGTTTATATGCATGCATACATACATAAATATACAATGATCACAAGGGCACAACAATGAAATCCTAGATCTCCACTAATCTCCATAATCCACAAGATCTCTCTCTATATACATACATACATATACATACATATTAACATACATACAAGCATATACATACATACATATACATATATACATATATATACAAATACATACATACATACATTTGCATATGCAATTTTATCACCTTGGAAAACTGTAAGTTTGATCTTGCTAGCTGGGACCAACTAATTGTTTGTCTTATTGTATCTATTCAACAACTAGAGCAATTTTACTAGGTTATGACTTGTTTCTTTCTAAAAATATTTGCTATGATATTTTTTTATAAGATTTTTTGCAAACTCTACCCATTTTTCCTAGTTTGCATTATTTTTGTCAGTGAGTTTTATTTATTTATTATTTGGATTCTGGAATATGGAATTTTCTTTACCATTGACTTTTTTCAAGTCTTGATTATAATAAAGTAACAAAGTAGTTTTTAGAGATAATGCAGACTTATCTAGCTTAAAAAGTATTGATTTTAATAAGTTAAATAGAGAAGAATAGAACACAGTTGAAGAATCAGTCTACACTATGATGTAAAAGTTCAAGAACACTCCACTTAAACTTGACAATTCTATGCACAAAGAGTTGTATTCTATTGTTGAAAATAAATGGCATTACTACCTTAATATGGAGAAAGAAATAAGAGAATCAACATTGGCTCGAGTAATTCCTGAACTTAGAAAAGGGAAAATAAGCAGGGTAAATAAGAAGCATGGGATCAAATTTTCACCCAAATATAGAGCATTTAGTATTCTTCAAAATAAGATTGAGGATGTTGTGCAAAAATCCACACAATTTTGGAAGTTAATCTATGCCTTTGTTGGTACCCCATATTTAAAAAAATTAATTTATGGTTTTGAACCTCTTTGAACCAAGGTTCAAAGTAGTTCAAAGTGGTTTAGTGGTTCAAATGGTCCATCTTGCGAGATCGATACAAGAAAAGTTCAAATCCATGGTCCAAATGGAGATTTTGAGGTATAAGTTCACTAGTTTAGGTTCTAAAGTACAACTTGTTGAGTTCATGTTTGATGGTTTGATAATATGATCTTGGAAACAATCATTCTAATAAATTCTACTTTCAGAAAAAACATACTTGAATTGTTCAGATTTCAAGGTTTCCAAATTGAAATTTTAACAGGGAATCTGCAAAGGAGGTGTGTGATATTCTTGATGGATTACACTTCAAGTATCCGAGAGATTTCTCAAACTTAGTAGGCATGTAGAGATGCTTTGCAAATTATCATGAGTCATCAATGCATAAGGCATAAAACTGAAATCTTAAAGCATTAACAAAAGAAATATCAAGATAATCATGACATAGGTCTATTTGAAAAGGAAAAGGAATGATAATCTTCCAATTGACACTCTACATGATCACCCTAATTTGGCATGCAATATTCATATATAGGAATATGGAAATTGAGTTAGGAAACACAATGAAAAGGAATCGAGCATCTAAAGGATGTAAAATCGAACACACACCAAATGTTTTCATTTGCCATAACCCGTGCATATCAAACATAGAGTATGTTTGATAAAAGGCCTGCATGCATAGATAGAAGAGTGATGTGATGAGCATAGGTATTCGATTTCACTTGTCTCACTCCATATCAGAATACTAACCTCTCATTGATTATGAATCAAGTGTTCAGCAAGGTTCCTAAGGTCTAATGATCAATGGCTAGGAATTTTACTTCAGCAAATTGGATTTTATAACAGTCATATAGACCCTCAAATAGTGACCTATAATTTTTGACTCAAAAATTATTTTCAAAATAAATTTAGTGTGAATGTGGAAAACTAGGATTCTAACAACATATCCAAAATTTAGCAAGATCCAACAGTGGGATAACTAGTTATGCCTCCTGTATTGAGACATATTTTTGTTGTTAGAGTTATTTTAAATCCGCCCATCATCAATAATATTTTTATATTGGAATACTGTAGTAATGTGCCACTTGTCCAAGTCTCATTTAATATGTCAAATTATTCTTATAAAACATTTACATCAATGTTTTGTAAGGTTATCAAAATATAAAAGAAAGAACATAAGAAGAGAAAAGGGGATAGTCAAATAAGAGTTATGTGATTCCAAGAATTAGTTATGCAAACTGAAAATACACATCAACTGGCTATTTATGAAGGTATTTTCAAACCACTGGGGGTTACACCTTCTCTCCCTAAGACTACAAACTATGTGCTATAGCAAGAGAGAGGAAGTTTTTCTAGATTGATTCTAGCTCTTTAGAGGTTGTGGGAAGTAGAGTGTGTGTTGATTTTCTTTTTCTGAATTGTGTGTTAGAGAAAGGGATAAATTTTGATTTGTTTTATGTAATCCAAGGGAAGAGTGTTAATTTTCTTTTAGATAGTGACTTTGACTATAAATGTGTATGAGGATCTTTGTTGTCTTTTACATTTTAGAGAAGGGAGACTGGAGGATAATTGCATCAAAACTTTGATTATGAGACAATTTCCTTCCACTGATCATGATCTTTGTGTTTTTTTCAGTTTTCTCTTAAATACATTTCAATGTCATTGTTGTCTGATTATGTTATCATTTCAATATATCTTTAAAAGCTCTGATTTTTCATTTTCTCAAGAGGATAGAAGATACATTCTCTATTTTCTCTTTGTAATGTAGCATCCAAGCAAATAGACTTTGTGCTATTTACTATTCTTTTCTTTTCAGTCACATAAATTCCACATCTATTTAATGTTTACGAATAGATTTTTGTAAACTTTTTGTGATTTCTAGTTAAAAGAATCCATATTTGAATTCATTGTAAATTATGTATGGGGAGCTATACTTGATAAGATTCAAAGAAATGTTATCAATCCAATGATAACCTATCCAAATGTTAGTGCTAATTCAATCTTCCTATCTGGGCATTTATAATTTATTTGTGTTTATTTATTCAGAGGAAAATCTATTCACTAACAAGCATCACAAATTTAAAAGAAGGAGAAGAAGATCTCTTTGAAGGGAGAAATAATGGAGAAGAAGATGAAAATGAAAAGGAAGGTGAAGGAGAAAAAAAGGCAAATACAGTGGAGAAGGAAACACAAAAGGTTGATATGGCAATTGCTAAAGAGTAGCAAACAGAATAGAGTGTGCATGACACACAATTGCCACCTCCAAGTCCTCCACATGACACTTCTACACTTGCAGAAACAAGAAAAGTAAAGGATGTTCCTAAAAAATTTAGTCAGAACATAAACCCATTGACTGCAAAGGATCTCAAGAAGATCCTTGATCAAACAACTCTACAAGCCCAATTATGCAACAATCTAGTGTTGGTTAGTGTACATGAGTTGCAAAAAGTAGTAGCTGAATTGACTACAGATGAGATGGCAACATAAGAAATATATTTAGTCATCCCTAGAGCTACAATTGGACAACCTAAAGAGCAATCTGCACAAGATACATTAGCCAAGGTTGACTCCACAGTCAAAGTCTTTACAATTGTCAAGGAGCCAACAAAAGACCAAATAGGATAGATGGATACTTCTATTCCTACTACACAAGTACAAGGTGCACCACCTCAGATAATAGTCATTGATCAAGAAATATTAGAGGAGGAGAAGGAGACCCCAAAGGAGAAGGAGCAACAAGAAATTCAAACTTTGGTTAATTTGCCAACGTTTGGGACTCCAACAAAAATGTCACAAAAGCCAAGCACTGAAGTAGTACCACTTCAAGTTTCAACACTAGGCTCGAGCTCTACAAAGGTTGCAAGGGTACTTCACTATGGAGAACCTAAATTAGATGAAGAAATAGTGATTTCTAAGTATGACTATGAAACCATGAACATTCATCAAATCAATGAAGTGCTAGAGGCACTAGAGAGGAAGAAGAAGCAAGAGATACTTAGGAATGAGTATAAATAAAGGCAAGAATTAATTAAAATATAAAGGACACATTTTTAGATGCTTTTAGCTTGCAAACACCTAATGAAACAAAGCCCATCATGGAGCAACTTTCAAACATAATAGACCAGGTGCAAAGTGAAGACCATGATACTAATGCAAAGCTAATGGAATGGTCAGAAAGGAAGTTTCAAAAAAAGGTAAATGAAAGAATATCTAGTGAGATAGCACTATCATAGGTAGAAATTGCCAAGAAAATTGAAAACGTAAAGGAAATACTTGAGAATATCTTCTCATTGTACTCAAAATTATGTGATCTGTCATTTCCCCTTTTCAAATAATTAAAAATAATAATCTTTGCTAAGGTAGGCGGGTCCAAAAAGGTGAAGTTTCAAAAAAAAGGGATAATCTTTGGAAACCAATGGACTAATAAATAAAAATTATTATTAAAATACATTTTATTAACCCCTCTTGGACGTGAGTTAGGGTTATGCCCTTTTTTAAGGGATTAGGCATTTTGGGCTCATTCCAGAACTTGATTTTTGCTCATTGCTTTGTTGTTCTTCAGAGGCTGCCAAACCTGTGGAGAAGGAGACCCAAGAATGGGAGTTTGTAGGTTTCTAAGAAGGCTAAGGATGGGATTTTAAATCCATTCCATGTGCAAGCTCATCCAGAGTTTGCCCTTGTGCTGAACAGTGCAAATTTATGGATTTTTCAAGTGTGTTTTTGTAAGAGTTTGGTATTTCCGGTTGAGTATTTCATATCAATTTGGGTTGCTGCTGTATTTCAGACATTTATATGTTAAAATAAAGCTAAATATATTTATTTTGTCATGACTATACTTCTGTGATAGATTGTTAGTGTTTTTTTGGTGTTTTTGAGCTATTTTGTGTTAATTTTGGGAGCTCGATGAGCATTGTTTTTGTCCATCATTTGGAAGCTATTGTGTAAATGCTATACAGATCTAGAAATTTCATTTTTAGGCTTTTATTCTGGTGAAATTTCTATAAAAATTTCCACTTTTAGATTTATTAATCATATGTGAAGCTGTGAAGTATTTGGCGCTATTCTGGGCATACCTGATTTGGGTTTATTTGAGAAATTGGTGGATCTCTGAAATATTGGTTGTTTGATTTTAAAATTCTGATTAGAGGTTTTAAATATCATATAAAATTAGAAAGGGACATTTCATGATCCTTCTATCTTCACATAGGAGACTAGCCAGAGAATCATGAGCTTGGAGAGGAACTTAAACATATCAAGCATGCAACTACCTAAAGATCTAGCTCAAAGTGAGAAGCACTTTAATACAACACTTCAAACTCAAAAGGAACTAGCTATATTAACAACAAAAGAAGCTAATACAAGAGCCAAGTTAAGCTTCCCTAACCCCTCACATGGAAAGTTTGCAAAAGGAGCTAGCCTATGCAGAGAATGTGATAAAGAAAGATCCTAATCTTCCCAAATTAGATGGCTTAGTTCACCTTGCAGTAGAAACAACCATTCAAACTAAATCCCTAGAAGTTGCAATACAAAACTGGGATGTTGCTCTGAGAATTATAATGGAAGTGAACAAGAACTTGTTGGCTAAGTATTTAGTCATTGTCTAAGATCCTTTGCCATAAGTGTTAAAAAAGGGGGAAAAATTAAAGAAAAAGTGGAGAAATTAAGGGGAGAAATTAAAGGCACATTAGGAGAAATTGAAAAGCCAGAAGGACACTTAAAACTACAAGGGAAACATGTGAAAGGGGGAGCTAAAATAAAATGGGGAGTAATAAAATAAATAGAGAAGGAGAAAAATAGAGAATAACAAGAACACATCAAATAAAGAGTATCAGAATTGAAGACAAACAGTATCAGTTTAGGCACATCAACCTATTTAGAGATATTTTGGTTACAAGGATATGACACATCAACTCAGGGGGAGATACAAAATTTTGAGGTATATATTCCTTCACAAAATTTGGACAATTTTGAAGTTTTGTATATATGCTGAAGAAATGTATATTATACTCGAGGAGATTAGTTTCATTATATGTTAAGTATTTTTGATACTCATGTCAAAGGGGGAGATTATTGATCTCATATTGGTTTTGACAATTGAGTGTTAACACACTTAAGAATTTTTTCTAAGTTGATGCTAAGTATAATATAGATTTTGAGTTACAACATGTGTCAAACCAAAAATTCAACAAGTGCAGAGTCATTCAAATGTCGAGTGACTAATAGATGCTAAGAAAAGTTCAAATGCCGAGAAAGATAGAATTTAGTATGTGTCAAGAATCAGTAATCAATAAGTGTTGAGTAACAAAAAATTAACATAAGATTTTGTGCTTTCAAAAACTAAGATGTAAACCATTTTTGAGCTGACATATGGAAAAATCTTGAAGGATTAAAGGATAAAAATGAATCTATTTTGATTCCCAATGCAATCAACATGCAACCAATCATAAAAATGGAAATATTTGAGAAGGAAAGATGGATGAATCTTAATCATAGATTCATACCTAACCCTAAGTTATGAAATCCTTTTAAGAGGTCAAAGCCCCATAATTCAATGTATGAGAGAGTGTACAAAAAGGAGAATCCATGCAAGGAGATAATGCTAACAAAGTTTGAGGGAAGTGAAAGGGATGAATTGACTTAGAAGAAGGACAACATTGTAGAATAAGTTAGTAGAACAGAGAATCAAGGTCATAGCATTTTCATACCAGATCAGTGAAGATCAAATTGAATAGAACAAGGATTTGAAATCAGCAATATCAGATTGCAAGTATTCAGGTCAAACATTCTACTATACTTTCTAACAATTGTATTATGAAATCCTATGGAGATAGGTTGGTTTAACAACCATTGTATAAAGCCTTTAATAGGGTGACATTCCAAGTGAATGTTTTGTAAATCCTTTAGCCAAGTACACTTCTAATAGAGTGTTAAAATCCTTTAATAGGGTAGGATCTAACAATCTTTGTAATCTTTTAATAGGGTAGACCATTCACAGGGTAGATCATGAGAATGGTCAAAAATAGGTAACCTTAATAGGTGAACTTTATTGCTACAATAGTGAAGAGTTGTGGTAGCCATCCCCACCCCAGTTTTAACTTCTCATTGGAGGGTTTCTAGGTAATCATATCTAGTATCAAGTATTTATGTGGATGCATTTACTTTACATGTTATTTTCATATATTTATGCATGCAATGTTTTAAAGTTAAAAAGTTTTATTGGTTAAAGTTTAATATTTCTGATTCACCATCCCCCCCCCCCCCCCCCCCCTCCTCTTAGAAGTATAATCCCCACTTGTTAATTTCCAACAGTTTTTTCATTGATGTCAAACCTGCTATTTTTTGATAAGACAATAGCTTATAAGATTTAAGCACTATCACTTAGTTGATTGATGAAGAGGATTTGATCATTAAGAGGTAACAATAGCACCTAGAAGAAAGGTTGAGTTATGATTATGTAGTGAAGTACAAGGATTAGTTAAGACAATGATGACATGATACATTGATAATCTACTTAAGGTTATAAAGGTTGGTTACACTTAGAAAGTTTAAAAGAACAAGTTCCACAAAGTTTTTTTGCCAAGCTTGACCAAGTGAATAGGAGGTTTCGAGTGAAGTTAGTATAAGCCAAGTAGAAAATTAGTTGGATCCAAGTAAAAGTTCATTCTAGTGTATGCCAAGAAAAATAGTTGATGCTGAGTAAAGTTTAGTTGATTCCAAGCATCAGTAAACTTTAATAGATATCGAGTAATTTCAAAATGGATGTTGAGCAACACAGTGTGTGCTAAGCATCAGAAGGTTGATGATTCTAAGCTATTGCATTATGTAAAAGATCAAATATTTGATGAATTTGAGCTGACAAGTTCAAGTTTTCTTAGATTTTGTGAACTAGGAGGAAGATAAGGTTGATGAGTTGCTGGCACAAAATTTGAGGTAAACCATTTTTAGGCAAGTTCAAATGGATTCTAGGAGAAGTTTCTAGAAGAGATATGAGATATGGGGTAGATACATTGTATCCTACCTAATCCATCTAAACCCTAAAATTGGATGATGAAAAATGAGTGGGAAAATATCTTAATTTCCTACTTATAGAAATGTCTAGTCATGAAGCAAATTTGTCGTGTTTGAGAACTTAAGGAAGACAAGGAGTAAAGGGATTTGCTTCATCAAGTGACCTAAGAGAAGAGTCTGCAATGACATGTTAAGCAAGAAAGCTTAAGGAGATGAATGCTTGAAGGGTGAATAAGCTATCAGAGCTAAAAAGTATGAAGGCCAAGCATAATTGAGGACTGAATAGAGATCTATAATCTACAAGAGAAGTTGTAAGTTGTATCACATCAAAGCTCTATTGTTACTCTCTAACAATTGTATTAGTCTAGGGTAAATCCTTTAGATTAAGGTTCAACCTAATAGTTATTTGTAGATCCTTTAATCAAGTGGCATTCCAAGTGAATGGCCTAAAGTCCTCTAACAAGGCTCACTTCTAAGAAGGTGATTGAAATTCCTTAATCGAGTCACATTTAACAATGTGTATTGTAACCTTTAACAAGGTTGGCTTTTGACAATGCACCACTTCAGAAGAGTGAAAAGAAGTAGCATGTTACTCATGGTTTTTCTCAAATTGGGTTTCCATGTAAATCATTGTGTCAAGTGTATTGATGAAACTATTATGTTTCATGCTTTACATTTCTACAAGTTGATTTGATTGTAACCTACAAGTTTTAGTGATTGCATAATCTTATGGATGCATGCATGAATATGAATGTTTTATGGGTTCACTAAGCTGTGAAAAGTTTTTTTAATACATTTGGACCTTGGATAACTGATTCATCCCCTAGTTATTCTAAAGTATTCCAATAGTTGAAATGCTGAAATGAAAGGCATCGAGGATCAAACACCTATGACAGAGTTACAACACAATGTGAAGTTGATTTTAGATATAAACAAAAAAACATAATGTATATATATGTATATACATACATACATACAAGCATACATATACAAAGATCACAAGGGTACGACAATGAGATACAAAGATACATATATACATATATACACATACATACATACATACATGCATCTACACATGCAATTTTATCACCTTGGAAAACTCTATTTGATCTTTACTCAATCACCAAGAGATAATATAATTTGTAAGTACAGATTTCTGCATACTTAGTTTGGTATGAATAGTTTTGATTGAATTCATCTAAGGAGAGTAAGTCTACTCATGATGATAATGTCTCCATGTATTGGGTCTTTAGAGGTGAGAGACTTGTTGTGGTTTCGTAATGCACACCCCATTTTTCCTAGAAGTAGGGACCCCCTACTTTATTTTTTCAATTTTTTGGATCCCGAGTCCAAGGTTTGAGTCTTTTTAGAGTTTTATCTTCTATTTCTAGTCAAGTATAGTTCCCGATTGGAAAACCCATATACTAAAAATTATAGTTTTGGAGGAAGAAGACCTTTTTTAGAAAAGAAAAGGCACACCAATGCACCTCATCAGGCGTGCTAGTGTGCCAAATCACAAATAAAGGGCATCACACCTTGGTGATGCACATCGGTGTAACAACACACTAGTGCAGCTGCATAGCACCAAAGGGGTGTGGGGCTATATAACCCAAGGGTTCCCCCTCTCTCCTCACTTATTTTCTTTTTTCCTCCAATCTTTTTCATGCTGCATCCCCACACCAATTGAGGTGTGCATCCTCCCTGCCTAACACCCTACACATCATAAAATAAAACAAACATTAAATACAAGAGAAGGTTCTCATTAGCGCACCTAACTAGGTGTGTTGATGCGCACCTCCTTCACTTCGAATCCTAAGTCACTTAAAACTTTCAAAAACAAAAAAGGGCTTCATTTTCCATACTACACACCTAATTAGGTACACTGTTGTGCACCTTAGAGGATTAAAATCCCCCATTTGTGCCTAAGTTTCCATTTGGGTGCACATTAGCACACCTCATAAGGTGCACTGTTGTGCACCCTATCTAGTAAAACTTGTCTAAATGGTGCACCAGATGTACCTATTAGGTGCGCCAGGTGTGCCCTTTTTTGCAAATGAGAGTCATAAATAAGGTTTTCAAGTGATTTTCAAGTGACTTGGTTTTTTAGTTTTTGTTCATGTCAAGTACTAGGGTGTTATTAATTAATCTTATTTTAACTCTAAACTAATAGACATTATTTTGTGTAGATTTAATGGCTTCTTCATCATCCTCCCTTGCAATAAAGATGGCCCCAAAGCCCGTGGTATCCAATTTTCAAGGTATTCCTAGAAAGTCACTATTCTAGGATGATCATTTAGAGATCCAAGATACTAAATTAAGTCACACTAATTTAGGAGCATTCTTGACACTGTGCAACAAACCAACAAAAAAGGTCTCTGATGATTTTCTCATTGATCTGATTAGGGCTTATCAATGCAGCATCATACCTAGTGTCAGTGTAGTCTTTAAAGCTAATCATGACATTAGCAAAGAATTATGTTCCCAAAGAAAGGGTTGTCAAGAGCATAACTAAAGATATCATCTTGGATCTCTGACCCAATAATATAGAGAAGGTATTCCATCTTCTAAGGGTAGATCACTTTATCAGATTGACTTATCACCAAGCTAAGAGATTGTATAGGGAACACGTTAATGAAGCTTTCAAGATCATACATTCATCATACCTCACTAAGAAGACTCCTCTAGGATAGAAATCAGGTAAAGTTGACAAAACATGAGGCTACATGAAGGAAGATATTGGATATTCAATCATTCTCTTGAGTAGAGTCATGGGTTTGCCAGCTTTGGGACATTTGAATATATGGATGGTCAATTTCATTAAGACTATCAAGATGGCAAAGATGTTGATTGATTGGACCTCCATTCTTAGAAAAAGCTTGGGTGAGCAGCTAGTGGTAGTGAAGAATAACAAAAGGTTTTACATGACATCATACTTGGTGTACTTGTTAGCCACAAGGGCAATAGATTACCCTGGGCTCTATAAAAGGGTAGCATGAAAGATGCAAATGCATGGTCCTACATTGCATATCCTTAGCTAGTAAAGAAGAATCTTTTAGAGCAAAGCAAGGAATATAGGATTGTAAATGATGTTTTCATATTTGTGATAATCTAGTTCATAGAGGGGGATTATGTGAAGAGGATGTCAGAAGAGGCAACTGCTAAGATAACAAAGGTTGGAGCCTACTACATCTAGTTTTGAATATTTACATATTTGAGGGTAGCGGGTACAATTCTCAACCCTAAAAATCTCCCTAGGTAACCTAGTGACAGACTAATTCTCCTAGAGATCGCTCAACAACTCTTGTCTACATATGAAAGAGTTAAAAAGCAGCACAAAATATGTTGGATATGGCCTATTACTATACGACCTTTTAGTGTGGATCAAAGACAAGAAACTCTATCTTTTGAGTGTGAATGGGATTAATATCCCTTAGAAGAATATAATTCTCCTTGGCCCTACTTTAATAATATAGGTAGAGTCCAATATCTAGCTGGCAAGATATTCCAGCATGAAGATGCGGTTGAAGATCATTGGATGAATGCAATATATGACTACGATGTTCGCATAAGGGATTGTTGTAGGATGACTTTGCATCTGGAAAAAAGTGCTTTGAAGATGAAGATTCTATTATAGATTATGCAATAAGATATGGAGGATCTTCTCAATCCATTGTTCAATAGGGACAAGATTGGTGATAGGCCTATTATGAATGTCAAGATTGACAAAGAAGAGAACTCAGACATTAACCATAGGGCAAGGCACATCATCAAATTAATGAAGGATTGGATCAAAAGACCTTTCAAACTTGATCCAATTCCTCAAATGATGGTCTTCCATGCTCAAACCCACCCAGCTAAAGGTCGAGGAGCTAAGGTCACGGTGCCTACATTCACAGCCCAATCGCCAATGAGACCCGAGATAGTACACCAACTAGATAGACTAGTTGGATATTACAAGGCACAAAAGGGTAAAAGAAAGAGGAAGAGAACTTCTCCTCAATGGGCTGAGCCAAAAGAAGAAGGGACTTAGGAACCTCTATAGTAGGGAAAGGAAAATGTACAAGGGCTAGAGAATGTTGAAGTTGCACAAGCCCTAGAGGATCCCCAAGTGCTACTAGCTGAACAAGGCCAAGGGGAAGTAGAAACTAAAGTACAAGAGGTATCCTCACCTCAAAAAATAAAACAAGCCTCACCCTTTATGCCTAAAAGAAGAAAGCTCAACACTCTGATAAAGAGGAGGCAAAAGGTTATTAGGAGAATGATCCCTTTCCTATCAATCCCCAAACCAATCCTTGAAGAAGTAGAAGAAGAAGAAGATGAGGACGAAGAGGAAAATATACCTTTGAACTGAAACACTTGACTCACAAGAGCTATAGAGTTAGAAAGGAGAAGATGCTCCACAATCACACCATTGGTTATCCCTGAGGAACCCATCTTGACTACAACCTTAGAAGATGAAATGCAACAACAAATAGATGAGAAAGTGGTGGAGGGCACTGATGTCTTTCAGATGTCAGATTTTGATTTCATGCTCGTGGGTACCAAATTGGTTGAGGATAAGATGAGAGATACTCCAACCAATCAACCTCAACAAGAGGATTGGATTCATCATCCACTCTAACCACAAGGACCTGAGGTATCACCATCATCCCTAGTACAAATCACATTTTTGGACAAGCTACCCCTCTTCCTTTAGGCACAAAAGTAGAACAAGTCCAACCAGACCAAGAGGAAGAGCCACAACAAACATCTACGAAGGAAGTGTCAGAAGAAGGGTAGATAAGTGAATAGCCTCAACAAACTTCCCAAGACATGGAGGTAAGGACTTTAGATTCTATGGACATAGAGACTCCCAGTACAAATCTCATGCAAAAGGAGAGGACTCCAGAAAAGGGAGACAAAGGAAAGGGTATACCTAAGCAAACTCCTTCATCTTCAAAAGGAAAGTCTTTGAAGGAACATATCCCAGGATGGTTAAGAAAGAAAGTGATAAGAAATAAGAGTTAACAATTCACCATTGAAGAGGAGGATAGAATGGAATTGATTAAAGTGCTGATGAAACATGGGTCACCACTAAAAGATGCATATGCATTATCCTTTATCATGAGTGATTAGAGCCGAGACTTATTTTCTCGCATGGCTATCCCTCCTCTACATTTAAATGTTGAAGAATTGACTCCGCAAGATTATCAGATCAAGGAGGTCATGCTTGGGAAGCCTACCTTGGATAGTGCTAAGTTAATGGTTACAATAGGGGTCAAAGAAGTATTCAAGAGCTTGGAAAAAGATGGGGTGGAATTAATAACACTTCGGCAAAAAAATAAAATCCTAAAGGAATATCTAAGAAAAATTGTTTCTCCCTTGGACCCCACAAACCTTGAACACAACAATAGAGAGAAGAGACAATGGTGCAGTATAGTTGGACCAATTTTTGAGAGCTTGTCAGCAATGGCGAGAAAGTTTTGAGGAGAAGGGTGTACAGATTATACAAGGAAACTTGAAGTTGTTACATGGTATGCAAGAGAATGTAGATAGGCTAGTAGCCATTTTGAATCAAGATTTTGGCCTGATGGATGAAGTACATACCTGGGGAAAGGATTTGCAAGTACTTTAGTCTATTAAAGAACAAAGTTATCGAATGTTAATTGATATATATACAGTTGAGGAATTAGAAAGAATTGATGATTGGATTGAAAAGATTGCGGATGGCAATAAAGTAATGGAGACATTACATATAGAGATTCATAGGTTCAAGGATCAAGCCCAAGAGCAAATTTTGGAAGCTGAGAAGCATCATAGTGATGCATGTTTAAACATTTTTGAGGTTGATACTCAAGGGTAGTTAGTACTAGTAGAGGTAGTAGTTGAGAAATTCTAAAAAACTTTTGAGGAAGTTGCTAATGATGATGAAATTAGGAAAGCATTTAGAATAGAAGAAGCATTGCTAGATCAAGATGTGAAATTAGGAGATTTTTTGGAGACTCATATCAAGGTTGGCAACTATAGGTAGAAGGTAAAAGATAAATATAAAGCCTTAGATTTTAAGGAATTCAGAGGTTCACCGATAGTTAACTGCTAGTTCTAAATTTAGAGCTTTTCATGCATTGAAAACACATTTTGATAGCAATTTAACCCCTACAAATGCCTAGTGAAGAAGGAGCTCCTATTTTTGGCACTTCTACACACTTCTACATCAACTAAATGCTTTCTCTTTCATATTTTCTCATTTTTTCTTTATTTTATGATATGTAAATGCTCATGCATCCAATAAAATATGCATAGAGTCCTCCTTAGCACTAGTTAGATAGTCGATGTGTACATAATTAGATTTGTTTTATTAGTTTAGAAGCATATGATTGCATAAAGATATCTCTCACTCTCAACAAAAATTGAGAAGAAGATTTATTATAAATAGGGGAATGTAATTTGAATTCAAGACCACCATTATTCTGATGCAATAATATATGCTTTTGGTGCTCGCATTTGGAGTGTAGTGATTCTTGCTTGAATGTGTTACATTTTTTATGAGTGTATGTTCGTGGGATGTAATTGAGCCAACAATTTTATTGTATTATTTTGGTTGTGTGAGTTTTAATTCTGGTGTTTTCTATGGGTCTACAAATTTTGTTGACGTACTTAGTTCAAGAAGAGATCATCATATTATTCTTACATAACTTTTTGTCTTGCATGAGTGTACTTTTTGTGACCTTGCAATTTGATGACAAGTGAAACATCTTACGATTACTAAATTCTCATCGATGATTGCATTAGTGTAATTAAGGAAGCATTGCTCCTATTTTCATCGTTTAGCTACCAATCTTTTTGAAAGCTTAACTTGCAGACGCATAGTTTCTGTAGCTTATGTCTGTTAGGATTTACTTTTCATGTTATTTTCTTAAATTTCTTGTTTCCCGTTATTTTCTTTACTAACCCCTGGTTAATTTAGGAATTGATATAGTTGCATTGTTAGATTTCATTCATCATAAAATACAAAAATACAAAAAAAAAAAAAAATCTTTTTGTGTGGTTATTCTTTTTGAGACAACAAGAAAATCATACCTCTTATCTGAATCATTTCAGAACTAGCAAAGGCCTCCTCATGAATATTCACATTTATCTTCAACTGAGTAGATTCTAGTAGGTCACAAGATCACTCAAAAAATTGGAGTTGATCCTCGGGTTAGCTTTTCAAGAGAGGAGTTTGAAAGGATTCCTGTCATTAAGAACTGTGCAAAATGATAACTCAACAAGACTTACAAAAGATTAGATGTTGCTTATGGATATGGGATGATTCATTTGTGATGCCAATATATCCTCCTCCATATTTAATTTCTATATCATCAATTTTCTAGATACAAATCACTAGACTTGGTCTTCTAAAATGGTGGGACTGATATATAAACCTCAAACAAGGGTTGTGTGCTATGGTGGGGTAGGAGGAAAATGGTTGTGTGAATGGTTGATTGGGCAAGTTGCAAAAAATTAGGGTGTCAGTTGCATGTAGTTTCATTAATTTGATAAGGGAATCAACTTTGAAAGAGGGATGATCAAAATTGGCATGTCCATCCTTATGATAGATGTTTCTATCTTAGAATAGAAAATTACCTCAAATGATAAGCAAAACATTATTAAATATATGAAAAATCAGAAGAACATTCATCTATAATATTTTTGAAGGATAAAAATATTAAAAAAAAATATTTTGGTGGAAAAATTCATGAGCTATGTGGCTCCACATTGTCTTTATTCCACTATCCAGTAGTGGAAACTCTTCATGTTAAATATCAAGATCTTGAAATTAAAAAAGATAACTATCAGAGATCTATATTTGTGTTTTAGTGATAACAAATATACAGTCTAATTTTCAGAGAAATAATAGTCTTAAATGTATATGATTAAATAAAATAAACAAGAGTACTAGCTATAGCTGTATAACTCTAGTATTACTGATTATGTTAAACAAAATGTTCAATAAAAGAAGTATGAAGTAATATAAATAGATCATTTGTGTGATCCTATTATGACTTAATGTGAATGCATCCAATCGTTACCTGGACAATATTATGTATGAGATCTTTACTCAATCACCAAGAGATAGTATAATCTATAAGTACAGATATATGTATACTTAATTTGGTATGAATAAATTTGATTGAATGCAAGGATAATTGCTTGTGTGAATTCAAGACATGAATGATTAATTTAATTTAGCACAAATACTATGCATGTGTGTATCTGTGCATATAAAGCAGTTCACATAGTGAACTAATTTACATACATACATTCACATATGCATACAATCATCATAATCAGTTATCCTTGAATCTGACCAAAGCTATTATATATGAACAAGAGATACATGTTTAGAAGGAAAAGAAAAGAACATTTACATAGGACCTCTTCTCCCCTTGAAGAAAATTGTAGAGAAAGGGCACGAAGATCACAAGGACACAACACATCAACAAAATGCAGTGATCACACGGGAACAACAACAAAATCCTAGATCTCCATTGATCTCCACTAATGTTCAGAACTCTTGATCCTTGTCTAGGGCTTTCCACCCTCTTTTGCATGCAACTCTCCACAATCAATAAAATTAAATGAGGAATAATTAATGTCATGTTTTCTTTTCTTTTTTGTTTATAATACATAATCCACAAGATCCCTTTGTATACATACATACATACATACATACATACATACATACATACATACATACATACATACATACATACATATACATAAATATATACATACATTCATGCACATATATATACATAAATGAACACACACACACACACATATATATATATGAAAACAACAATACACTTTCTAAGAGTTTACAATTGTTCAACAAAATTAATGTTTTACAAGAAAATGCACCTAAAGAACTATTAGCTCAAAATCAAGAAAATGGTGTTGAACCAATATAGAAAGTGCTTGACATGAGAAGTTTGCAAGTGAGGGTGTTGACCAATCTTAAAAACTTAAATGCTAAAATGAAAGCTCTAGATGATCAAACACCTATGCCATATTTACAACACAATGTGAAGTTAATTTTAGATAAGGTAGAGGTAGATATTCAAAATTTTGATAATCAAGATTTAAGGCATCAGAGAAAAGGAGAAGGAGCAGCTTTAGAAAGAGTCTACACAACAGAAACAACAATTAGCTAGACAACATAGAGGATATTATGGAAGCCACTAGATAGAATCTAGGAAAGTGTTGTAGTAGGTACCATGACATTGGAATCACTTGTAAGTGTCTTTGAGAATTTATAGTCCAAATATCAAATGCTTATAAGAGTGTTTCAAGTATTGGCATAATCTTCCTGCAATGATCACAAGTATCAAATGCTTATAAGAGTGTTTCAAGGTCAAGAAGCACTTCAAAATCCTTCTACAAGGGTCATAGCCTTATGATTATGGCATTTACATAGAAGTAGAACTTGCTTCTTCAACTCCTTATACTCAACTCTTCACTAAAGTTATTCTTCAATTTCTTACATATACAATTTTAATCCCCTTGAAAATATATATTTGATCCTACTTACTAGGAACAACTCATTGTTCATTTTATTGTACCTAATCTGATGATAGTTCTACATGAATTTGTAATCAACCTAGCTAATTAGCAACCAGATCCATTTAACTGGTTATGGCTAGTTTTTTTCTAAAAATATCTGGTATGATATGTTTTTGTAAAATTTCTTGTGAACTTTGCCCATTTTTCCTGGTCTGCATTATTTTTGTGGAGGATCTTGAGTTAAGTCACTTAGCACGAGTTGAGTGAGCTTTTTTTTTTAAATTCAAATTCTGGAATACGTATGCAATTGGATCAATTTTTCTATTGTGTTAAGATGTAATAAGCACCTTAAAAAAGATCTCTAAATATACAAGTTGAAAAGGAGATATAAAGGGATACCTATTTAGTAGGAAAATAAAACCAACATTTACATATCCCTTGAAGAAAATCATAGAGCTAGGGCATGACAAAAAAATCATAGAGAAATGGTATAACATGACAAGAAAATCATAGAGAAAGGGCATGACATGGCAACAAAATCATAGAGCAAGGGCATGACACCAAAATTATAGAGCAAGGGCATAGTAACAAAACATGGAGAGGGCAAGGGCATCAAAACCAAATCGCAGAGCAAAATTATAGAGCAAGGGCATGATAACAAAACATGGAGATCACAAGGGTATGACAACCAAATTGTAGAGCAAAGGCATGACAATGAAATTCACAGATCGCAACAATAAAATTGCAAAGAAAGGGCACGACAATGAAATAAAGAGATATCAAAAGAATCAAATGCACCAAGCACAAAGGCACAATAGAGTTCATAGCTCTCTACCTTCTTTCATGCACAACTCTCCATAATCAAAACAAATGGGGAATGATTTATGTCTTGTTTTCTTTTTTATTTTTTTAATATTTACGTGAGCATCATAGTTAAGATGCTTACGCAGGTATTGCAATGACGTCGGGGAAAATTGCAAAAGAAAACATGAAAATCACCATAAATTATACTGCCATCGCAATTTGACCCCAAATGTTATAGTGGCAAAACATGTATTTTACCGATGATTTTTACTGGCAATCGGTTCTTTGTTTCTAGACACCTCATTTTCTTTGTGATGATGGTCATTTGGTAATCAAATTTATGCAGGTGTTTGATACATCACCACTACATCATGCATTTTTTTACCTTTTTGACTCCTTTTCGACCTACCTTCAATATTTTTCTTATATCTTGGGCATACAAGATATTGTCAAAAAGTCGGTTCTGAGCCCATCATAATGGTACTAGTATTTTTTAGTTTTAATATTTTTTTGATATTTTTTTTTGATGTCAAAGTCAAAAGTTCTATTTTTCACTCTAGGAGACATATCTCGAGCATCTGATCTCTATTTTGAAAATTATTTATATCATTGGAAAGCTCATTTTGTGTTTTTTCTAGTAATGCTAGTTGTTTTTCCAGATTCTTCTCTAGGTACATCCTATTCAATTTTTTAAATTTTTGCATTCTAGTGGATATCTTGGCTATTTCATGACCAGTAATAATTTTTCATTACTTCATATGACTCATCTTTGGTTGTACTTTCTATTGTATCAATCTTATGTCTCTTCTGATATTTGTAGACATCTTTTGTAAGTTTTTTTTTTGCAAATGCACTAAGATAAAGTGGCACTCTATTTAATTTTGGAATCTTGCACATCTTTGTGTTTTGTTATACTTGCACCATATTATAAAATTCCTTGGGAGATTTTATGTTGCCCATTTTTGTCAGCTTCCTTATCAAGTGAGTGTTCCTTCCATGACATTTGCCTCATGATGTGTCAACACATGCCATTATAGGTGTTTGTGCCTCATGTTCTTGGTTCTTCTTTCTTCATGAGTTTATGCATTTAATTCATTCTACCTCACATTATGTTGGTTTTAATGTTTTCTCGGTTCAATAGAGTAAGCCATGTATTGAATATTTGATCCTATGTACTAGGTGGATGTAGTGGCTGGGTACCTTTGCATTTCAGTGAGATGGATCATTTAACATATGAGCACTCTTTCATTCCTATTTTTGTATGAAATGAAAATATCCTCCATTTATGATTGATTAGCTCTTGAGACTTAGTCTTCTCTACCTAGTCATGTTCTATTTAGTGGAGATTCTTCAGATCAATAGTTTGATAGTGTTTGTAGCTTCATGCTTCATTGGTGTTCTTCACGATCATCCTTTTGTTCTTATTTTATAGGACATTCTCTAGTTTGGAGGCTTTTGCATTCCTTCAACAATCTTTCAACATTCTTTCCATCTCTTTTTGGAGTAGGATTTTCCCATGCGGTTTTCTCTATTTCTTCACTTTACAAAGATTCGGTTGTGCTTGGGTTCTTGATCAAGACTTCTTTTTTACAGGACCCATTTGCATTTTCTTTTAGTAATAATTTGTATATTTTTAGCTACTCTCTAAGTTTATCTTAAGGGGGGTTTTAGATTAATAATTCATCTTCTTATTAAGATTTAATAATTAAGTCACTTATTATCTCTAGTTAACTTAAGCTAAACTTTAGGCATATAATAATCAATTCTTTTATTAATTATTGTCATGCAACGTAGGTTAGTTACCTATAAGGGTTTTGATCTCCTTCTATAAGGATTGATTCATTATATATTTTATTCATTCATTCAAGTTGATTCGAGATACTTTTGATTCAATTGCAATATTTTCTCTTCTATGGATTGTGAATTCAAGCCTCCATAGCTTTGCTTCTCTCTTTCTATGACATGTGTTTGCATGAAGTGATTCTTGGGAGCTATCGATTAAACTTTCATCAACTTCAATAGTAATCATTATTGTTAAGACAAAGATTTCTATCATGACACTGATCCACATCTCCTCCACAATTTTTCCTTCCTCGATTTCCTCCTCTAGAAATTTTTTTTTGCTAGCTAGACAAAAGCTTGGGTTATAAATGTTATTCTAATGAGTTAGTTCTACTATGACTTTGGAATAATATTTTAGATTCTCTTGTATAAGCTATTTTTCCTTATTGATTTTTAGACTAGTGATAATTGGAAATACCTTTTAAAGGTTTCAATTCTTGTGGGAGTATCTAAAGCTTGAAATATTAGGATCCCTTTTAGTTTCAAAATCTAGGAGGGTTATGTTTTGAATGTGACATAATTGTTTGTATTGTAGATTTTATATTGATCTATTAGTGATTATTTTGATAGGTTTAAAATCTTGCATATCTGATTTTGTATTAACAAAATCTTAACTTCATTGGTATCCTTGTAATTAGCTTTGATACCTAAGAATTTTCCTATTGAGTTCCATATGCATTTCAAGATTTGAATGTGTAGTAATTATGGTGGTATAGATCTGAATGCAACCCATATTGTAAGGCATAGTCATTTTGTCAAGCTTTCATCGAAGTTAGGTATCCATTTAATGAAATTTGCACTAAAAACTTTGTAAAAACAAAGGGCTTGAAAATAAATTCATCTCTAATTATCTTGCTACTACAATGTAAATATACCAAGCTATTTGAAAGGGAGTAGATACTTACCTAATAACCGCAAAAGTATTTTAGTCACTCAACCAAATTTGGATTCTTTGGTTTAGGATCATTCCAGTAAGTGAAGATACCTAAATTTTTACATTCAAACCAACAACTATCATTATATTCATTACTAGTAATTAGTAAGTTATCTATATCACCATGATTTGTACAAGTATCCTCATAATTTATTTAGTAGAGATTATACCTAAGGTTTGCACTCTTTTGCAATTATAAATTCCTTCTTGCTTCCCACCATTTTCTAGATTTGTCACTACATTCATTTTGTTATTGTTGATCTTCCAGTCTAAATTGTCAGTTTCTTTAGGGTTTGACCGATGCACATCTATACTTTTAGAGGTTTGGTTTTTAACTAGACTACATGATTAGGGAGCTTGGCTTCCAAAGCATTTTCTAAGAAAGAGTTTAGACTTATAATTTTGATTCCCTAATTTTGAATTGTTTCAAACCTTATTTACTAAATTTATTCTTGGATTTCTGCCTAAAGAAACCCTATTTTCCTTTGAGATTTGTTTCAGTTGAGTGCCATAAGTAGTTGTGGGTGATAAGTTACTTGTAGGTTTTCTTCTACAATATTTTCTACTTTTAATTGTTATCTAATCTCCCTTATTGAATTTACTTCCTGAATCTATGTTGTTGGATTTTTGGGCTTGAATCCATACCTTTTTCCTATGATGTGTATATTGTACAATTTCCCTTTCCCATGTGAATATCATGCTTGCAATGGTGGCAAAATTTCAACTCCTTATGTATTATGTTTTGGCATAAAGATCTTTCTTCTTTTCAATGGATGTGGCCATCGAGTTCTTTTGGAGAGTATTAGAGTTGCAAGGCCTTGGCAAGGACAATTTCATGAAATCTTTGCTTGCTTTCAATATTTGAAGATTAAAAGATCAAGCACAAGATGTTAAACCTATTTTTAGTTGCAAGTGAAACTTGTTTTGCATATTTTTTTTTTCCAAAGTATGAAGACTATTTAGAACTCACAATGTAGTTTACGTTGATTTTTCGTAGAGCCATCTTTTTTACTATATACATTTATATTTATCTATATACATTATATTTATCTCTCTTTTTTTCATCAGTAATATGTGTAAAATAACATCAATTATTTGTCTATGCTTATAAAACATCTTCACTTTTATAAATTACAATTTTTACATCATGAATGGTGGAAAATTTATTTAATTGCAATTAGAAAACTTAGGCCTATGGCTTCATGGAATACATTTAGAAAATGTAATGCCGCCATTCTGATTTTTACATCATATTTTCATTCTCTAATCAGATTTTTAAATTAATCAAACAACACTTCAAAAGATTATATAATTTCTCAAATAAACCCAAATTAGGTATGCCCAAAATAGTGCTAAAAAACTTCACAGCATAACATATTATTCATAAATCTAAAAGTAGACATTTTTACAAAAAAAATACCAGCATAACAAGCTTTAAAAAATGACATTTATAGATCACCAAATAGTTTACACAACAACTCCAAAATAGAAGACAAATACAATGCTCATCAGGACCCTAAAAACAACACAAAATTGCTCGAAATAACCATAAAACATTAGTAATCTATCCCATAAGTATAAACATGACCCAAGACATGTATTCAACTCTATTTTAACATTGAAAAGGGATATGAAATACTCAACCAGAAACACCAAACCCTTACAAGAAACACACCTGGAGACTCAAAAATCTACATTGTTTAGCACAAGGGAAAACTTTGCATGATCTAGCTACAAACTCCTATCCTTAGCCTTCTTGGAAACCTGCAAACTCCTATCTTTAGGTCTCCTTCTCCACAAGTTTGGTAGCCTCTAAAGAACAACAAAGTAATGAGCAAAAATCAAGTTCTTGAATCTATCTGAAATGTCTCCAAACCCCTTTAAAGGGGGCATAACCCTAACTCACAACCAAAAGGGGTGAATAGGATATATTTTAATAATATTTAACATTTATAAATCCATGAGTTTCCAAATATTAGCCCCTTGTCCCAAAACTTTTCTTTTGACCCCACCAACCTTAGCAAAAATTATTAATTTTTTAATTATTTTAAAAAGGGGACATGACAAGTCCTCCCTTGCTTGTCCTCAAGCAATGAAGGTTGACATGTTCAAGAATATGTGTTCCTTCCCAAGTGGCATCCTCCAATGGTAATCCTTTCCATTTGACCAAATGATGCTCCTATTTCTCAATCTTTTTTCTCTTGTATCCAAAACCTCTTTTGGTATTAAAACTAATTTACCTTCATCATCAAGAGGTGGTAATTTTGTAGATGCCATGGTTTGTTGGCCTAGAACCTTCTTTAGGAAAGAGACATGGAAAAAATTATGTAGTTTGCTATTTGGTGGGAGTTCCAATTCATAAGCTACCTGTGCTATCTTCCTGATGATCTTATAAGGCCCACAAAACCTTGGCTTGAGCTTCTCTGCCCCACTCCTCTTCAAGGTGATTTTTCTTATATGGCTGCAATATAATAAATACCAAGTGTCCTACCTAAAAATATCTTTTGGTCCTTTTCCTATCAGCATACAACTTTTGTTGGTTTTGCACATGTTGTAGATTATGCTTGAGGGACTTTAATATGTCTTGGCTTTGCTTAATGAAATCACTTGCTATAGGTACTCTACTATTTGAAAGTACTAGATCAGAAAAGGAACGAGCATCATAAACATAGAGAGCACAAAAAGGAGGCATACCAATAGACATGTGATGAGATGTATTGTAACAATACTCCCCTAGGTGCAACAATTTCATCCAAGCATGTTGTTGATTTGAAACATAGTTCCTCAAATATTCCTCAATCCATTTATTAATTATCTTTGTTTGTCCATCTATTTGAGGGTGATAGCTAGTATTGGGAATGAGTTTAGTTCCTGCCAAATGAAAGAGCTCCTTCCAAAAAGAGCTAGCTTGATCCCTGACAATGTTTTTAGGCAAGCCATGTAGTCTGAAAATTTTCTTGAAGAACAATTCTACCACTTGTGATGCCTTGAAATTTGATGCAATGGGAAAGAAATGTGCATAGTTAGTTAGTCTATCTACCACCACATATATGTAATCCTTACCTTGAACCTTGGGCAACCTAGTGATGAAGTCCATGGAAATAGTTTACCATTTTTGTCCAGGAATAGGAAGTGACTACAACAACCCTGTAGGAAAAATTTTCCCACTCTTGTTTTGTTGGCATATCATGCATTCCTTAATGTGTTTAAGGGCATCCTCCTTTGCACCCTTCCATGAAAATTGGTCACGAAGCTTCCTCTATTTCTTGAAGTATCCTTGATGACTAGTTAAAGGTGTGTCATGAAAGGCCCTCAATATCCTTGCCTTATTCTTTGACCCTAGCACTAAGAACATCATGTTCTTGTCATAAATCATCTCACCAACAACCTTATACCTATTATCATCCACTAAACTATCCAAAATATTGGTGGCAAAAGAATCTTTAACATATTTTAAGATTATGGAGGCTTTCCAATCTGTAGAGATAGATGTTACTTGGAACACAAGGTGGGCTTCCTTGAGAGAGATTTGACAACCACATTATTCTTTCCTTTCACATATTCAATATCAAAATCATAAGCTTGCCATTTTCTTACCCATTTTTTTTGAAGATCATTCAAATCCCTTTGGTTCAAGAAGAACTTGAGGCTATTATGGTCTGTCTTTACAATGAATCTCCCACATACCAAATATTGTCTTAACTTATAAAGTGAATGCATGATTGACAACATTTCCTTATCATAGATGGAATACCTTTTCTTTGATTGATTTAATTTTCTACTCTCAAATGCTATTGATGTCCCCTTTAAGTTAGGACAGTCCTTATACCTTCTCTAGAAGCATCACATTCAACAACAAAAGGTAAAGAGAAATCTATAATTGCAAGCATAGGGCATGAACTCATTACCTCTTTAAGTTTGTCAAATATTTTTTGTGCCTCTTCTATCCAAATAAAGGCTCCTTTCCTTGTCAAATCATTCAAGGGGGTATCAAGATGATAAAATCCTTTGGCAAATCTTCTGTAATTTCTACACAAACCAAAGAAGCCTCTCAATTATGTAAGATTGGTAGGAGGAGGCCAATCTAAAATTGCCTTATTTTTTTTGTTGATCAACTTGTACTCCTTTAGAGCTTATTACATGTCCCAAATATAGGATCTTAGTCAAACCAAACTCACATTTAGATAACTTAGCATAGAAGGATTATTGCTTCAAAATTTCCAAAATAGTGTCTATATGTTCTAAATGTTCTTTCCATGTTTTACTATGAATCAAGATATCATCAAAGAACACTAAAACAAATTTCCAAAGATGTTTGTTGAATACCTTATTCATACAAGATTGAAATATTGTTGGTGCATTTGTAAGGCCAAATGGCATAACAAGAAATTCAAAGTGCCCATAGTGACATCTGAAAGTAGTGGTTTTCACATCTTCCTTCCTTATGCGGGATTTGATGTTAGCCCAATCTTAAATTAATTTTTGAAAAGTATACAACACCATGTAACTCATCAATGAGTTCATCTATGTGTGGTATGGCATACCTATTTTTTATGGTCTTCTTGTTTAGAGCCCTGTAGTCTATACACATTCTCATTGTACCATCCTTTTTTTTGACAAGCACTACAAATGATTCAAATGGACTAGAGCTAGTTCTTATGAATCTCATGTCCAAGAGTTCCTTAATAATATTTTCTATTTCCTCCTTATATCCTCTTGGATCCCAATATGAGTAGTTATAACAAGTTTGGAACCTTGCTCTACCTCTATTACATGCTCATCTATGTGGTGGCAATCCTGGAGGCAAATCATTGAAAACTACACTATGCTTATCAAGAATATTTTGAATTTCAAAATGGAAATTGCTTTGATTCTTGGAGAGCTTGCTGGGTGGATTATGACTCCTGCTACCCAACCTACTTGTCCTCTTCAAAAATTCATCTCCATCCTCTTTGCAGTGACCACCCTATTTTCTCCATTCGATAAGCCTCTTTGTAAGACTTCTTTCCCATTAGAATGAAATTTGAACTCCATGGTTTTATGGTTCATGTAGTACCCTCCAATAGAGTGCAACCATTAAACACCTAATACAAGATCTGTTTCCCCAATGTCAACAACATAGAAGTCATCACATAACTCATAATCTCCTAAAGTCATCCTGAGTTGTTTCACCACTCATGTGCAAGGCATTTTGAATCCATCAGCTACAATAACATTAAATCCCTCAAAATCCTCTGCTTTAAGCCCCCTTTTCATGACAAATCCCTCATCAATAAAATTGTGAGTTTCTACACTATCAAGAAGAACTATCAACCTTTTCCCTGCTAGTACCCCTTGAATTCAAAAGGGATGGTATCTTGGGACTCTTGATAATGTTGTCAAAGTACCATCCTTGTTGATTTCCTTTACTTTCTCTTCTTCCTCCTCCTCCTTGGTGTCATTAAATCCCTCATGCACATCAAAATTAGATTCTAAAGAAAGCTCAATATAATGTACTTGACCTTTCCCCAAACATTATGTCCCAAAACCCATGGCTCTCCACAAGTGAAACAAAGCTTTTTCCTTCATAGTTCACTCCTAGTCTCTTCATCTACCTTCTTTTTTGCTAAATTTATCACATTCTTTAGTGGTGGTGCTGGAAAAGTCTTTTTCTGAAAATTTCCCTTATGTTTCCAAAGATGTGGGGTTTTTTTATTAGTGACTAGTTTCATAGGCACACAAGTTTCAAGTTGCAAACTTATTTTGATAGGTTCCTGTAAGGTTGAGGGTGAGAAAGCCTTAACCAAGACCCTAACAAAATCTTCCAAACCATCAAGAAAAAGATAAATAATTCTCTTTTTGCTCATATCAAGTACCATACCAACCACTTTTTGAAATTCTTCTACATACCCATTTACTGATTTGGTTTGTCTCAATTTTGAAAATTCTTTAAAATACTCTTCATCATCCTTGAGATCAAATCTATCTATCACTCTTTGACTAAAAGCATTGAATGTAGTTACATGATCATGACCCTGAGTAGTCATTCCATGATGCCATCAACCATAGACTACATCTTCCAAGTGTAGACTTGCAAATTGAATGACATCACTCTCCTTCATGGGATCAAGTGTGAAGAATGTTTGTAATTTTTGTAGCCATGCTCTAGTAGAAATTTCATTTGTGTTGTAAACTTGCTTATTTTATCTTTGAGCTCTCTTCCACTTATGTCATGCTCCCTCCTATACTCTTTCTTTGGCATCAAAGTGTTCATCATATCCACATATTCTCTAAAAGGTACCGAACTGTGAAAGTCATCATCTGAGCCATTGTAAGTAGCCCTTAATGCAACCAAGTTACATGTAACCTCTTTCATAGGATTACAAGATGGATTTGGTAGCAATGGATCATCTGCAGGTAAGAAAATAGTATTTGTTGATTTAAAGGGTGTGGGCTTCAATTTTTTTGGCTCCTTTGAAGTGCTCGCTCTCTCATTAGTAAACACAACTCCTTGGATTTTTTCCATCAACAACTGCAAAGCCTCTCTAGTTTCTGCCAGACTATCTTTCTGCCAAACTATTTTCTTTTGAGTGTTCTGGATGTCTTGGAAGATATTTTTATCATCTCATCTGGGTCAGCCATACTTGTTCCTTCCTTGGGTTTTTTACTTTTATTATCAACTAGAGGTTTGATCAAAATTCCATTATTCCTTTCTTGCTACAAATATCTCTTTTCTCTCTCACTTAGTTGCATGCAACATCTACAAACCCTTGAGTTGACAAGATCATAGCTATGATACTACTATAATGTCCCCCTTTTTTATTTTTACATCATATTTTTATTCTCTAATAAGATATTTAAATTAATCAAATGAAACTTTGAAAGATTATATAATTTCTAAAATAAACCCAAATCAGGTATGCTCCAAGTAGTGTCGAAAAACTTCAGAACTTCACATATTATTGATAAATTTGAAAATAGACATTTTTAAAAAAATATTGCCAACATAATGGCCTAAAAAAATGACATTTCTAGATCTACAAAGAGTTTACACAACAACTCCAAAATGGAGGACAAATACAATGCTCATATGGCCCCCGAAAACAACACAAAATTGCTCGAAAACACCATAAAACACTAGCAATCTATCAGAGAAGTAGAATCGCAACCCAAGATATATATATTCAGCTCTATTTTAATAGAAAGAAGGCTTCAATATAGTAGCAAACCAAACTGATATGAAAAACTCAACCGAAAACACCAAATCCTTACAAGAAACATACCCATAGACTCACAAATTTGCACTGTTCAGCACAAAGGCAAACTCTGCATGAGCTTGCACATGGAATAGCCTCAAAATCTCATCCTTAGCCTTCATAGAAACCTACAACTCTCATCTTTAGGTCTCCTTCTCCATAGGTTTGGCAACCTCTTAAGAACAACAAAGCAATGAGCAAAAATCTAGTTCTCAAATCTGCCTGAAATGTCTCCAAACCCCTTTAAATAGGACATAACCCTAACTCACAACCAAGAGGGGTGAATAAGATATATTTTAATAATATTTAACATTTATTAATCCACCAGTTTCTAGATATTAGCCCCTTTTCCCGAAATATTGTTTTTGACCCCACTAGCCTTAGCAAAAATTATTAATTTTTTAATTGTTTTAAAAGGGGACATGACAAAAAACTATTAGAAAACAAATGGGTGCTTCATGGTTCAAGCCAAATATGCATATGATTTGCAATATACAAGAAAAAGGAACATAACTCCCATAAGTATGAGACAATCAATGGTCTAACACATCTTCTCAAAGACATCTTTGATTTTGAAAAGTAAATTGTACACTCTAGACATGGGTGGTGGGTGTAAAGAATTGAAAGATTTCATATTGGCATTTGTCTTATTAATGTTCTTTTCAACATTAAGTTATGTCAAATAAGCTATTGTACCATGGTTTTGAGGTGGAAGATAGTTAGATGAGACCAACAATATGTTGAAGCACAATACCCATCTATGATGACTGACATATATTTTTGAGAAAATCCAATTGTCTAATAATTAAAATCTACAAAGGATGTTATTTAGATTGTATTAATTGATTAACTGAAAATAAAAAGCAATTGTATCCTACTTTTCAATTAATTAATAAATAGAGGAGCAATCTAAATCTAAACCATTGTACCAAATCAAAGGATCAAAGTTAATTATCATAGTGGGGCCTATCATGAAGTCAAATTATTTTAATTTTCCATAAACGTTAGAGATTGTTCACTTGATTAAAATTATTATATGAAAGAAGAATTTATTTTTTAATCTTTACTTCCTCTTTTATTACTACTTGCTGGTAGGCCAAGTACTATTGTGATACTTTTTAGATTTTACACTTTAACTAGTGATTAAATTTTTTAATTTCTACGAGTTAACATTAATTGATTAAAAAAATTTATTATCAAACTAATATGTTGCATACAATAGATGAAAGATTGTTAACTTTACAATTTTTAGAAATCATTTTTCTAAGATTTGATTGGGTGAATTCATTTAGCTCTTATATTAGCCTGACAGACTATAAAACTAATTTTTAAGAGTTATTATGTGAATATGATTCATTAATGTTTAATATTTTTTTAATGTAAGTGGGTTGGTTTAAATTTTTTATATTTTAATATTTTTTATAATATATTTTTTGTCATTCAAATAAACATACTAAAAATTGATATTTCTTAAATTATATAATAGTTTAATAAATATTAGTATATGTTATTGTTATAAAAATATTATTTATTTCATATAAATAATTTATTTATAATATAACAATATTACATGATATATATGCAATAGAACACATATATCAATCATCTTATGTATAAATAAAACTTAAATTATTATAATAATTAATATCATAGAAAACTATAATTATCTAATATTTTTATTAATTAAAATATTTTATAAATTATAAAAAATTTATTAAATTAAAATTATATTTATATAAAAACTAAATGCAAGAACTAAGCCACTATGTGACACTTGTTTTCACTTATGATGACTTTATACGTATCTACAAATGTTGAACTATTTTGATAGTTTTGTGATTATATTACTTATGCTTAAAAAAATTAAAATTTTGAGTTAAACTTAGATTTAAAACCTATTTATTTTCTATTAAAAAAATTGTTAGAAAATAAAATTAAAGACTAAATATTAGACTTGACCTGTCATTTAGTTGAAATTTTATAAAATAAAATAAAATAATTCTTACAGATCTCCTATTTTAAGAAAATCAATAATTTGGAATGTATATTGTTTATAAAGGATTATTTAAAAACCTAAAAACATTTTTTTATCAAAATGATGGACCTATGCAAGCACAATACGTACCGTAGTGAATGTTGGAGGTTTCCCTCAAGCCACGTGTCCCCATTAACAAGGTCACATGATACCTTAAGTGAAAAAGTAGCTTGTCTCTTAAAAATATATATATAATCCCTATATGTGGTGTATAGGACCTAATGATCACGCAATACTCTTTTTTTTTAACTCTTAAATTTATTTTTAAAAATGTTGTAAAAATTTTTTAAAATAAAAGGTATGAATGGAGTTTTTAAAATAATTTTTTATTTAACTTTTTTATATTTACAATTATAAAATTCAACTAAATAATTTGTCTAATTATTTTTAATTAATAATTTGATAAAGTTATATATATATATATATATAAAATTTGTTTATTTTAGAATTTATTAATTAGTATTTTATTTTTAAAGTAAGATTTAAGAATTTTTAAAATAAACTTTATATTAATGAGTGAATCTAGAAAATAGCTAAAATTTGCATCTGGTACGAACCATTGCACCAAAACCCTGAGGTGCTAGTGAAGGCCACCCACCAAGATCATAACACCCCACCACGCTTTATAGTCTAGACTCTAGGCTAGATGTGCGCCCATATAGTGGGCCCTCCATTGGCCGTATGAACCCTAGATAAACACTGCAATGTAGACATTACCACCCACTTTGAGACTCGAACCTAGGTGGAGGCTCTAATACCACATGGTATGAACCATTGCACTAAAACCTTGAGGTGCTAGTGAAGGCCACCCACCAGGATCATAACAACATCATCATTGCTATTGTGAATCTCTTGTATTAGACGTATTGTAAATGTGGTGTAAAGGGTGTTAGAATCTTATTATTTCAATGTCCTCTTTTATGTTGCATCATTGTTAGTTCCTATATACATAAACAATGCAATACATAGTTGCTCATGTATACCATATAGGCAATATTATCATGGAAACAATCTTCTCTATTTAGAAAGCCAAGTTCCACATCTAAAGACTTGGTGTGTGCCTCCATTTAAAATTAGGATGTATTAATATGGAATTTGAGATTATCTAGTTGATACTCGTGACATAAATATCTTTAATTCTAATTTTATTCCTACTCAAACGTGGATTCATTAATTGATTCTACACATGAGTTCATAGTTTGAACCCGATTTACTATTCACATTGACATCTTCTGTAGTTGTAACTAATTCTTTATATCAATCTTTTACATAGTTCAAGGGACTTTTGGAGCAACATTGGCTTTATTTCATTCCAAGGGGAGGAATGTTTTTGGGAAATATTAGACCATTTTTAGTATTTCATGTTGAGTATCTATAACCAATCACTTCATTCAAGGGGGGTCACTTGACATTTTCCATTCTCTCTTATGAATAAAATTATTTCGTCATATCGGGCTTGTTCTTCTAATTCTTCCCCAAGATTATTTCTCACTTTCATCTTTCTACTAGGGAGGAGTTGTATCTTATTGTTTATATTGGTGAGCTAGTGCAATTCATTTATATATGGATACATAGCAAGGCCAAGTAGTTAAGGCTCATCTTGCATTTGCGCAACAAGGAAGGGTTGTCACAAAGTTTAGAATGTTTAGAGTTTAAAGGTTTGCAAGTTCAAGTACAAGAAATAATGGGTGCAGTAGCTTAGTTCATGATGTCATAAAGTTCATAGGTGGCTGAGAAAAGGGTCAAGCTATGTAGTGAGGAAAAGTAGCAAGGGAAGAGAAAGAAAGTAGAGGCAATAGTCAAACAAAGAATGTAGTTTGGAGTATCACAAAGTTTATTAGTTTGTGAACTATGTGAAAGTGCAACGAATTAGAAAAGTTAGGTTTGTGATTTGTATTGCAAAGGCGAATTCAACTTCTAGTTCAAGCATGAAGTAGGAGGTGGTTTATGCATGTGCGATCTTTTCAATTCATGTATGTGCTTTACGAACCATTAATCTTAGTTATAGAAAGAGGGTAGATATTCACTATGTATCATTCAATCTACCATGAAGTTCTTGTCAACATTGCTTTCAACTTCCTACATATTTCTCTTGTCCTCGCTTATGTTGTTGATTCCCCCATGGGGCAGTCACTACTTGTTTCCCATTGTAATGAAGCTTGGATGATAGTATAGTTTGGACAATAATTTGTAAGAGGAGGAAAGGTCTTCCTTCTCTTTCCTCATGTTGTGAAAGAGAAATCTATTGCTTAGGGTCATGAATCTCATATCCCATCAAGTCCCCACTTTGTTGAAAAACTTTTTCCCAATCTCATTTCTCATGAGAATTATTCTTTGTCTTAACACATAAATTGTAATATGTTTGTGCTTATCTAATCAAAACATTATTTTGGGTTTTATTTTTAAACAATTATATTTGATGTTGGAATTTCTTGGATTTTCTACAGATTAGAGGATGTTCAATATTTTGGTTTCAAGAATCAAAAGATAATGTCACCTACAAAATCATGTAACGAGATGACTACCAAAAGGATTTTCTAGAAATTAGAGAATGAAAGTCCTTTTGGTTTCAACATTCATAATTGTGAGCTTGTTTCATGACTTTGTAGGTTCCAACTAAAACAAATTTTATCTAATCTTAATAAAGTATAGCTATTGTAGTGATCTTCAACAACTATTATTTTTAATTTGTTTGGTTTTGCATGTTATTGTTGTTGATGTTTGATTAAAAAGATCATTTGATTAAAAAGGTTGTTGAAGAAGACTGTGTGTTTCAATCATTGTTTTGTCACTGATGTCAAACCTACTATTCACTGGTAAGATAATTGCTTATATGTTTCAAGTACTATCACTTAGTTGATTGATGAGGAGGATTTGATCAACAAGGTGTAACAAAAGTACCTAGAGGAAAGGTTGAGTTATGATTATGTAATGAAGTACATGAATTAGTTAAGACAATGATAGCATAATGTATTGATTATCTACTTGAGGTTACAAAATGGCTAGCTATACTTATAAAGTTCAGAAGAATAAAGTTATATAAAGTTCATTTGCCAAGCTTGACTAAGTGGACAGTAGGGCCGAGCAAAGTTAATTCAAGTCGAGCAAAATTTAGTTGGAGCCGAGTGAAATAAAATTCTAGTGGATGTCGAGCAAGTTAGTAAATGTTGAGTAATTTTCAGTTGATGTCGAGCACCAGTGAAATTTAGTTGATGCGAGCAATTTTATAGTTGATGCTGAGTAATGTAGTATGTGTTGAGCATTAGAAGATTGATAATGTCGAGCTGCTACATTATGACAAAGATCAAAGATTTTCCAAATAAAAGCTAACAAGTTTGTTTTCTTGGAACTTGTGAATAAGGAGTAAGATTAGATTGATGAGTTGGTGGCACAAAAACGTATGTAAACTATTTTTGAGGCAAATTCAAATGGATTCTAAGAAAATTTTCTAGAAGAGACAAGATGTGGAGTAGATACATTGTAACCTACCTAATACATCAAAAACCCTAACTTTAATGATGGATAATGAGCGGGAAAATGTTCTAATTTCCTATATATAGGAATGTATGGTCATGAAGCAAAGAGAGTTAGAGAGTTTGATGCAAAAATTTGATAAAGAGAAGGAAAGGGGTTTTGCTTCATTAAGTGACCCAAGTGAAGAAATCTGCAATGGCGTACTGAGCAAGAAGGCTTAAGAAGATGAATGCTTGAAAGGTGAACAAGTTGTCAGAGCTAGAAACAATGGAAGCTAATCAGAGTTGAGGACTGAATAGAGATCTGTAATATGCAAGTAAGGTTGTAAGTTGTATCAGATCAAAGCTCTACTATTAATTTCTAACAATTGTATCAACCTAGGATAAATCATTTGGAGTAAGGTTGACTTTTAACAATCATTGAAAAACCCTTCAACAAGGTAGCATTCCAAGCAAATGGCCTAAAGTCCTCTAACAAGGCTCACTTTTAGCAAGGTGACTGAAATCCCTTAACTGGGTCACATTTAACAATGTGTATTGTAACCTTTAATAGGGTTGGCCTTTAATAGGGCATCACTTCAGAAAAGTGAAAAAAGAGTATCATATTATTGGTGTTTTTTCCCAAATTGGGTTTCCATATTAAATTATTGTGTCAAGTATGCTAATGGATGTGTTGTGTTTCATGCTTTACATTTTTATAAGTTGATTTGATAGTAACATATAAGTTTTAGTTGATACACAATGAATGCATAGATGGATAGGAATGTTTTATGGGTTCATTGAATTGTGAAAAGTTTTATTTGTACATCTAGACCTTGAATAATTGATTCACCCCCCTTCCAACAATTGGTATTAGAGCCATCTACTTAAGAGGATTAGTTTCAATGTGCTACAAGCACAAAGATGAAGATGTCAAAAAGAGAAGTACCCAAGTTCAACAGAGATAACTTCCCTGCATGGAAAAGTTTGATGAAGTTACACCTTGGAGGACTTGGAGATTAGGCACAATATTGCATTTTAGTAGAGCATGTTGATCTAGCAGGAGCCCTAACTACTGAAGATATGAAGAAAAAGAAAGAACACAATCAAGTGATGTTGGAGACTGCCTCTGCCTTAAGCTATGACAAATTTGATGATATCAAAGGCCTTAACAGTGCAAAGAAGATATGAGATGCCCTAGACACAATCTATGGAGGAGACAAAAATGTTCAAAGAGCCAAGTCAAAGAGTCTCAGAGGTAAGTTTGATGATATGGGAATGGAAGAAGGTGAGAATATTACTTAATATGTTGCTAGGATAAAAGAAGTTGTTAGTGCAATAAAATGTGATACTGGTAAAATAGATGATGATATTGTGCTAAGTAAAGTCTTGAGGACATTGTTGCATGTTTATGCCATTAGAGTTTCTACAATCCAAGAGTTAAGATGTATACCAGGAAATAATCTAATCCTTGAAGGTTTGATAGGTAGACTCACTGCTTTTGAGCTATATAATTTTAACAATTACAAACCAGAGAGTATTGAATTAGCTTTCAAAACAAAATTGTTATTGAAGGATTCTGAGGAGATAAAGCAAAAGAAGAAGAAGAAGAAAAGAAAGATTAAGTTGCGTCAAGTGACAGTAACACAAATGAGGAAGACATTGGACAATTGGAAGCATTGTTGGCAAGAAGATTTCATAGAGGAAAAGGAAAGTTCAAAGGTAAATTACCCATTATTTGTTTCAATTGCAATGAAGTTGGTCATATTGCTACAAGATGTGCATAGAAGAAGAACTATAGAGAACGAAACAAGCACAAAAATAGAAGAGAAGATGATGGAAGAGACTATAGAGACAAGGCAAGAAATCATGCTACATTGTTGATGAAAATGACTCTAATGAAAATGATGATGAAGTGGTATATGTTGCAATTAAGGATGAATCTGATGAGGATGAGGTAATCGCACTTATGACTTGTGTGAACAAGAATGACAAATGGATTATTGACAGTGGATGCTCACATCACATGACTAGAGACAAAAGTAAGTTCGTTACCTTAACTTTTTATGATGGAAATAGTGTACAGTTTGGTAATGATGCACCATGTTTGATAAAAGGAAAAGGGTCTATCAAACTCATAGACAAAAATTCATGTGACAATGCGTACAATGTTGAAGGATTGAATTATAACTTGTTAAGTGTGTCACAATTGAACAATTTGGGATGCAAAGTTGAGTTTGAAAATAAATCTGACAAGATATATGACACAAATGGAAACTTGATTGGAAAAAGTGATCAAACTAGAAGTAATCTTTTCTATTTGGATATAGAAAATGCTACTTGTCTTATTGCAAAATTTGATGATGTATGGCTTTGGCATAAGAGATTATGTCATGTTAATTTTGATAATCTAATTAGTATCAATAACATAAAAAGAGTTAGAAATTTTCCTAAGTTGAAGAAACATGATAATATAATATGCAAACTATGTTAGCTAGGCAAGATGACAAAGTCAAGTTTTAAAAGTAAAACTTACACCTCTAAAGAAATACTAGAAATTGTTCATACTGACTTGTGTGGACCTATTGAAGTGTAAAGTTACAAAGGAGATAAGTACATAATGCTATTTGTTGATGATTACTCTAGGATGATGACAGTCATATTTCTAAAACAAAAATCTAATGTATTTCACATGTTTAAGTGGTACTTGGCAAGAGTTAAAAAAGAAATAGGTAAAAGTCAAAAATGATTGAGATCAGATATAGGAGGAGAATTCGCTTCAAATGAGTTTGAGATGTTCTATAATGATAGAGGAATTAAAAGATAGACATCTGCACCTAGGACCCCTCCACAAAATGGAATTACTAAAAGAAGAAATAGGTCTATAATGGACTGTGCTAGAACACTCATGATGCAGAAGAATGTTACTCTGAAATACTAGAGAGAAGCTGTAAGTACTGTTGTATATACCTTAAACTGTGTGCAAGTCAAGAAAGGTACTCATTCAACACTTTTTGAACTGTGGTATGGATATCCACGTAATGTAAAATACTTTAAGGTATTTGGAAGTAAATGCTATATTCTTAAAGATGTTAGGAGTGAAAAGTTTGATGCAAAAAGTGAAGAAGGTATATTCCTTGGTTACTCCACAAGAAGTAAAACTTACAAGTGTTTAATTACTAATACTAACAAAATTGTGGAAAGTGTAAATGTGAATTTTGATGAGTTTATAGAAGTATATGAGACTGAACCTACAAATGAACCAAAAGAATACAAACCATTTGTATATTTCTATGAAGGAATGCTTGCTGAAGAAGATGCTACAAATCAAGTTGTAAACCAATAGCAAGTCTCCATAACTGCTGAGTCACAACCTGTGAATGTTGAGTTGCATTCAAATGTAGAGTTGCAGAATAAGGAAAATGCACATTCTGATTCTGAGATTAGCACACATGAAAGAGATGTTGAAACACTTGATAGAGATGTACACAATGACACTGAAGCTGAGAGACAAAATGTAGTTACAAGAACTGTCAAAAGACATCATTCAATAGATCAAATCATTGGAGACAAAGATGCAAAGTCAATGACAAGAAATAGATTGAGAAGCGAATCATTTTTATTAAGCATGAAGGAACCTAAGACAGTGAAAGATGCATTGGAAGATGATGATTGGTACAAGGCTATGGAAGAAGAAATTCAAGAATTAGAGAAGAACAAGACATGGAGTTTAGTACTAAAACTAGAAGACAAGAATGTGATTGGCACCAAATGGGTATTCAAAAACAAGTTAGATGAGAATGGTGGAGTGAAAAGAAACAAAGCAAGACTAGTTTGCAAAGGGTATGCACAAGAAGAGGGAATTGACTATGGTGAGACATTTGCCCCTGTTGCAAGAATGGAAGGAGTGAGAATTCTGCTTGCTTATACTACATACAAAGGTTTCAAAGTTTATCAAACGGATGTCAAGTTTGCATTTTTGAATGACATATTAGAAGAAGAAGTCTACATAGAACAACCAAAAAGTTTTGTTGATAAAAATAATAAGAACATGGTATGTAGATTGCGCAAAGCTCTGTATGGATTGAAACAAGTACCAAAAGCATGGTATGAGAGACTTCATACTTATCTTGTGAAGATTGGATTTGAAAGGACTGATGATAACAAAAATTTGTACATGAAGACAAATAAGGAAAAAGGTATACTATTATTTGAAATATTTGTTGATGATATAATATTTGGAGGAGAAGATGTTTTGTGTAAGGATTTTGCAAATCAGATGAAGCAAGAGTTTGAAATGTCAATGTTTGGTGAGATCATATTCTTTGTGCAATTAAAAGTATATCAGATGAAATATGGTGTGTATATCACTCAGTCAAAATATGTCAATGAGATATTGAAGACATCTGGACTAGAGGATTCCAACCCAGTAAGTACACCTATGGTGACAACACTCAAGCTATCAAAGAATGATGATTTAGCTAAGGTAAATCAAACATTATATAGATCCATGATTGACAAATTGCAATACATAGTACATAACAGACCAAATATTGCATTAGTTGTGAGGATAGTTGCAAGATTCTCTACTAATCCCAAAGAGAATCACTTGATGGCTGTAAAAAGGATAATGAGATACTTAAAAGGAGCATAAGAGTTTGGTTTATACTATAAGAAGAATGAAAATTTTGAACTAAGAGCCTACATTGATGTTGATTGGGCTGGAAATATTGATGACGGAAAGAGCACCAATGGAGGAGCATTCTTCTTAGGCAAAAGATTTTTTACATGGACTAGCAAGAAGTAGAGTTGTACTTCCCAATCTACTGTTGAAGCAGAGTATGTTGTTGTTGCTATTAACTGCACAAACATTGTATGGATCAAACAACTACTTAAGGGAATGAAGGAAGAAATCACAAAACCAGTGACCCTTTATTGTGATAATACAAGTGTTATCAATATATCAAAGAATCATATGATGCATACAAAGACAAAGTGCATTGCAATCAAGTATCATTATGTAAGGGAATTGGTTCAAGATAATGAGGTGAAGATGAAATATATTAACACAAAGGAGAAAATTGTTGATATCTTCACAAAAGCATTACCTAAGGATGCTTATGAGTATCTAAGAGGTAAACTAGGGGTGATACCCCTATCAAAGGCTATGTAAAAGACAGAGGGTGTGCCTTGCATCAAACAAGCTGACATTCATTTAACACAAATTGATGCAATGGATCTTACTTTAGGAATTGCTTGAAGTAATCACAGAACTAGAACTGCAAATCAGTCACAAGCAAAGTGATAGAGGGAGAAAATTGAAGAACCTACAAAAGCTTATAACTAAATATATTAAAGATGCCAAGTGTTTGAGTATATGTCTTTGGAATTATTATCGAAGAGGGAGAAAGTACATTAAATTGATCAAGTGCAAGAGGAGTAATGGCGAAAGTACATCATCAAAAGATCAAAAGATCAAAAGGAAGAATAGAAGGAGAAAGAAAAAAGCAATCAAAGAAAGGATCAGAACAAAAGAGGGAGATATTATGTTGATCAATTCAGTATGAAAAAGAGAAGATAAAGAGAAGATAAAGAAGGAACTCAGAGGGAGTTATACTTTGTAACCTAATCAGAAGATAGAAGTTGCTGATAGAGGGAGAAATTTCAATACAAGTTTTCCTTTTGGTATTGTGTTGTTGTTTTAACCTAGTTAGTTTGATTGAATAAGATGTTCATCATTTGATTGTGTAATGCCCTGCCCGGAGATCCTTGGAAACAAGGATTCAAATCAAGCCAAGATTTTTTTTTACAAGTATGAATGCACAAGACAACATCATACAGGGATCACAACGATCACAACGGAAGACTTCAACACAATCTCGGCAACCAACGAATCTCCGAACGCCACTACCAAACTGACACACACAAACAAAGCCAACAAAAAAAACAACAAGATGAGGGCATAAGAAATGACCACTCATCAACAAAACACCAAGCTGGGGTAATATGTAGAATCCCGAAATTTGGCTAAGCCTGAAATCCTGAAGCCCTGAAAATTGGCTAAGTCTGGATTTCTGAAGCCCTGAAATTTCCTAGAATCCATAACTTATCTCTGAGAGGTCTGAAACCTATCTCAAACGATTTGTCTCATATATTAAAATATATCTTAAGTATAAGGAAACTTATACTTAAACGATATATTTTAAACCCCGAAGGACTACAACAGAAACCCAAAAATTGAATTTCAAAAGAAACCTCCCAAATTCAAAATGCAACAACATAGGCTCAAAGAATGCCCAAAAGGGTATCCAAAACCACTCTCAAAAAGATCGGATCATGAAGAAAATTGCTCACTAATGGCACGCGCAAGTTTTTCACAAAAACTGTGCGACACTTTTTACTAAGGGAGGGCGACACTTCTCCCTTACTGAGTGCGACACTTCTCAAGAAGGCGTGCGATACTGGAAAAGTATCGCGCGACATTTCTCATAAAGCCGTGCGACACTCTTCCAGTGTCATATGACACTTCTCCAGTAATGCGTGTGACACTTTATAGTATCATACGACATTCTTTCTATGGGCGTGCAATACTTTATCAGTGTCGCACAATGCTGAACAAATGTCGCCCATAGAAAGTAAAAACACTTACAAAACTCAAAAACGGGGAAAAACAACAAAAGAACTTCCACACCGGGGAGTACCAGATCCATAAAGGCTCGAGGAATGAACACTCGAGTGTAAGAACAACACAGAAAGAAGAACACCAAACCATCTAAACTACAGCAGCAAAGAACACACTGAAAATAAACATCGCAGAGAACAAAAGCAACATCGCAATGAACATAAATACATCTCAGGAACAAAACAACCAAACTAAGTACGCGGTTCCTCCCAACCGTCAATAGCATCATAAGACCATCGTGGGTTCTAGCCATCCCCCGCGCGTAACATCCCAAGCCACTGACCAAATCGTCAGTACTGTCGTAATAGGGATGTCACTACTAAAACATACATAATAACAGCATAAGAAAATCTAACATGCTAATGATAACGCATAAGATAATCCTACAGTAGATAACATCACCTATCACATGCTAAACAGCAGTAAGCAATAGATATACTACTAAATCAAATAACATCATCTAATCATATGCTAAACATAATAATAAGGGAATGCGTCAAATAAAATAACATCATCTAAACATGATATACAAGCATCCCAATGAAAGCATAAATCACAAGAAAGCATACTCCGAAACCCGAAGTACCAAGTGAAGACATCCAACAATGGTCGCACTAGGACAAAAGATCGTCTGTGTACATCGATCCCTAGTAGTGGTGAAGGTAGCTACGCCTCCCAACCACGTGACACCCGTAGGTCCACACTCGCCGTGTTGATGGAGATAATGATCCAACCAAAAAACACACAAAAGAACATCCATGGCTAACACTCACGCCAGACAGTATGATGGCTGCAACCAAGAACCTTAGACAATGCAAGGAGTGCAGGTCCTGGTCAGACACTCAATAGGCTACTATGTAGGGACTAACATCATGGAGAGTCGCTTGGCATCAAAAAGACCAAGCTAGGACTTGCGCAGATTCAACATCCCTCAATGGAAAGGCTCTTGCACCCCAGACCTTTTTATTATCTTAAGTTTTATTACCAGTCGCACATTATATTTAATTTTCACTTAATTAAAGCTTCCTTCGCCAACCCTCTAGGCACAATGATCACCAGGCTGCGAGGTAGAAGCCCCCTCCATATGCTACCCTACCCTACCCATGCTCATCCGACGACAAGTGCCTGTGGGCATGCATACTCCCATCCCAACCCCAATTATCATAACTTCTGGCAAATCCACGGAAGATCGAGCCTCGCAAGTCACCCAACAAATGTACGTGTACGTACTCGTGTGTGGCGCACCACCATCACGAAGATCATAACACAAGGACAGGAATGAGAACACAATGCAAAGAAAACACCCAACTGAAAGCAACACGGGAAGGATGGATTCTACACGAATCCCAAAGCCAATAAAACCATACATCATAAAATCACTCAATCGACCTCAATTTGAGAGTATGGATTCTACACGAATCCCAATGATGTAACAAGACCACACATCATGAACTCACTCAACCGGCCTCAATCCGAGAGTATGGATTCTACACGAATCCTAGCGTTCATAAAAAAAAGCAAAGGTCCAACAAAAACCATAACAGGTAAAAAATCACTCAACCGAACACAACGTCGGGAGTACGGATGCAACACGCATCCCAATGCAACATAAAAGTGCAATAGTGGTCTGACTGATATCCAAATGGATCATCCAGGTCCATGAACCACAACGTGCCAAGGAAACCCGAGAAAATAGGGTGGTACGCAAAACGAAGTGAAAATCTCAAATTTTGAAAAACTTTCAAAATTAAAACCCATTTGGCCTTTGGGTTCAAAAATCCCAAAAATCCAAAAATAAATGAAATCGGACACCGTATGCAAAAACGGCTAGCATAATGGTGCAAAATCCCAAACCCTCATCCCAAAAAAATAGGGAAATGTTCATACCCGCCCAACCGGGTAGAACTAACATACAAAAATGGAGGGGAACACTAGTTCTCAGCCTCCAAACAAACAGCTACCAAAAACAGAAGCAGAAACCATAAAACAGGAAAGCCCTACCTCACAGCCAAAAGGGCAAAACGGAAAACTGATACAGAAAATAAAACGCCCGCAGGAGTGGCTAAAAATTGCGGCAATCCAAGGTTTCCCCGAGCTGGATCCAACGAGCCCAACCTCGCGACGATCCCACGCCCGTAGCTCCCACAACGAACAAAATAGTAAATCCTCATGAAGAGGATTTTTGGGTTTTACTCTCCAACTTTCCAATTTGAAAGTGAGAAGTGAGGAATTAAATTCCTCTTTGGATACTTATTCACTTTTCGAGTGAATAATCGATTAGGGCATTTAACCAGCCAATCTAGTTAAACCCCGAATCGACCCAAATGAAAACAGGCTATTCCTATAAATAGGAATTCATCTATGGAAAAGCTACCAGAAATTAAAATAAAACAATTAAAAAGCCCGAAAACCCAAAAACACAAATCACCTTAACAACTTTCGCGACAATGCGAACCTTTAAAATGCACAGACATGCTTACTGGTCTAATCACATAATGCAAATGAGTTCGGATTTGATAATCACCGAAAGGTTTAAATTAAACATTTAATTAAGGATACGTCGACCATAAAAAGGCGACATTGGTAAAATATGAATGGCTGAATCACTAACTCCATGTGCCACTGCCAGGGGTATACATCCTGCACACTAAACAACACGATCAAGTGCAATTGCATATAATAACATAGCTAAAGCAATAAATGCATTAAATCACCTAATTTAACCATTTATTTAATTATATTAAAATAATCTATTTACATCACTCACGTTCACATAAAGCATAACAACGTAGGAACGAAGTAAATAACCATAGCATTAGATCTATCACATAACGTAATCAGAGGTATGTCCAAATACCAGATAACCAGATATCATCATAAAACACACTATCATATCAAAATGGCATCATCATGCAATATGATTAACTGAATAGAATAGTAGTATAATATCTATGATACTGGAATCAAAGAGTAACATTTGACCCTCAGGTCATCTCAAATGTAAAACATCACATAAGAACAGATATCTCTCAGATCAAAATAAAACAAGGTAAATGTCCGCAACACATAACCAAATAATCCAACAAGAACAATCCATTCTAATTACTTAAGCATTTAATAATGAATGATTACTCTGCATTAAAAAGGCATTTAAAACACATAAGAAAACACAGTCAAAAACATGACTAACCATTGCTATAGGAACCTAGTCCAGTGTAGCATGGTAAAAAGTACACAGTGCAATCTCTGCACACATCTCAAGGTAATCACGGAACAACCTCATGATACCACATCGATCCTGGTAACCACTGGCACAAACCTCAGTGAACCAAAAATCACATCATAATCTCAAAGATCAATCAAAAGCATAATCAACGCAACTGATAAAGAAACATAAATCCAAACACCTCAACGATGTAGACCACTCAGGGTCAACATCATGATCCATCACAACAAAAGATCAGCAAGGTTGCATCCATCAGGATGACTTACAAAAGTCAAATGGGAGAGGCACTATAGATTGACTTAGTTGATCAGTTTGGTTTTCCATCAATGCCAAAGAGGTAGATTGTTCATATCTAATTGAAAAGATCGTTTGATTAAAAAAGTTACTGAAGAAGACTGTGTTTCAATCATTGTTTTGTCACTGATGTCAAACCTGATATTCATTGGTAAGACAATTGCTTATATATTTCAAGTATTATCACTTAGTTGATTGATGAGGAGGACTTGATCAACAAGGTGTAACAAAAGCACCTAGAGGAAAGGCTGAGTTATAATCATGTAACGGAGTACAAGAATCAGTTAAGAAAGTGATAGTCTAATGTATTGATGATCTACTTGAGGTTACAAAATGGCTGGCTACACTTGGAAAGTTCAGAAGAATAAAGTTAAACAAAGTTCATTTGCCAGGCTTGACTAAGTGGACAGTAGGTGCCAAGAAAAGTTAATTCAAGCCAAGCAAAAAGTCAGTTGGAGCTGAGTGAAAGAAAATTCTAGTGGATGTTGAGCAGGTTAGTAGAAGCCAAGTAATTTTCAGTTGATGTCGAGCACCAATAAAATCTAGTTGATGCCGAGTGATTTTACAGTTGATGTCGAGTAACGCAGTATGTGCCGAGCATCAGAAGATTGATAATGCCAAGCTACTGCATTATAACAAAGATCGAAGATTCGCCAAATAAAAGCTGACAAGTTTGTTTTCTTGGAACTTGTGAATAAGGAGTAAGATAAGGTTGATGAACTGGTGGCACAAAAACTTATGTAAACCATTTTGGAGGTGAATTCAAATGGATTCTAAGAGAAGTTTCTAGAAGAGACAAGATATGGGGTAGATACATTGTATCCTATCTAATCCATCGAAAACCCTAATTTTGATGATGGTAATGAGTGGGAAAATTTTCTAATTTCCTATATATAGGAATGTCTGGTCATGAAGCAAAGAGAGTTAGAGAGTTTGATGTGAAAATCTGATAAGGAGAAGGCAAGGGGTTTTGCTTTATTAAGTGACCCAAGTGAAGAAGTCTACAATGGTGTATTGAGCAAGAGGGCTTAAGAGGATCAATGCTTGAAGGGTGAACAAGTTGTTAGAGTTACAAAGAATGAAAGCCAAGCAAAGTTGAGGACTGAAGAAAGATATGTAATCAACAAATAAGGTTGTAAGTTGTATTAGATCAAAGCTCTACTGTTACTTTCTAACAATTGTACCAGCCTAGGGTAAATCCTTTGGAGTAAGGTTGACTTAACGGTCATTGAAAAATCCTTTAAAAGGGTGGCATTTCAAGTGAATGACCTAAAGTCCTCTAACAAGGCTCACTTTTAGCAGGGTGATTGAAATCCCTTAACCAGGTCACATTTAACAATGTGTATTGTAACCTTTAACAGGGTTGGCCTTTAACAGGGCATCACTTCAGAAGAGTGAAAAAAGAGTAGCATGTTACTGGTGGTTTTTCTCAAATTGGGTTTCCACGTTAAATCATTGTGTCAAGTGTGTTGATGGATGTGTTGTGTTTCATGTTTTACATTTCTGCAAGTTGATTTGACAGTAACATATAAGTTTTAGTTGATACATAATGAATGCATGCATGGGTAGGAATGTTTTATGGGTTCATTGAATTGTGAAAAGTTTTATTGGTACATTTGGACTTTGAATAACTGATTCACTCCCCCCCACTCAGTTATTCTAAAAGAATTCCAACAATTGTTTATGATTACTATTAAAAAATGTTTTGTTGCATTCCAACTCTCATAAAAAAAGAGGAAACAATTTTGAAATATATTTATAAATTATGACTATTGTTGAAATTTTTGTCAAAAATCTGGTTTTGTAATTGTGAGATTATCCATTAAAGTTAATAAATATTTTATTTATTTATTGTTTAGTTTCCATTCCTTTTAGCTAAGGGCAACTAAGCATTCAATAGAAGCTTTGGTCATGCAATGTTAAGTTATTCTAATGTGTGTAAGCTACAATGCAACAACACTTGCAAAAGCCCTTAGTTTACAACAAACTCTTGCATGCTCACCTCTAAGACTTAAAACACTCACTCCAATACCAACTTGTGCAACAACTAAAAGTGGATCAAATGAACAACCAATTAATGGGTGCATAGAGTGCACAAATGAAACCAAGCACGGAAGAACATTGGAGATAAAATAAGGAAATGATGGATTCACTTTCTAGAAATGAAATAATTACACGTAGACTACCTACATATAAAAGTTAACATATGTCATGCTTATCAATCCTTAAAGAAATGCTAGTGGTTCTCTACAATGTGATTGCACAAGTGCGCTCTAAAGCTCTACCAGAAATTCAAATTGATATAAGTTGAATAAACCAATTTGTAAACATTCAACAAATGAACCAATCCCTTTAATGATCATGCACCCAAAACAAATTGCATTGGCAACAAATCTAATGTACCCTAACAAAGGACGTATAAAAGTGTAACGCCCCGCTCGGGAACCCAAGAGAAATAAACCTAACATGTTACAATGTTTACTGAACTATTTTTTTTTTTTTGAAGTTTAAACAACATCAAGATAACATTAATGCGGAAGCAATAAGAACATACATATCAAATACACATTTGCAATTACAGATACAGTTTCAATTCCTCAAGGATTCCTTTACGTTGAGTCACATTTAATAATTTTAAATTAATTAGTTTAAGTTTCCAAGTACAATGTCTCATGATCATAAAGAAATACCAGATACATAATCGCATAAGCAATTGCATAAGTATAAACAATACAATGAAAGTACATCCAATCAATAACATCCACTGCACATGTCGCAGGGTATGTGAGAATAGATACAATACATCAGAATACATGATAACATATATACTTCATCTGAAAAGAAGTCTCTGAGATAAGAAATAAGAATGATAAAGGTACATCTTCTGCAACGATCATCCAACAGCTAGCAATGTGAAGGAGAACCCAAATGGTAAGAAGACACTACCTCCCGACCACGTGGTTACCTAGTCAGGCTTCCACTCCCACCGTGCAAGGAAGATAATGAACGATCCACATATGGCTATCAAACATAAAAAATTCCTAGGCAAGGTACCCCTAATAGCCAAAACTACCTCAAAGGTAACACATGCTACTCAAGAAGATAAAATAATCCAAAGAAAGAACACTCAATCCAATACCGACACCACATAACCAAACATCATACACAAATCAAGTATAAACCAAATACCAAGATCCTAAGATAAAGTCAACGAAAGATAATCATCTCAAGTCAAAAACCACATGTCAAAAGTACAACATCCATGAATCACCAATCATCATCAATGAAAGTAAATAACCATAATAAACACATCCGACAATAGATACACCACCAACAATAAGTACACCACCAGAGATACACAAAATCTACAAAGGAGACTCAGGATACATACTAGGGAGTGTCATCACATGGCTGCTTGAGTTACCCCTGGACTGATCTCTTAATAGACCCCGGACCCTCAAGCGTTGAGTTACCCTGGACTGGTTACTCTGAACCCTGGACCCTCAACATCACACATATGGAAAACTAGAAAGCCCTCTCAAGAAGACGAGGCACTCATCTCATTCCCATCCTTAGTCTATACAAGCACTCAAGGCATGGGTAAATCAAAAATCTCTAACTTATCTTTTTAGTGTGTTTTCCCCCCCATAAATTTTAATTACTAGATTATCACTTATTACATAACTTGCATTAGGTTACCCTGGTACTGACCACTTTGGGTCCCGGACCCCTATGCAAGCCACTCCCAAAGTCACGTACCTAGACAACCTCTCCTAAGCACATAAAAACACAGTTGTGTCCCATACCACAACACCCATAAAGATCAAACTCGGTTCTTTAACAGGCTAATAACACGATGGTTCTCCCATCAAAGTACACATAAATGCTCCATAGAGTAAACCTCATAAATATAATCTCAATTTTGAATCACAAAGCACATCATGACTTCCAACCACAAAATAGTATCAAAGAAATCTCACAAAACCTCTGGTGTGCATCCTAGACTGGTCAACATCTAATCAACCTCAAAATCCAAAAGCATAGATAGTACAAGCAACTAGTACAGTTTTATAGTTTTGGGTTTGTTTCTGAAGGTACACAATAGAGTAAAAAACAAAGTTTCAGTTTACATTTTAATGTACGTTTAAAGTAGATGAGTTCTCAGTTTATTCCACAAGTCAACTCTTTCATTAATTTGGATAAATATAAAAAAATTATTCCCATTTATTTTACGTCAATTTCCCCAACATAACTTAAGGATAATTAATTAAAATAATAGTAATTTTTCTTCCATACAAAAATTCCAATTTTATTAAGCCAATATCATTATTTATTAAAAATAAATAAATATAAATTTCAAATATTCTCATATATAATTAGACTTAATTAAATTTCATTTAATTAAACTAATTAATAATGTTAGAAATAAAATAATCTTACTCTTCTAATAACGATTTATTAAATTAATAAATATTAATAAATTTATTAAATAATAATAAAATTATCAATAAATTACAATTATTAAATAATAATAAAATTTATTTATAAAACTTATCAATTATAATATTATTAAATAATAATGATAATAACCTTTTTATAATATAAATTATTAATAAAACATTTTTATTTAATAACAAACATTATAAAATTTATAATTTTCAAAAAAAAACCTTTTATTAAAACATGCCGCATACTAATTAAAAGCCACGGCTTTTATAAAAGTCATGCGGCAGTTTTAAATACACCGCCCCCAAGCTCATCACAATACACTGCAATTTCTGCAGTCGCGTGGGGAGAGCCGCCATATGGTAGGAAAGTGGAAAAAGGTAAGTGTTAGTTTATTATTATTTTTTTAATTTTAATTTTTTTTTGTTTTATTAAAACCTTTATAAAATGTCTTTGTCAAATAATATATTTATTACATTTCTCTCTCTCTCTTTTTTTAAATATAAATTTTATGAATTATATTTATAATTCATTTGCTTTTCTAAAAACATTCTTCAATATATTTTAAAATATATTATTATTATTTTAAATTTGAATATGTTAAAGTTTACTAAAGTTTAACATCATTTTTCTAAAAATATGTAAATACATTTAAATTTAAATTTTATTATAATTTAATAAAATTAATTCAAACATATTAACATATAATTTTTTTTTTTTAAAAGTATATATAATTTTTTTTTAATAACGTTTTCAATATTAATCTGATTGAAAAATAAGGTTCGACCATTTAAATTTCTAATGTAAAAATTTTCTTTTATTTCAAACCCTTTTTCCCTAATTAATTTCCATTCTTAAAATCTATTGAAAAAGGACAACATTTATCTTTAAAATCTTAAACCTGATTTCAATATCTAATAGATTCTCGTATTTGATTGATTTCTTATTCAATATTATTCATATTAAGATACAATCCTCTAAAGTAAACTCAGCGTAGTATCCATCTAGGTCCATATACAGATATTTCTCAATCAAGAACAAATATTTGCATAAAAAACAACAAAAGCAAAAGACACGGAGCAGACAGAAGTTTGAAAAATGGAAAACTACTATACAATTAAGCCACGAGATCCTACCTGGATCTGATGCTAAACAGTGGCAGCTAGATAAAGATTCCTACTGCAAGTGAAACCCTTCAAGCTACGAAAAACTTCCCTTCTTTTCCAAACCCTCTGATTTTCTTTTCAAACTTGTGTGTGTCCTGAAATCTGTGTGTCTGAAAAAAACTCTCTGAGACCTGTGTGTGAAAACTTGTCTCCAAAAAAATCTCCCTTGAAAAATGAACCCTCAAATTTGATAAGGAGTTCTCTTCCTACAATCGGGGCACTAATTGTGCGTTTACCCGAGAGGTCTCTTGATCAATCTTGTTAACTCTAAAATCAACCTTTAATTATCTTATCTTTCATATTTTCATGCACGTTAAATGGATTATTAAATCTCTTTATTTAATTTCCACTCAACTTCTATTTTAATCAATTTATAACTTATAAATCTCATGCGTACTTAATGCGATTAAATATCTTTATTAATTTCACATGTTTAATCTTTTCAATTAATTTCTTTTATTTTCAACTCATGCATAATTCTTGCGAACTATAATCTTTATGATAATTAAATATCTTTTAACTTTTAATTTCATTTTAGAAACTTAATTGATAAAATATTTATTAACTTAAATAACAATAATATTTAGCATTTATTTAAAAATGCACTCTAAATATATTATTATTAAATTAAATAAATATAATCACGTTCTAAATTTAAACTTTAACTTTTATCTCCAATATTTAATTCTCTCTTATTTAATTAATTCATTCATGCACAATTAATTTCCTTTTTAAAATAAAATATTCTTTTATTATTCCTTCATGCACTTTAAGTGAATTGTTAAATTACTTTATTTAACTTTCCACTTTACTTCACTCTAAATTAATTTATTAACTTTAATCTCATGCGCAATAAAATATCTTAATCAAGTTCACATATTTTATCTTTTAAATTAATTTCTTTTATTTAAAACTCATTCATGCGAACTTAAATCTTTTCCATAAATTAATATCTTATTCCTTTTAATATATTTTTGAACGTTTAATTTGATAATATTTATTAACTTAAATAACAATAATATTTAGCATTTATTTAAAAATGAACTCTAAATATATTATTAAATTAAATAAATATTATCACGTTCTAAATTTATTCTTAAAACTTTTATCTTCAATTTAATTCTTTATATTTAATTAATTTCTCAATTAATTAAATATAATTAAATATTCAAAAAGTCATAATAATTCTCCATTAAATTAAATTATTAATTTAATCTATTAATTAGACTTAATTAATAGAAATTCATCAAAGACTCACAAAACAACATACACACAAAATACTCACGGGTTTAAAAAGGGTAGACAGTCTGTTACGAGTCCTCCTTGCAGGACAAGTATTATAGGCTTATGGCTAGGATTGGACCTGATCATTATCTTCCCATTCTCACCATTTGAGTATTTGTAATAGGGCACGCTCATCCTGGCAATTTAGAGAAGTCGATGCCCGGTACCTGCATCCTGTATAAAAGACGAGCATGTACATGTATATAATATATCTAAACTAAACAGACAATGGCAGGGAGTGGTTCATCGTGTAGATCCCAACTAGCAGGTGACTACGACTCTCTCCCTTAACCACATCAAACACTTTAGACAGAAAGATAAAATAAACACACGCACCATACACATGCAAGTATGGGGTAAGTATCGTAAAAATCACAAATCTAAGATCAAATGCGTACATATAATAATGCATCTCTATCAATACAACATAATCATCATTAAAGACATCCTGTTAACATTTTTATAAAAGAAATCACATTTACTAACTAGGATCATTAAAACAACACATGAATGAAATCAACTAAGCAATAATAACTGATACATTTGTAATCAAAGTCATGAAATAATATCATAATATTACAATTCTAGTATCTCTAAAGCTAATCGATGCATAAAATCAACCTAAGGAATTTGACAATGATAACAAAAATGCGAACTAGGGGCAGGCACTACAACAAGTCTTTGCTACTAATAAGGATATGAGAATCTAATATGCAAGGAAATGATGTAAATTTTGGCAATAAAACATTTGTGTCACACTATATAATATATTTGAATAAATGCAAGCAAGAGCCTATAGCAAAACAATAACTTGTGAGCCTCTCAATGGGGAGGTCTTGGGTTCGAATATACTCAATTTTAACATGTAATTAAAATTAATCTCAACGTACAATAATAATTATTAATCTAGGCTTTGGCCCATATGTGTGTGTGTGTGTGTGTGTGTGTGTGTGTGTGTGTGTACAGAATTTAAAAACCATAAAAAATCTAAATGTTGCATCTTACAAAATGTGCTTGGACATTGACCAACCATTCAAATATTTTGACATCCTAAGACTTTTTCAAGTCATGTGCATGGACTAGCTACACATGGTCAAAGATCTTTTAGAAACAAGTCCAAAAGAGCTAGAGGAAGGCTAGCACAAACCTCTTCCCAAAAGAGACTTGTGCAAGATCAAGTTGTATTCACATCATGCAATTATACCAATAAGGTGTATACAAGGAAAAACAATGTTACAGTTAAAAACATATGATATGCAAGATTATCAAAACTACTTAATAAAATTAACATACATCTACAAGTTAATCTTTTTGCATTTCTAAAACAAATGAGAATATTTTTAAAAAATGCAAAATTGCATCAACCAAAGATTCTCCTCAATCACATTCAAACGGTCATGATAATCTAGATTCAAACATGAAGCAAGATATATCCTAAAGAGCAAAGATTTCAACATAGTAAGTCATTTATACTTGTTTATTTTTAATAACATTAAATTTACAAATTATGACTTTTAAATAAGTAAACTTAAGAGTTGATCATAGTTTAAAAGTCGTTGCCTGGAGTATCATGAATTTGACCCATAGTTGTACGAGGACATCTTGTGAGAATTTATGTAGACCTAACCTCCTAATCAAATATATTCTTCAATGTTGAGCCTAACAAATGATGGTTAGACTAAGCCTACTAGTCATAGGAATGATTGTAGGAGTATTAAATTATTTTAGTGATCCTATAGTTGTTTTGCTACTATTGTTTTTTAGAAGACAGATTTATAAAACTATTATAGTTTGATCTATGGGGTTTTGTATTATCATGTCTCTCAATGCTTGCATGTCATGATTGAATGAGTAAATTGTATTTATGAAATGCATATGATTGGTTTTTTTTCCCTTCGTTGTAAAATTGAAATCTGTCGTACTTATGATACATATGGAATATTTTCTTAAAATGATTAGAACAATATTTTTAGTGTACAATAAATAATTGATTTCCAAGTGCAAGGGTCATTGTAGTTTTCCACAGCATTGATCAATTACACTTACAGTTCTCATATTTTCTTTATCTTCCCTAGGGATTCTTGTGATTGTAAGAACACTCTCTTCAACATCATCTACACATTGCTAAGAACATATTCCATTGGTTGCTTCTCTTTCCCCTTCCTCCTCAATCCCCATGGCTTAAGATTCACTTGTTTGGTTAGGTCTATCGCTTTTTTTTGGTTGTTTGTTTAAGTTAGCAATGAGGGCTCCTTGATTCCGAGGAGACATTTCATTTTATGTTGAATTAGAATATAGATTATGCTGTTTTCATTCTATTTTACAAGGAAAAATTGCATTATTATTTGCTAATTTTATTTCATCTCTCCTAGCTTAGATTCAGGCTACAAGCATTGCAATTAAATTAAACTAAGTTACATTTTTCAGAGCTTTAAAATGAATTGGCTTAAAAAACAGTTATCACAATCACTAAATGTTTAATCTGGCAAGTCAACGTAGTCTCCAGTTTGGTGGATCTCTCCTCATGATCCACACTTTCAGGACACCCTATCAATCGTTTCCATATATGATATTGAGCCTGCTCTTGGGAACAATAAGGCTTTTTTAGGGATAGAAATGATATTTCCCTTGCTCATTAAAACAATTGAGAATGTTGTGGCAATAACTGTGTGGATATTTTTATAACAATTTGGATCATGCTCAGTAATACATATTTTTCAGAGAGATAAATGATATTTTCATAGTCATAAAAAGAATGACAATAACTGTGTGGATATTTTTGCAACAATTTAAAACATACTCTGTAATTCATATTTTTACCTCACCTCATCTTGGAAATGGTTCGTGGGAAAATCAACACCAAAATGTCCACATAATTATTACCAGAAACCTTTCCAAAACCTTTTCAATTTACCATTTACAAGTTAATTCAGTTTGTATGCAGTTTAGTATTCTACTGCATTATCAAGCTTTACAGCAAATGGGACCTGGCATAGATGGGGAGATCAAAGTATTTTTCATGTGTCCCTCCCATTGCAAATCATGAAAACCCCGAGTAATCTGAAGTGCTATAAACGGAAAAGGTGAAGCTGAAGTAAAGCTTTGAGGTCCCAGCCTCCCCAAGGCACTAATTTGGCATATCAGAGCCCCTAAAGGGAACAAAAACAAGCATCTTGGGAATATACAACAATAATTTCAGCATCAAGCACTACAATTTGATTTCCTATTCAAAAACATCTCTTGAATCCGTAGGACTAAAATCCCTAAGAAAAACGCCAGGAGTTCGAGAGTAATGCAGCTTCCTTTGGTGAACAAAGTTCTAGTCCTTGAAAGTAAGCAATTCCTCCAAAGTTCCCTGATAACAAATGATAGCCCTTATAAGATCAGACTTGAACCAAGTTTTGCTCACATTCATCACATGAATTTCCCATCATCTCAATCTATACCCATAAGAAAGTATGAGAGTTGACCTCGTCAAGAAGACATACACAATAAATTAGTCATTTTGTTACTGATAACATAAATACATAGGACATTTAATGGGAATAATCAATGGCTAAGTAGTGTATACAGGACAATATTAATGGAGTTATCACTACTGGTGATAGTGGAGATGCACGCCATCATGCCTAACTCTATATGAGCATCCTATCTTGCTTTAGCTAATTTCCTATATCTCAGCCTCTGTTTCGGATGCTGTACCTATCTAGTACAGAGAAGTTGATTACATAAAGCATGCTGTAAAACCCATTGGGCTACCATATTTTCATATCCGAAGTGCCCAACTGCCTATCTAACAATTAGTGTGGAAAATATCCATTATATATCCCATATCCATTCTACTTAAGAATCAGAAAACACAATGACCAAATGCTCATTTTTCTTCACTTTGCCCCATACAATTTCATCCCATTGCCAGGCACTTCTCCAAGTTATGATGGGCATAAATCTCCTTATTTTGTATAAATATTATTTAGGCCTGTTGATATGAAAAAAAATGGATGACCTAAACAGCTTCTTGTTGTTGGTTTTCACTCCTAGATGATGTGCTGTTGCTTTTATAAATCTCTTTAATGGGTTTTTTTTGGGTTCTTCTAAGCATTTTGAACAGGCATGAGTTGCAGAACAGTTTTCAATAGTGTCTTGTAAAGAGTGATATTCTGTGGACTACGTTAACTACATTCTATAAGTAGAAGTGAGAAATTAAGTGAAAGATTTCTAAATAAGAATGGAAGTTATTATTCGAACTAAATCATCATGTCAATTCATGTTATTCTGTGTGTCAATCAAGAAATGGAACCAAAGTTTTGTTTCCTTATATAAATATGGAATATCAAAATTAGAAGATTTGAAGAAGATAAATGAAAGAAAGTGAACATTTTTGTGCAATTTCAGCACGGAATACAACTTGATCCTCTTTTGAATCACCGGTTGATTATAACATTAAGCTTCTAGTGTTGACATGGTACTCTGATATTATGGCAGAAGATTGATACCAAAAAATTTGCAAATTTGAAATATATACTTGAGAGCTTGGATATCATCTTGCTGAGAGAGACATGGACAAAGTGGCAGCATTGCTTGATGTGGCCTCTGATGCTGAAGGGGCTTGCCACTCTAACATATATGCAGAGATTCTAGCTCGAGTTCTTGATAAAAATGGCAGGGAAAGTGGTGGATTTTCAACTTTGATGTGTCCTTCCAGCATCAGCATCACTTGATTCATTGAAGGTCTTTCGCGTTCATTCTCTTGAATGCACCAAAATGCAAGTTTGATCACTCTTTCAGTTTGTTCGCACTCACTGCCAACCAGGACCCCCAGTTTTGGATCAATCACCTCCATGATTTTTCCTTCTTCAATCATCTTAATTGCCCAGCAAGGAAAAAATTGTACTTCTTCAGGCATGGATAAGTCCAAATTTTTCCTTCCACTGATGATTTCCAACAAAACCATTCCAAAACTGTATACATCACTCTTATCTGTTGCAGATGCGTGCAGCAACCATTCAGGGGCTAAATACCCAGGAGTACCTCTGACATGCGTAAAAGCACGACTTTGAGATCTATCCATTAACTTGGCTAATCCAAAGTCTGCAAGTTTAGCTCTAAAGTTCTCATCCAATAGAATGTTCTGAGGCTTCACATCCAAATGAAGGATTCTATCCCTTGATTTTTCATGCAAAAATGCCAATCCCTGAGCTGTATCCTGAATGATCTTATATCTCTGTTTCCAATCTAGCACTGAATAAGAATCACCAGAAGTCCTTTGAAACAACCAACGATCAAGTGAAACATTGCTCATGTACTCATATACTAATAATCTGTGTGTGCCATCTGCACAAAAACCATGGAGCCGTACTAGATTTACATGGTTGATGCTTCCCAAGGTTGCAACCTCAGCGCGAAATTGTAAATGTCCCTGATCTGCATTGCCAAGCTTCTTCACTGCAACTTTTCTCCCATCTGGAAGTTTTCCTTCAAAAACAGCTCCAAAACCCCCAGCTCCAAGCTGCCTACTGAACCCATCCGTGGCCTCTTCCATCTCTCTATATGAAAATCTTGGTGGCAAACCGGGCAAATTCTCGAGAAATTGATCTTCCTCAGTCTTGGGTTCCACTGATTTCTTCATTTTGCATCTCCATACAAGGAAACCCAAAATTGAAAAAATAATGATTATGATGCAGATTCCTGCTATGGCGGCAGCCAAAACTATTCTGTTTCTCTTGTGTTTGTTATCGATTTCCTTGAACGAACCTGGGCCAACCTTGATAAATGCCAGAATGCTCTGATCTGAAACACGCCTCAAGGATTTGACGTCTTGATAATGAAAACAAGCCTGGGAATTATTCCAAAAGAATGCAGCAGCACAAGAGCAATTTGAGAGGCACAATTGTTTGCATTGTTCAAGGCTAGATGAGCCTGGATTAATGTATCCATTTGCAAAATAATCAACTCCCTCAAGCTCCAAAAACTGATTTGAAGCTCCACATACAGGATTTTTTCTTGGTATGCATCCAATGTTGGATTGAAATTGATTGAAGACAACTTCATCATAGCATTCACAATTTCCTTTGGAGCTGCAGATGCCAAGGGAACCACAAATATTAGGGAGTTTACAAACATCTTGAAAGAATATAGAGAACATATCCAAATCAAAAACCAATTTAGTGCTCGACTGACTATACGTCCTCACATTTCCATCCCCATCCATTCTCAAGAACCGGAAAAAATCATTCCCAATCGGATCCCCAACAACAATCTGTCTTGAGCTGGAACTCCGGCCTTGTGTTTCTTGCTTACACTCAATACTCACAGAGCCATCTTCTTGTTCAAGGCTAATGACCTCCCCTCTTGACCCATACTGCAACACGGTGTTATTGCAGGAAGTTTGCAATGCATATTTGACAAAACTTGAGGATCCAATACCCGATGGATTGTATGTCCATACTCCATAAGGGAGAGGAGTCGGGAAGCTTCCGTAAAGAACAACACCCCCTGGCTCCATCTTGAGCTTGTAGGGTCCTTCTGATAGGTCATCAGAGGACTTATACGAGATTAGAGTTTTCCCTGGCCCTAAATACCCTCCTTGAATGATGGTATCAGTGAGGTGATCAAAACTAGCCCACAAGGTCTTGTTCCCAATGTTTTTCAGCGCCAGATTCCCAGAGTCTAGTAACTCTATATGGTCTACTTGGCTCACATTGGCAGACCAGAATACATTCCCATTCAGATCTAGTAGGTCTAGGTCAGCGTGGGCTCCCAGCTTTAGACAAGGGTTTCCATTAATGGGTGTGTTTCTATTGGCTGCCCATATGATTGTCTCGTTGTATTGAATGCAGGCTATGACAAGGTACAGCCTTTTGTTGCCGAGTTTGGAGAATTTCAGTGCGAACCTCCCATTTTGGCTCTGCAAAATGTTTTGTTGGGGACTTCCGAAACAAGCAGTAGAATTTGGATAGATGATTGAAGAGATTTGAGCTTGAGCAGTAGCATTGAGATATTGAGATATGATAGAGCAACCTATGACTAGCGCTAAAGGCAGCCAGATAGGGAAGTAGCAGGCCATGAGTTTACTGCTCAGCTTGCTTTAATGAAGTATTTCTTGTGAATATTATAGAAAAAGCCATGGGAATTAACATAGGTCACATAACTCGTCGGTGGTTTTGTAAACTCGGATGATTAATCTTTAAACGCCCAAATGTCAATCCATGACCAGAGAGAAAGAATCCTTTTCTTTTTCAATATTTTTGGTCGACTTAGATCTCGATGTGCGCGCAACAAACAATTTCAAGTGGAAGAAAGACGAGCAATTCCGTCTAATTTGCCGACAGCAAGTGGCAGGAAGGGAAAGCCACTCACCTCGAAGAGCAAGTTGCGAATCACTAAATCCAAATTTGACTTTGAATGCAGCCATGCAATTTATTGATGCGTTCGAAGCTGGCTTTTGACTGCAAACTCCAGCACTGGTTATCTTGGTAAAGAATTATAGGTAAATAAGTTTAGACATATAATTCCAACCTCCTCATTATCTTCTTGAGTACTGTTTTTATATATATAATGTTGAGAAATTTATAAAATATATATTTGCATTATCGTGAAATGGAGAATTTTTTATTAATAATTTCAATGCTGGAGGGTTTGTCATTTATGATACTTTCTACTTGTACATAATGAACTCCTATAAAGCTTTTTGTTTGTTCATTTATTATTATGTTTCTCTAGATTGAAACAATAAATTAGAGATCTTAAAATATACATATATGGATGGATACTATGGGTGGTCTACTATAACTTGTAGATATGTAGAAGTATATACATAAGGAATTACATTTTAGGACATTATATATTTTTAAAAATAAAAATATAATGTATTTAATTGAAATAATTATTATTGAATTATTTTTTACCACTTTTAAAAAAATAATATATATATTTTTAAAAAAATTTAAGGGGGTTTTCATTTTTCACTAGTTTCTCTGGTTAAAAATTAAGGATTGAGGATATCTATTCTACCAAATTTGATCCCGACCTCATCCATGTTGGGGGCTCTTCATGAATACACTAAGGGCCCTTTACTAAGATAAATTCTAAAATAATCAAGTCAATGTTCAATTGCTATCACAACTCTCAATTTCATATTGCCATAATATCTTATAGACTTGTATTAAACGAGTTAATAATGAAATGCATAATGTGAAGAATAAAAATAATAATATTTGACTTTAGACATGTGAGAATGCACATTGACTATGAAGTCATCCATTAGTTTCTAATGAGGCCAAAATTAACAATTCATATTTGAAAAGAAAAATTTAATTTCATTAATAATAATAAAAGCCTTATTAGACTCTTTTAAAAAATTATCTTTTCAACTTAATATTCTTAGTTTGTTTTAAAAATTAAAATAATTAACTTTTAATATTTAATAGTTTTTATGAATAGTTCTTTATTGATTAAATATTAAGTTACATATTCGCAAAAAAGGGGCTTGATGGAATTCTAGCAACATAAAAGATATATAGAAACTGCCCTCAGACGGCTAAGGCAATGCCAACCGAGGGAGGTGGATCATGTCAATCAAATAAACCCCATACATCAGTAAGGTTGGTGATTGGCTCAGGAGGAGTACACCCGTTAGCAGCAACATCTTTCTGTATCAGAGAAAGGCCAACCAGAGATAGTAGGAGCAGGAGGAAGAGCAATCAAGGACCAACCAGAACCTCATTGCGAAGAGGTAGAGTGGCAACGACAGTCATCACAACACTACTGGGAGAGCGGCAAGGAGCCTGGGAATGCAATGTCTGCAAGCAGCAGGTTGAAGAGCTACAACCACCCCAACAACCACAGGGTAGAGTCTAATCGACTGCATAAAGCATATTACCCTAGTGATTAAGTAGCTCTATAGGTGGACAACTCAAGAGCGACCTTGTTGGCTTGTACTTAATTTACATCATTACATTATTACATGTGGAAGTTTTAGTGTACATAGATACATTTATGTCTAGAAAGTTGCGAGTGAAAATAACAACTTTCCTATCCTTCCATAGACTGAAAAAAAATCTTCATGCTAAAAGCATGCCAAATCTGGGTATACTTGAAAAGGATTTTGGGGGAATCTCCTAACAGAACTATATTCCAAGAAAAGGGCTCTGACCTAAAAGGCTTGAAAAAATTATGAATCCATAGCCAATAATATTGAGCTTTGCGACATAACCAAAAGATGTGCAAGGACTCTAGGTGCCCACAAAAAGGACAATGAAAGTCAAGAATATTACTCAAATGCTTGAGTTGAGGACCCAGAGACAATACTTGGAAAAGGACACACCAGGAAAAGTGTGCAATCTTTGAGTTAGTGATGGCATTCGAAATAGTATTAAACCTTTATCTTCAATTTTGTTGTGAGGACTAGAGGTGCCAATGCTAGTTGAGAATATCAAACATAGGCAAATGAGGCACCATCCAAAGGTATCCCATCTTAGATTTGCAATTGACTAGAGGAGTACATGGATACCATTTCGAGTCCTTCGGCTAGGGTTTGACGGGCTAGACACCCTATTTGTGAAGCATATGGGGTGGCAATGCAAAGACTCATAATTCTGAAGTCTGACGATCTAGTCAAGTGAGACGAAACTAGACTTGCATATCCTCCCATCATATGAAGTTCATGGTAACTTTGGAAAAAAAGATCTTTGAGAGTCTTGATGTCATGTTTAAAAAAATGCACCACCCTGGCAACTTGAATTTTGACAAAAAATACATCTTAAATAGAAAACAAGGAAGACCACCAAAGATTTTGTTTGTGTTGATTCGTGAAGAGCCCATCTCTAAAGCCATCAGCAGCCCAATGAAACCACAACTTGATGATTTACAAGGCTCTCCACACACGAAGATCTAGTGGATTTAGGTTAGAGTGGGGTCCCAGTTTTAGACATGGGTTTCCATTGATGGTGGGGTTCCGATTGGCTGCCCATATGATTGTCTCATTGTATTGAATGTAGACTATGTCAAGGTACAACTTTTGTTGCCGAGTTTGGAGAATTTCACTGGAACCTCCATTTGTGCTCTGCAAAATGTTTTGTTGGGCATTCCCGAAACAAGCCGTAGAATTTGCATAGATGATAGAAGAGCTTTGAGCTTGAGCAGTAGCATTGAAATATGATAGAGAAACCTATGACTTGCCCTAGAGGCAGCCAGATAAGGAAATGACAGGCCATAGCTTAATTTACTGCTCAACTTGCTTTAATCAATTATTGCTTGCGAATACCATAGAAAAAGCCATAGGAATCAATATAGGTTACATAACTCGTCGGTATAACTCGTCGGTGATTTTGTAAACTCATATGATTAATTTTTGAACTCTCAAATGTCAATTCATGAGCAGAGAGGAAGAATCCTTTTTTCTTATAAATATTATTTAGTTGACTTGATTTCGATGTGCACATGACATAATTTTAAGTGGAAGAAACAAGAGCAACTCCGTCGAATTCACCGACCTGTAAGTGGAACTAGGAAGGGAAAGGCACTCATATAATAATAATTATTATCTTGATAAAGAATTATGGGTAAATATGTTCACACATATAATTCAAAGCTCCTCATTATCTTCTTTAATATAGTTATGAAATATATCTATAGAATGGTGAAACATTTATAAAATATCTGTCCGCATTAAATTAAATTGGGGAATTTTTTTATTGATAATTTCAATTTCGAGGGGTTTGTAGTTGACGATTCTTTCAATTTGTATATAATGAGATTCCATAAAGTTTATATTTGTTTATTTATAATTATGTTTCTATAGATGTATGAGCGGTCTTGTATAGGACGTATAAATTGTAGATACTTTGAGAACATTGAATATTTTCTAAAATAGAACTAGCACTTGCATCTTTATGGGTGTAAGGGTTATGTCAATAGTGTTAATTATATTATATTATATTAAACTATCTTTGGATCTTTTTGGATCTCGATTTGTAGTTTGTCTCTTATATACCATGTAGGTACATTTTTTTTCCAACTTTCCATTATAATTTCTTTACATATGTTTAAATGTGATGGCATTATGGGAGATTGCTAGCTTTTATTAATTATCAATCCTATTTTCAAAGACTAACTAAGAGAAAGTGATAGTGTGTATGTATTTGATTCCGGGCCCTTGGTTTGTATATATTTGATCTATTTTAATTGAGCATAGTTCACCACACATTAATAAGCTCATTTCGAAGAAATATCTCGAAAGAGATTAAAGGCCATGTCAATCTTTTGAGTATCATATTGCACTAAATCTGTCCACTCATAGGGCCAACATGGAATGAGAATTTTAGTTATTACATGAGACGACAAAGAGAAATTAGAATTTGTTGACCTTAAAATCATGGGATCTCTTCCTTTGCTCAAAATGTGAATCAATGAAGAATACAAACACTCTCAATTAAGTGCCCTATTAGATAAAGAGGAAAATAAGGAGGAGAGAAATTTGAAGATCAAATGAATGAATTTCATATGAGAATGGAAAAAATGCTATTGGATGGAAACTATTTCTTAAAGCACCAGCAAATCAACTTTAAGGTGATCATCACAAATACTTAACATATTGTGGGATGGTGATGAACAACATTATGGAGCATCGCTCAAACTTCAAACCTTTCTTTTTCTCAAGAAGATAAAATGACTTTCAAAGAATACTATTAAAAAAATGGTAGAAGATGGAACATAGGTAGACCATTATGAGCTTCATGCAACCTTAATAGTGACTTTCACCAACATTCATGTACACCACTTGAAGGGCCAAGTATTTCCGATCCATAATTTTGATAGTAGAGACACTCCCACACTTCATCTCTCATATTATGATGGCGGTTCTAGCAGACTAGTAGGTAGTAAGAATATATCCAATTAGTTTTCCTTTCCCATCTCCGTTGAAATAGCGTTAAAAGTATCATTTTCTAAAACCAATCTGACATTTGGGACTTGCCCACAATTTAGGTGATCACATTGTTACCCGTAGAATGTTGTAACAATTGAATTTCATATTCTTTGTAATGCCAAATATTCTACAATTATATTGTTCTTGTACTTTCTTGGTCTACTCGTCTTACAATAATATTCTATTATAACATATTTGATCATTGATATATATTTTTTCCAATAAAAATTACATTTCATTATAATGAGAATGAACCTAAAAAATAAGGCAAATGATGTGAATAAGCCATTTTCACCATTTTTTTTCCAAAAGATTATCCACTGAAGAAGTACTTGTTTTTCTACTTGTTCATCATTATTGTGTTTTTGAACAATGCATACAAGCTTCTAACAAAAACAAAAAGGATTAGAAAATAGGAATGAAGTTGGACATATTAAAAAAAAAATTTAATATTGTCAATTGTAACTAAAATTATTATTTAGAATTCTTCATTACAATTTATAACTAATATTGTATAGAATATTACATATCAAATAGTCTAGTTTTTAATCTATTAGAAAAATATTCAAGGTCTACACTCAACAATTAAGAAAATGAGGAACGCATAAAGTAAATTAATTAAATTTATACATCAAAATTTCATAATAAACTAAAAAACCTAGAAGAAACAATAATTTCACATGTTGACTAACTAATTATAATGATCTCACAATAAACTATAATTTTTCGCTTCTCTCTGATCTTTCAAAGAATTTATGTTCATTATATATTTTTATTTTTTTATAAAGTAAGAACAAATTCAAATGCACTAATGACAATTAAGAAACAAAATGTATTGTATTGAAAAAATCTATTTTTTAATGTTGCAAATGATGAATTATAATGGTATAGATAAATATTCATAAAAAATCATATGAAAAATAATGAATTCTAATAAGATTTTTAAAAAAATTAATTCAAACGTGTTATGATTAATCTAGTACATTTTTATATCTTTTAATATATTTAAAATATATTTAAAATATTTATAAGTTGAAATCTTATATTCAAATACTTCAATTTTAGCATTATCAGATTTCCACTATCCATTAGTAATGAGTAAATTGAGATCTATTAGATTTCCACAATCCATGCTAATGCTTTTAGATTTCTGAATTTGATTGTGTATATTTTTTTACATCAGTGTTTAGATCATACTAGTACATGATCCATCATTAGGATGCTAGAGAGAAAAGAACATAAGATAGTAGAATGCAGATCCACCAGGCTTTAAGGTGGGGGGGGAGATGGAGAGAAGGTGCAACACAAAGTTGACAAGAACCAACTCCAAACATAAATAAAAATAATACACCAAAGCAAAATGATAAAAGTCAGCCATATTAATAAATTAAGCAGCTTGAGTGTGTGTGTGTGTGTGTGTGTGTGTGTGTGTGTGTGTGTGTGTGTGTGTGTGTGTGTGTGTGTGTGAAAAGAAAGCAAAAAGATAAAAGAAAAATCAAAATAAAGATGATGGCCCTCAAGATAATAGAGCACAATGAGGAAATAAGAGAGTTAAAAAATAATAAATAAATAAAATAGAAGAAATAAGTGAAGAAAAAGATGCTAAAAATGTATTGTGATAATAACAAGTAAATGCATGCGTGTGTGCGCGCATGTGTGTGTGTGTGTGCAAGATCATGGTCAACTAAACTATGGCCTTAAGTGGCAGTGAAAAACCAACAAATCAGGGTTATGTTAACTTGACACATAATTTTAAAGTGGTTCTAGACTTTATATCAAAAAGTTGTAAGAAAATAATCTATAGGAAATTGAATGTAGTTTCTAAACCACTAGGCCTTATCTGGAAAAAAATAATAATTGATTGGTCAAAAGTTTGAATTTCAACACAGTACTACAAAAATTTCAAGGCGAAAATAAAAAGTAGGTGTATATCTAACCACCTTAATCAAAATCAAATGATAATTTTTTTACTATAATTATATATATAAAAAGTAGGCTCATGCCCTAATGTGGCGCATATTTCTGGGTATTTTTATTCCAAATAAATAATTAAATATGAATTTTCTACTAAAAATTTTTTGAAAAAAAAACTCTCGTGTCTGACCACCTTAACTAATAGAAAACTTTACCAATTTTTTTTTCTTATACGAGGCGAAGTATAGAATGTGGTGTAACTTTTGGATTAAAAAAATGTTATACCATTTGAAAGTTATAGCTATTTTTCAATCAGTATGTCAATCAACACTTTGCAATCATCTTTATTGAAAATTAACTAATTAGTACTTATCAAACTCAGAATTTGACAGCAATTATATCGATGGAATCTCGAGAGTGTTATAAAAAACCCTTTTTGTGTCATTCAATTTCAATGAAAATAACATTGTCAGATGGCTACCCGAAGTCTAAGTGTCAGTGAAACCCTTCTCAAACACGTTTTTTGGGTTGACCAAATAGGCTTGGTAAATACCTAGCCTAATCGGGTACCCAAAATAAAATTAGGTATCCGATTTCAAATTGAATACCTAATTTGAAATCAAGTATCCGATCAGGTTTGTGATTTTTCAATTGAAATTTTGGAGGGAAATTTGAGAGGAAAGATTTTCCAATTGCAGTTTTGGAGGGAGGGAAATTTGAGAGGAAATAAATTTGAGAGGGAAACTTTAGAGTGTTTTAGAGGGAAATTTATTTGGGGGAAGTGTGGACATTGATATTATTATTAATTATTATTATTATATATGATTGTAATTATTATTATATTATAGTAATATCAATGATTTTTATTATTAAATATAATATAGTTATAAATATAATAATTATAATTATAACTAAATATAATATAGTAATATATATGATAAATATTATTATTATTAAATATATATAGTAATATTATATGACTATTATTATATATAATAATATATATGGTTATTATTAATAAATATATAATCTAGTAACATATATGATTATTATTGTTATATAATCTAACAATATACTATTATTATATTAAAATATACAATATTATGTTATTATTAAATATGATATTGTCATAAAATGCATCGAACCCTCTTAACACATTTCATGACAACATATGTCCCTAAGGCCCCCTAGTGACCCCTTTCGATGCATTCCTAATGGGTCCCTAGGGATCCTAGGGCTCTTAGGGACATACATTGTCATGAAATGTGTCAAGACGGGTCATAGGTTAACCTATGACCCCTCTAGACACATTGGAACCAACCACATGCGTCCCTAGGGGCCCTAGGACCCCTAAGGACATAGGTTGTCATGAAATGCATGAAGAGGGGTCACAGTTTAACCTATGACCCCTCTTGACGCATTGAAACAAACCACATGTGTCCTTAGGGGTCCTAGGGCCCCTAGGGACATAGGTTGCTTGAAATTCTTTGAGAGGGGTCATAGGTTAACCTATGACCACTCTCGATGCATTGGAACCAACCAAATGTGTCCTTAGGGGCCTTAGGGCCCCTAGGGACAGAGATTGTCATGAAGAGTGTCAAGAGGGGTCACAGGTTAACATATGATGCCTCTTGATGCATTAAAACCAACCAAATGCATCCTTAGAGGCCTTAGGACCCCTAGGTTAATATGTTGTCATGAAATGTGTTGAGAGGGATCATAGGTTAACCTATGGCCCCTCTCGATGCATTATAAAAAACCAAATGTGTCCCTAGGGGTCCTAGGGCCCCTAAGGACATACATTATTATGAAATGCATCGATTAGGGTCAGAGGTTAACCTATGACCTCTCTAGATGCATTGGAACCAACCAAATGCATCCCTAGGGGTCCTAGGACCCCTAGAGACATAAGTTGTCATAAAATGCAATGAGAGGGGTCATAGGTTAACCTGTGACCCCTTTCAATTCATTACAACCAACCAAATGCATCCCTAGGGGTCCTAGGGCCCCTTGGGACATATGTTATCATGAAATGTGTTGATAAGGATCATAGGTTAACCTATGAACCCTCTCGACACATTATAACAAATCAATTGCATCCTTAGGGGTCCTAGGGCCCCTAGGGACATACGTTGTCATGAAATATGTCGATCGAGGTCATAAGTTAACCTATGATCCCTCTAGACGCATTATAAAAAACCAAATGTGTTCCTAGGGGTCCTAGGGCCCCTAGGGACATGTTATCATGAAATGTGTCAATTGGGGTCATAGGTTAACCTATGACCCCTCTAGATGCTTTGGAACCAACCAAATGCGACCCCTAGGGACATAAGTTGTCATGAAATGCATCAAGAGGGGTCCTAGGTTAACCTATGATAGCTCTCAATGCATTGAAACCAACCAAATGTATCCCTAGGGGCTCTATGACCCTTAGGGACATAGGTTGTGATGAAATACATTGAGAGGGGTCATAGGTTAACCTATGACCCCTCTTGGCACATTGGAACCAACCAAATGTGTCCCAAGGGGTCCTAAGACCTGTAGGGACATAGGTTGTCATGAAATGTGTCAAGAGGGGTCATATGATAAGCTATGACCCCTCTCAACGCATTGGAACCAACAAAATGTGTCCCTAGGGGTCCTGAGCCCCTAGAGACATATGTTATCATGAAATGCGTCGAGAGGGGTCATATGTTAAACCATGACCTCTCTTGATGCATTATAACCACCCAAATGCATCCCTAGGAGTCCTAGGGCCCCTAGGGACATATCTTATCATGAAATGCATCGATCGAGGTCATAAGTTAACCTATGAACCCTCTCAATGCATTATAACAAACCAAATGCGTCGCTAGGGGCCCTAGGATCCCTAGGGACATACATTATCATGAAATGCATTGATTGGGGTCATAGGTTAACCTATGATGCCTCTCGATGCATTTGAACCAACCAAATGCATCCCTAGGGGCTCTATGACCCCTCTCAACATAGGTTCTGATGAAATGCATCAAGAGGGGTCATAGTTAACCTATGACCCCTCTCGATGCATTAAAACCAATCAAATGCATCCCTAGGGGTCCTACGACCTGTATGGACATAGGTTGTCATGAAATGCATCGAGAGGGGTCATAGGTTAACTTGTGAGCCCTCTCGATGCATTATAACAAACCAAATGCATTCTTAGGGGTCCTAGGGCCCCTAAAGACATACATTATCATGAAATGCATTGAGAGGGGTCATAGCTTAACCTATGACCCCTCTTGGCATATTATAACTAACCAAATGCATCCCTAGGGGCCCTATGACCCTTAGGGACATAGGTTGTGATGAAATGCATCTCGATGCATTGGAACCAACCAAATACTTCCCTAGAGGCCCTATGACCCCTAGGGACATAGGTTGTGACAAAATACATCGAGAGGAGTCATAGGTTAACCTATGACCCCTCTCAACACATTGTAACCAACCAAATGCATCCCTAGTGGTCCTAGGACCCATAGGGACATAGATTGTCATGAAATTTGTCAAGAGGGGTCAATGCATTATAACCAACCAAATGCATCCCTAGAGGCCCTAGGACCCTTAGGAACATAGGTTGTCACAAAATGCATCGAGAGGGGTCATAGGCTCTCGATGTATTATAACAAACCAAATGCGTAGGCCCCTAGGGACATACGTTATCATGAAATGCATCAATTGAGGTCATAGGTTAACCTATGACCCCTCTCAAAGCATTATAACCAACCAAATGCATCCCTAGGGGTCCTAGGGCCCTTAGGGCCCCTAGGGACATACATTATTACAAAATGCATCGATCAGGGTCATAAGTTAACCTATGACCCCTCTTGATGTATTTCATGACAATCTATGTCCTAGGCATCCTAAGGCCCCTAAGGACACATTTGGTTGGTTCTAGGGCCCCTAGGGATGCATTTGGTTGGTTCCAATGTGTCTAAAGAGGTCATAGGTTAACCTATGACCCATCTAGACACATTAGAACCAACCCAATGTGTCGCTAGGGGTTCTCATAGGTTAACCTATGACCCCTCTAGACACATTGGAACCAACCCAATGTGTCCCTAGGGGTCCTAGGACCCCTAGTGACATAGGTTGTCATGAAATGCATCGAGAGGGGTCATAGGTTAACCTATGACCCCTCTCGATGCATTATAACCAACCAAATGCATATACGTTGTCATGAAATGCGTCGATCAGTGTCATAGGTTAACCTATGAACCCTCTAGATGCATTATAACAAACCAAATGTGTCCCTCGAAGTCCTAGGGCCCTTAGAGATATGCATTATAATGAAATGCATTGATCGGGGTCATAGGTTAACCGATGACCCCTCTCGACATATTATAACAAACCAAATGCGTCCCTAGGGGTCCTAGGGCCCCTAGGGACATACGCTATCATGAAATGCATCGATCAAGGGCATAGATTAACCTATGACCCCTCTTGATACATTGGAACCAATCAAATGCGTCCTTAGGGGTTCTAGGACCCCTAGGGACATAGATTGTCATGAAATGCATCGAGAGGGCTTGACACATTATAACAAACCAAATGTGTCCCTAGGGGTCCTAGGGCCCCTAGGGACATACGTTATCATGAAATGTGTTAATCGGGGTCATAGGTTAACCTATGACCCCTCTAGATGCATTGGAACCAACCAAATGCATCTCTAGGAGTCCTAGGACCCCTAGGGACATAGGTTGTCATGAAAGGCGTCGAGAGGGGTCATAGTTTAACCTATGATCCGTCTCGACGCATTGGAATCAACCAAATGGATCATAGGTCATAATAATAATAATAATAACAATAATATTATATGTTGTTATATTTAATAATAATATATATTAACAACATATACAATATATTACATTATTATATTTAATAATAATATAGTAAAAATAATAATATAATTTATAATATATATACATATATATATATAAATAATATTTATAGATAATAATAATAATAATTACATTATATATATATATATAATATTTATTTGGGTTTGCTTCTCTTTAGGAAGCCAAATCAATTAAGCAAGTCCTTGATCATCATACTATTGTTTCAGGTCAGCAAATCAATATACCTAAATCAAAAGTTTACATCTTCTTCACCACTGAAATTCTTTCAAACAAGATTGCTAACATTTTGGGCTTCCAACAACAATTGTTACTGTCAACATATTTAGGACTCTCCTTTTTTATGGGACCTAACAAGGCTATATAATGGAAATCAATAATTGACAGAATCAAAAGTAGGGTTTCAGCATGGAAAGTTAGATGGCTTTCCCTCTCGGGTAAAATTTTACTTGTTAGATCTATCCTCTTAGCTATACCAAACTATTTCATCTCTTTGTTGCAGGCTCCCTCTTCAGTGTTTAAATAGATCAAACAAATAATTACTAAATTCTTGTGGTGTGGAAATATGTCTAGACATAGAAAAATATCATTAATTTCATTGGAGGAATGATGCATGACAAAAATTGTGGTGGAGTGGGTCTCCATAACTTGGCAATTAGAAATCAAGCTTATGGTGGAAAGTTGATTTGGCAAATGATCCACAAACCAAATAGTTTATGGTGTCAGATTATGCAATCTAAATATCTCAACTCCTTAGATCCTCTTTGAATCTTAACTGCTTTAAACTTACCTCATTGCTCTAAAATATGGAAGTTTATGACTACATCTAGACATGTGATACTTGACTATGTTTCTTGGGAAATTAATAATGGAGGTCGAGCATTATTTTGGGAGGATTCATGGAATTTCCTTGCTCCTCTATCTACCAGACAAGAGTTTCCAATTTTCATTTAGATATTTAAAGACAACTAGGGAGATAGAGTTGTGGATTATGTGTCTCAAGTGGATCCTCTCTCTAACAAGATCAATTGAAAAGATCCTTCTAATTTTCCTATACCAAATCATATTTCTCTTTTATTCAATCAGGTTGTTAGTGATAGGGATGTGTTCTTTCTTGAACAAGAAGACAAGATTTTTTAGGCCCTTGTTATTAATGGATGCTACTCAATCAAAGATGGATATTTGGCTCTTAGCAGTTTGGAGAATAATTTGATTAAGAAAAAAGCTTTTTTTTTGTTGGAATGATTGTACATTGCCTAAAGTAGGCTACTTCTCTTGGCTAGCACTTTGAAAAAGGCCATTAACAAGTGACAGGTTAGAAAGATTCAATATTGCCCAACGATTTAAATGCCTTCTATGTGGGTAGTTTTTTGAAAATGTTGATCATGTTTTTCTTCAGTGTGCATTTGCCCAAGATTGTTGGTTGTTTCTTCTTGGCAAACTTAGCTTTTCAGTGCCACTACCAAACTCCTTGTGGGATTTATTTGAAGCTTGGTTGGTGTTACATGCAAAATCTCTTTTAGCACCCATCTGGAAATGTTCCCCATCCTTGGTTGTTTGGGCTTTGTGGTGGGAAAGGAACAAGTGTATCTTTAGGCAAGACAGTCTATAGTTAGTGTTGTTACTGACATAATTGAGAAATCAATTTTTGAATTGGTTATAACTAATATTAGGAAGAGGTCATCACCAATTGTTTTCTCCAACTGGGATAATCAAATTCTCAAAGACTGGAAGTTTATATCTATCCCAAATCTTTTAAGCCTCACAAATACATTGAAGAAAGACAGATTGAATGTGATATGGCATCCTCCTGACGAAGGTGTTATTAAGCTAAATTTCAATGGTGCATCTTGTGGCAATCCAGGGATGTCTGGTATAGGTGTGTGTTTACGTAATCATTTGGGCATACCTCTTTTTATAAAGTCTTCACATATTCCATGGGGCACTAGTAATAATGTTGAGGTTTCAGCTTTGCTCCTTGGTCTTGTTTCAACATTATTTATGAAGATACCTCAGCTCCAAGTGTAAGGGGACTCTCTTATTATTATTTAGGCCTATATTAATAGACACATTCAATGTAGAAGTCTGGCATACAAGCTAAAATAGGCTTGGCGCCTAATCAATGCTTTTGAAAATTGAATCCTCAATCATACTTATCATGAAGGTAACCTATTGGCTAACTACCTCCCAAATTTAGGATGTGATGGTAAGGAACTAGACTATTGGGATCCAACTACACTAGCAAAGCTATACCCAAATTTATTGGATAACATTAACAAGGAATCAAGTTTATCATGATGTATCATTTGGCACTCTCCAAAGTAACTAGGGCAGTCGTCATTTTTAATAGGAAGTAGATTATTGCACATAGTTCTTGACACAATCAATTGGTATGCCAGTAGATGAAGATGTTGGTAGTGATTTTGAACTCGTTGCAGATGCTCCAAAAGATTAGGATATTGTCGAGGATGGGACTGCCAATCATATTGTAGCACACTAATTCTTTTTAGTATAAATGATACTTTTGGCATGATCATTCTCTAATTATCTGGTTTGCAATCAAGAGGCAACTCCATGAAGAATATACACATTCAAAAAGAATCAAAGATTCCTTCTAGAACTATGCCTGTGCAACACCAAATCCATTTGATTTCAGCTTCCTACTGAAATGATGACAAATACTGTGAGAGTCTCCAATGTGTCAAAAAGGGCAACCAAATGGGACATCCAGGATTTCTTCTCATTCTCAGGAGACATAGATCATATCCAGCTACAAGACGGTGGTGAGCATTCTCAAGTGGTCTCTTTTACCTTCAAGGATCCTCAGGCTCTAGACACTGCACTACTTCTATCGGGAGTGACAATTGTAGATTAGTCTGTCAACATCTTGCATGTTGAATATTACTCTCCACATGTAGAGACTTATGATAATCAACCCCCATCTTATGTGCCAAAGGAAGGAACTCTTGTGGTTGGAGGTGGTGCACGTATGAATAAGGCTCAAGATGTTGTGAGAACCATGCTTGCAAAAGGGTTTGTTCTCGGAAAGGATGCTATGGGTAAATTTGAGGCATTTGATGACAAGCATCATTTGACAGAAAGTGCATCTGCTAAGGTAACTTCATTGGACAAAAAAATTGGTTTCACTGAAAAGATTAGTGTTGGCTCTACTATTATAAATGAGGAAGTAAGATCAGTGGATCAAAAATTTCAAGTATTAGAGAAGACTTAATCAACATTTGCAGTAGCAGAATAGAAAGTGAATAGTGCAGGTTCTGCTCTTATGAAGAACAAGTTTGTCTTTACTGGAGCTTCATGGGTTACTAGTGCATTCAATAGGGTTGCAAAGGCTACTGAGGATGTTGGTACTAAAACTAAAGAGAAGGTTCAGATGGCTGAGGGACAAAGTAATGATCAAAATCCTACATCAAGGGGAGATCTATCCTATGATTTTGCACAAGTTCATCTAAATGAACCTGCAAATGCATATGAACCAATTAGCTCAACTAAAAACTCAACAAATTATTCTAGCTTACCATGATATGATAGTGGATCATTTTCTTCTCACAAGCTTTTGCAGTTGTCAGGGCAGTCTTCTTGTGCTAGGGGGATTGATGCAGATGGTGGCAGAGAAGAAAGTATTGGCATTAGAAAATCAATGAGCTCTAGTTGGAAAGGCGAAGAAAATGCTCAAAATGTCAAGGTTTTTGGATGGCTGAATGATTCAGGAGTCAGAGGCCTTATGATGAGTTTTTTTATGGAATCTCCTGGCATTTTTGTATTTGGTGACGATTTCAGGTTTTCTTTCAGGTTCTTTCGCGAATGAACCCTTGAACCTGTTTTTATTATAATAATATATATAGTGGCTCTGTCCATTTTATTTAAAAAATAATAATAATTACATAATATATTATTATATATTAATAGTTAACATAGGTCATAATAATAATAACATATATTATTATATTTAATAATAATATAATATAATAATACATTATAATCTAATACATAACTCATAATCATTATACATAATATAATATAATATACTCATAACTCATTATAAATTTAACTCATTATATACATTATAATCTTAAAAGTAATTCTTTTTTCCCTCCAATATTTTGGTCTCATTATCGAATATCTGATTTGAAATTGGGTATACCCAATTTTACTGGCATGATTTTCCCAAAAATATTCCCTATGACTGCAGCCCCGACAACATCGCTTTTTGTGGGCCTTTTTCACAAGTTTTAGGAAAAGTCACATTTTGGGGCCCAAACAATAAAAAAAAGTTTGATAATATATCTATAGGTGGCCAATATTGTCATCTAAATGGGGAGTAATAGTCGTCAAAAGGCTAAACGCAAAAGGAAGGTATCCAATGAAGACATTGTGGCATATAGGGAAAGGGACAAAGTAGAACACCTAAGGAAAAGACAAGGTATGTTAAATGTGAGTTAAGTTAACGATGAATTAGTTGAAGGTGAAATCATAGAGTCAGATAATGAATATGTGCAGTTGGGGAATGAAATGTACCAATTGAAAACGATAATGCCAGGATTAAAAATTTAGAGAATGAAAATTTGGAGGATGAAATCCTACCAGGCCATAATGTAAATTGCATGATTGACCATGCCGAACATGACAATGCATAGGAACCTAATGCACATGAACCTCACATATCTCCTAATTATAATCGACATGAAGATTCTGGAACACCAAAATGGATAATTGAAATTGAGGAAACAATTATTACCAATTTGGAAGGAAAAAAATCAGAAAGAACCATTCAGTTATGGACTTCAAGAAAATATAAGATGTTTTTCGACAATAAGACAATGGTGGAGCAATGTCATATTTTTATGCTCTTATTAAAGATGCAAAAGATAAGACCTATGCTTTCCAAATTGAAGATGTGTGTCAATAAAAAATTGGAAAGAACTGCCATTGTCATGAAGAATCTTTTCAATGCTCTCAATACCATTGGGAAAAATAGCAGGGAGAAGGATAAGAGAGCTGCTAGAAGGGTTATTACAACCTCTTTAGTAAGTCATCATTTGAGAAAGGGTAGATATATGAGACAAACTTGTATTGACTTGAACCTAAATCATACTACTTTGAGAAGAGCACTTAGTCGACGAGAGAAAATTGATGATCCTCTTCAAAATGAAACATGGGCTTTTGGTGGGAGACTTCCACATTTTGATAAGAAGCTATCTGATGATGTGAAGGAAGAAATTACACAATTTTGGCACTCTAGCTCACAAGTATCACCAAATTCTATAGACGTGTTAAACTTGAGAATTGGCATCAGAGACAACTCGCATCCTAAACACTATTCAGAGGTAAGTCAAACTATGTTGTTCAAATAATTTAGAGAGAGTCATCCAAGTCTTCATATATCACAAAGGGCTTTTGAATCTTTGAAGCTATTTTATTCTGTGCCACTTAAAATTCAAAATACATGTTGTTGTAAATATCATGTCGAGTTTCCTATGCACCATGAACTATCACGCTCCATCCTTTCTACTTTGAATAGTAAAGATGTTGGAGAATTGTGGTGCTAGTGGGCTTCCAAAATCATCAAGAGACTTGCTAGATCAATTTTTATGTCATAGAGTTGATGGTTGTTTCTTTAATAGAAATGCTTGCTTAAATGAGAAGTGTTCAAAATGTGGTGGCTTATCCAAGTTTCACACATGTTTTCATGAGGGGTGCAAACAAGATCTTGGAAAGAAAATAGTAAAAAAAAAAGTATATAAAATGGTGAAATACACATTGAAGAGTGAGGGTGAGGGCTCTAGATGTGAATTGGTTGCAAAAGAAATCAGTGTGACTAGTTTTATTTCATATTTCAAGGCAAATATTTTCTACAAGTATGTAAGACATAGTCACAGGTCTCAATGGTTGGATCAACAATTTAGAATGTGTAAGGAGACTTTTCCCATTGGCACTATTATATCAGTTGTTGATTTTTCTGAGAACTACACATTGCAACCTTAAAATGAGACACAATCTTAGTATTACAACTCCATTCAAATTGCTATTTTCATCCACATAACATATAGATATGCCCCTGATAGTGTGGAAGATAATCAGAAGATTAGTAGAGAATATCATTTTTATATGAGTGATGATAGATCTCACTCAGTTTGTGCAACATTGTTTCAAGAATTATTTTGATTTCTTACAAGAGCATGCAATTGCTATGGATAAACATATCATTTGGTCAGAGAGCTATGCAGGTCAATTCAAGAATGCTCGCATATTTTATTGGTTGTGTAGGATGCATATAGAGAGGGGGTTGCCTCATATTTGGAAGTTTTTTGAGTCTGGCCATGGGAAAGGGGAACATGATGGAGCAGGGGCATGTGTGAAGAGAGCTCTACTTAAGGAGCAATTGAAGATTTCAGGAGCAGAGCTTCTTGATGCTCATAGCATTGTTGATTGGTGTAGTTTAGCATTATCATAGGGGCAAACTCTTGATTCAATGGTATGTAGGTTCTTTTGGTTGGTTGTAGAAGGGTCCATAGGTGATAGATCAGATTGTACTATAGTGAAACTCATAAAAAATACATTGATTTTGGAGCTTTGGTTCTAGTACATGAACCATGTGGACCTGACAAGTAGCTTGCTTTTGTCCTAGTTGTTTTCAGTGTGATTGGGATCACTATGAGTCGAGTGAGTGAGTGGACACATGAGCTCCACATTATCTTACTCCATTGTTTATCATGCCCTCTATCAGAAATGATGACATGGAAAGTTTACTTGAGCATAACCATCTATTAGATCTTCTTCAACCAGGACATGTCTTTGCATTGGTTGCACCATAGAGGAACACTGAGAAATTTAATTATTGGTTAGCACATTGTGTAAGAGGTAAAAAAACACTTACACAACCAATCGCAGATGATGATGGATTCACATATCCTATTGGTTTAGTGGTTGTCGCTAGAACATGGCTGCAGACATACATACTTAAAAGGAATGAAATTCTTGCATTAGAAGACTATCAGAAGCACAAAATAATTCTCATATATTCGCATTTTATTATAGCAACAAATGTAAAGTTGTTGAAGCATCAAGGAAGACAAAAAGTAAAAGAACTTTTTACTATTACTAATGCTGATCATGAAGCCCTATTGGAGACCCTAAAACACAAAGAGAACCCTACTGGAACACTCGACTAGGTATATTTACTTCTTATGTTATTTTCTTCATAATGATTTAATGAACCGATGATTATCTTGTTTAATGCAATAAGTCACTAATATTTTCTATGGTATTGGAATGTAGGTACATCATGAAGAGTGTTGTGTGTGTGGGGGGGGGGGGTGTGTTGGGGAGAATTCCTAAGATCTATGATGTATTATGATGTAAAATGTGATGTTGTATTGTATATGGTTTTTGTAATAATGAAACAGACATGTTAAATTAATTACATATCCTAATTTTTATTTTGGTAGATTCTTTTTAAGGAATTATAAGAGGAAGATATTGAACAAGTTCTTACAAATCATATTGCATGTGATACAAGGCTATATAGACAATTTTAAGAGCATTTATAGCTGTATGAGTATTGAAGTAAGGAGGCAATGAAAGATAATTGCTTGCAAATATCTTATTACAAGTTTGAATTTTTTCTTATTTGACATAGAGCTGACATTATGATTATTAAAACCATTTTTATCAAACTAATCAAATAAGACAAATACTTGTGTGCTTTGCTACATTTATCTAATCTATTTGTGTAAACTGAAAGTATTGTTGTCCATATATATCTTAGTTCATCTATTAATTTTTAATAAAAAATAACAATTTTTAACATTTAAATCAAAGCCAGTATATTGAACTAATATTATATTCAAATAAGAAAAAATAAATAAAATAAGTAAATTTCATTTATTATTTTATTATTTTGTTGTTGTCATTTTCAACATTGGACACATCTCTTTTTATTTTGATATAGAGAGAACGGAATGCAACTTTTATAATCTAGAATAATTTTATTAAATTTGAGCTTATGAGCTCTTAAAATCAAATTCTCCACCTTTTGAAAAACTTAACGTATGAAACTTTCAAAAGATTGGAGATAATTCATCATTCATTAATTCCTTATGAAACTCTCAAAGTCTATATGAAATTAATTCATTATGAAACTTTGAAACTATTGATGTTGGCATCAAATCATCAATGCCATTAGTTCTGAATGGGTGGGTGAACCCTAGTGATACCCTTTTTCCAGCCATGGAGACGATCCATCATCTGTGGCCACCACGTACCAAGTAGTCTCCAACGTGCTTTAAGTATATTTCAAGGTCGATCTTCTGAGGGTTGTAACTTAGAGCTCATGAGGGCCATCAATGAAACACCAAATTCTATAGACAATGATGTTGAGGTCTAAAATAACCTATCTCATTTTTGAGAGATGACATTCCATTTGAATTTGGCACAACGATCTCGCTCGATGCCAAAACTCGTAGTGTGCCTCAGTTTATAGGTGCACCATAGCATAACTTTGAAATTGTTGATCTTGGCATCAAATCATCAGTGCCATTAGCTCTGGATGGGTGAGTGAACCCTAGTGACACCTTTTTTTGGGCCACAGAGACCATCCATTGTCTGCGGCCACTCCGTACTGAGGAGTCTCCAAGGTGCTCTAAGTGCATTTTGAGGTCGATCTTCCAAAGGTCGTAACTCAGAGCTCATGAGGGCTATTGATGAAATGTCAAATTCTATAGGATGGTGATGTTGAGGCCTAAAATAAACTATCTCATTTTTGAGAGATCACATTTTGTTTGGATTCGGCATAGCTATCTCGCTTGATGCCAAAACTTGTAGTGTGCCTCAATTCATAGGTGTACCACATCGTAACTTTGAAACTGCTGATCTTGGCATTGAATCATCAGTGCCATTATCTCTAGATGGGTGGGTGAACCTTAATGACACCCTTGTTCTATCCATAAAGACCATCCATTGTCTACGACCACCTCGTACTGAGTAGTCTCCAAGGTGCTCTAAGTGCATTTTGAGGTCAATCTTTTGAGGGTCATAATTTAGAGCTCATGAGGGCTATTGATGAAACGTAAAAATTTATATGACGGTGATACCAAGGCCTAAAATAACCTATCTCATTTTTGAGAGATCACATTTCGTTTGGAATTGGCACAATGATCTCATTTGATGCCAAAACTCATAGTGTACCTCAGTTTATAGGTGCACCACAATGTAACTTTAAAACTGCTAATCTTGGCATGAAATCATCAGTTCCATTAGCTCTAGATGGGTAGGTGAACCCTAGTGACACCCTTTTTCCAACCACGAAGACCATCCATCATTTGTGGCCACCCCGTACCGAGTAGCCTCTAAGGTGCTCTAAGTGCATTTCGAGGTCAATTTTTTGAGGGTTGTAACTTGAAGCTCGTGAGGGCTATCAATAAAACATTAAATTCTACAGCATGGTGATGTTGAGGCCTAATATAATCTATCTCATTTTTGAGAGATCACATTCTATTTGGATTCAACATAACGATCTCGCTTGATGCTAAAACTCGTAGTGTGCCTCAATTCATAGATACACCACATCGTAACTTTGAAACCACTGATCTTGGAATTAAATCCTCAATGCCATTAGCTCTGCATGGGAAAATAAACCCTAGTGACACCCTTTTTCTATCCATGGAGACCATCCATCATCCAGGGCCACCCCGTACCAAGTAGTTTCCAACGTACTCTAAGTGAATTTCAAGGTCAATCTTTCGAGGGTCGTAACTTAGAGCTCATGAGGGCTATCGATGAAACATAAAATTCTAAAGGACAGTGATGCTAAGGCCTAAAATAACTTATCTCATTTTTGAGAGATCACGTTTCATTTGGATTCAACATAGTGATCTTGCTCGATGCCAAAACTCGTAGTGTGCCTCAATTCATAGGTGCACCACAACATAACTTTGAAACTTTTGATCTTGGCATTGAATCATCAATGCCATTAGCTCCAAATGGGTGGGTAAACCATACTGACACCCTTGTTCTTGCCACGGAGATCATCCATTGTACACATCTACACCATACCAAGTAGTCTCCAAGGTGCTCTAAGTGTATTTTGAGGTTGATCTTCCAAGGGTCATAACTCAGAGCTTGTGAAGGCTATTGATGAAAAATAAAATTCTACAAGATAGTGATGCCGAGGCCTAAAATAACCTATCTCATTTTTTAGAGATCACATTCCATTTGGATTCAACACAGTGATCTCACTCAATGCCAAAATTCACAATGTGCCTCAGTTCATAGGTGCACCACAACATAACTTTGAAACTGTTGATCTTGGCATTGAATTGTCAATGTGATTAGCTCTATACGGGTGGGTGAACCCTAGTGAAACCATTTTTCTATCCACATAGACCATCCATCATCCACGGCCACCCTATACTGAGTAGTCTCCAAGGTGCTCTAAGTGCATTTCAAGGTCAATCTTTCAAGGGTCATAACTTAGAGCTCGCGAGGGCTATCAATGAAACATCAAATTCTAGAAGACAGTGATGTCAAGGCCTAAAATAAACTATCTCATTTTTAAGAGATCACATTCCATTTGGATTTGGCACAAGGATCTTGCTCAATGCCAAAACTCGCAGTATGCCAAAACTCGCAGTGTGCCTTAGTTCATAGGTGCACTACAGTGTAACTTTGAAACTGCTGATCTTAGCATTAAATCATCAACACCATTAGCTCTAGATGAGTGGGTGAACCCTAGTGAAACCCTTGTTCTAGCCATAGAGACAATCCATCATCCGCAGCCACCCCGTACCAAGTAGTCTCCAAGGTGCTCTAAGTGCATTTCGTGATCGATCTTTCGAGGGTTGTAACTCAGAGCTCATGAGGGCTATCAATGAAACATCAAATTATGTAGGATGGTGATGCCAAGGTATAAGAAAACCTATCTCATTTTTGAGAGATCACATTCTATTTGGATTCAGCACATCGATCTCACTCAATGCCAAAACTTGTAGTGTGCCTCAGTTCATAGGTGCACCACATCATAAATTTGAAACCATTGATCTTGGAATCGAATCGTCAATGCCATTAGCTATAGATGGGTGAGTGAACCCTAGTGACACCCTTGTTTTGGCCTCAAAGACCATCCATCATCTAGGGCCACCCTGTACTGAGGAGTCTCCAAGGTGCTCTAAGTGCATTGCGAGGTCGATCTTTCGAGGGTTGTAACTCAGAGCTCATGAGGGCTATTAATAACCCCTCACCAAGTTTGGTAAACTTCTCTAATTAAGATTTTAAATTTATAATAGAAATTTTTCAAAAGTTGCAAAAGTTTCAAAATTGCAATTTTGCAACTTTTGCAACTTTTTCTTGCAAATTGCAAATGAGTGCAAAGAGTCAGTTAGGGTTTGAGCACAACCATAAAAGGTTGGAAATACCTATTTAAGGTGTGAAATGATAACATGCATTAATAAATTCAATTTTTTTAAGTGGATCAGTATGGGTTATGTGAACCTTGTGTAGGAGGTTAACAAGTGTGTTTATGTTATGATAGAACTTCAAATTAAACATTGCATCCAAATTTGATAATAAAGATTGTTAAAATGTTATTCAAAAATTATTGCATTTGAATCAAATATAAAAAACATGATCAAAATTAATGATATTCCATAAACATGAACGATACACATGATCCATGATAAATTGAACAATACTAGATACTAAATTAATATGTATATCATTGTGCACATAAATGACAAAAATATATATCAAAATACATGTATCCATAGACAAATTACACAAATACATATCAAATATCATGTATCCATAAACAAAGTTCACAAATATATATCAAAATACATAGATCCATATGCAAAATGTGGCTGATCATGCCATCAGAATGTGTATAATATCAATGTTTCTATTAAAAATGTGGTGTATGCCACCTCAAAATGTCTCATGATGCATCCTATGACAACTATACTAAACTAGGGTGCTGGTGGATGATCAAAATGCAACCTCTTTGCTACACTAGGTGGATTGGATGCCTCCTACATAAACAAAAAAGGAAGACCCAAAGTTAGACTACTAAATTTATATGATTCTTCGTATCTAACATTGAATTACTCAAACGCATAATGATCTTTTTTTTAATGAAGATTTATATTATTAAACTTTCATAATAAATGCCTCTCTCATCAACCTCCTATACCAATCAGGAGTCTTCTCGTATGCCCTAGGCAATACTTGTACCTCACTGATTATGGCCTGTGTATGTTCAAATATGTTTGTCAGATGAATCTACATCTTAAACTATAAAATTATAATTCATAGCATGCTATATTTATAACATATTTAATCATGAATTCAAACTACAACTTACTAGGATAGGCTCCTCCTTAGGATATAGTGGCTGCATCATCAAATCTACAAAACTCTCCCATCGAACCTTGTGTGCACTAGGAGTTTCCAATGAGATACAAAATAGTAGTCATTAATATCATGGAATTTAGTTTTGAATTTATTTATGAAGATAAAGAAAATGAAAAATAAATGATACTTATACATACAATGGGGCTCTCGATGCGAATGTAAATGCTTGAGCATCTACGATGTAGAATCTATATGGGCTCATTGCGAGTAGCCATGCCCCATATATAATAAATAATGTAATTAAATTTCATTACCATAAACATTTTATAAGAATACATCGATATTTAATCAAATAGAAAGCACCTAATTACCTTTCCTTTGTCAATGGGTGCTGGCTCATCCCCCGCACTTTGTCCCCTAGGGATAGGTGGTACCTACAAGATAAAAGAAGGATTATAAACCATATATGCTACAATATCAAATAGAAAAAATAATGAGAACACAATATAATATACCATAGATGTTTCAAGGCCAAATGAAATGGTTGAGAGCATGGCATCATCAACCTATCTCAGCTCCTCCTCAGTCACCAACTAAACATGAATGAAGATCACATACATGTATAAGTCAGTATGGCTTAAAAATTAAAATTACTCTATTATAAAACTTAACTTTAAGTTACATATGTCATAACAAAAAAATGTGTACATGTACCAACACAGAAGGAGTCCATGCCTCTGCATTCCCCTCCTCTCTCACATTAGGATCTATAGCCTCTGCACGTGCATCTAGTGTATCTTCATCTAATACAAAATGATACTTAGGAAGATCACCTATGGGACCTAGGAAAATATTCTTGCATGTAATGAAAGTGTGAGGCACACAAATGTGTGATGAGCTAGCCAATGATGAACTAGTGCTAGCATCATCAACATGGGGAGGCATGACTGACCTAGCTTGAGATATCAATAGGCTACTCAGCCTATGAATGGCTCTAATGGTTTGTGAGCTAGCCTCTACTATAATATTAGGATGCTGGACCGGAGGAGGGGGGAAACATTAGTAGGGGGACAAATGTGCTAGCTTTCTTCCACTGGGAACATGGTCCAGTCTGAGGAGCTCCTAACCCTACACCCATTTTGGGCTCCATGGTCCAATAGTTCATCTTGAGGCCCAACATAATTTATGTATACAATTTTTTGAGGAAATAAAATGGCACCTCTAAATTTCTATGTGGAGGGATATCAAAAACTATCCACCAACGATCCCAAAAGTATGTACATATGGCATCATTTGTGCACCATTTAATTGATAGTTTGGATTTTTTTTTGGTCGATTGGTAAACCAATTTTCAATTTTGCAAAAAGGCCAGCCAAATCTTCTTTGGTTATATTGATGGTCACAACCTCATCATAGTCCAAGTTCATAATCAAACATCTCATGCATTTTGTCATGCCAATGAAGAGTGACATTTTGTTTGTTAGTAAGGGTTTCAATGTTATCCACTATGGTGGTTAATGTGGATAACATAAGAGCCAATACAAGTACATTATTATATGTTCTTTGCAAACCCCTCAATTTAGTGAGATTTTCAATTATCAAATCCTCAATTCAAGGAGGGTTTTTAAGGGTAAAAGGATCATTTGATGGACAATTTTGCAAGGGCATTGGATCATTTGGTGGTGGGTTACAAGGAATATTATTCTTTGCCTCAGTGTCAACATTTTGATCAGCCATTTCTATTAATTTACAAAACATAATTTATATTAAAAAAAAAACTTAATTTTATCAATTTCTATCAAACCCTAAATTCTAACAAATTAAACTAAAACTAACAAATTTATGATAAAATTTATACTAAAATTGATAAAAAATAATAATAAAACAACCTTATATCATGTATCTTATTTAAAACTTGATATCCAAGTCATAAAACCGCAAATAATACTGTGAAAACAACCCACGGGTTGTGCTTTTTTTTTAATAACACTGACAGATATCGGGTATCTGATATCAAATCGGGGTTGGGCCTTACTTTCGAAGTTTGGCACCTGGATAGGTGAGAAAAAGTCACAACAAATTTTGAAACACTTTTAGATGTTTTAAAACTCTTTTTTTTTTCACATCGCCACTTTTTGGTACACCATGATCTTGCATATACCCACACACACACACACACACACAAACATATAGATGTATATGTATATGTGTGTGTGTGTGTGTGTGTGTGTATTTATGTGTGTATATATATACACATCTTTTTCGTCACTCATTTCTTCTATTTTATTTATTTATTATTTTTAACTCTCTTATTTCCTCATTGTGCTCTAGCACTAAGAAGTAACAACTTAGTAAGTAATAGTAATATAATTGTTTTGTTACTTGTTGCACTTTAATTTCAAAATTTGGATTTAATTTCAACTGTTTAATGTTAATAGTTATAGGAATTAAGAGCCAACATATCAGTATAGCTAGACAGCTAGGCACTAGCATACTATTACTACACAAAGTAGATGGAAAAATTTCCTACTCCTACTTGAAAAAAATGTACAATTTGCAATGTGGCAATGCAATTGTACACACATAATATATAATTTAGTAATAATCTGATTATATATACAATTACAAACCAACCTACAACTATTGTTGCTCCCTTCTATCCGTAAAAGGGAATTTAGGGTCATTTAACATTGAGTCATTTGCAAAGGGAATTCAATATCATTTGGCATTGAGTCATTTGCAAAGGGTTGTAATTATTAAATGTATTATGTTACAGGTTGATTTATAATTATAAATTGTAATACAATTTTTTGTAAAGAAAGCTTATTCTATTAAATGCACTATGTTACAATTTCTTAAAGAAACTAGAATAAATAAAAATCTAAAAATGTCTAAAAACTAGAATGAATGAAAATCTCAACATGTAAGTTTGTAACATCAACATGTGTTTAGAAAAATAAAAAAGAATCTATAAAAGAACAATGAATGAAGGATATAAATTAACTTCTACAAACATAATTAATTAGTACACAGAGCCTTAAACATTGGTAAGAACAAAGCACATAAATTAATTTGAATTGAAATGGGTAAGACTAGAGCTTCTAGCCTACTACTTGACTCACATGGAAGTTAGAACTTTAAGTTGAGAAGCTGCTATAGTTGCCACTCTTCCTTGACCGGCTCAACATCACTATCATCAAAATACTTCTCATTTATTGCATATAACATTTCATTGTTCGTTGTGTTTTCTTTAGATTCATTGTTAGTGTTAGTATGCATGCCAAAGTCAACATCATCTTCATTGCTTCCAATATCAGGACACGAACCATTGCCACTGCCACTACTACTACCACCACCACCACCACCACCACTACCACTACCACCACCACTGCCACTGCCACTTGGGTTTGAAGTGTTGGACATCCCTCTTCTTTCACATTTGTTTCTCCAAATGTTGAGAGCCCTGTCATAAGGGAAACTATCTACCTCATACCTAGAATTATAGAGCCTCAAACAATCATCCAAATTTTTATCTAACTTGTTTCTAACCTTTGATTCAGGAAGCCCAAAGTACTAAAAACTCTCCCATCCTTCATTGTACCCAATATTATTGTCAAACATAAATTAGTAAGCTTGAAATATTTTAGTATTGAATCTCTCAAATAATTTCTCTAGCCAAGGTTTTTCCAAAGCTTTGTTACCAATCCCTCTTCATTTGAATTCTCCATAATATCATATTGTTCCCTCATTATGTTTGCAAAAAAATATGATTGATCTCTTAGTCGAGATTCATCTAAAATTCTATTTATAGTTACTCCATTGATTACTTTAGGATTGCAAAAATGTTGAATCAAAGTTGTCTCCCTTCTTCAAAAATCACTCAGACAGTTTAGAGACCACTATTGAGGAAAAATAATAAACATTTCTTTGAGCAGATCCTTTGGAGGGAACCTAAATCTAATTTGTGACAAAAGATTGTAGAAAACTCACTTGACAGAGTCAAGCACAGAGTCTTTGATCATCTTGAAGGCTTCACTTGTAACACATGAAAGTACCTTTTCTAGTTTTGATTCTACTCTGCTTCTTGCTTTGTTGGGGTTGGAGTCAGGGTCAATGTGGGCATAGTATTGAATTGTTATGTCAACTATATGTACCCTAGCACATACCTCATCATTCACACCAAAATGTAAAGAGTTCCTAGGATTGTTCAAATCTATGATTTCTATCCACTTTGTAAACTTTGATTCATCTAACGGTAGTAATTGATACAGAGTATCCAAGCTACTACATATTATTTTATGGAGCTTATTATATCCTACAATGTACATAGCTCTTTGTTGAACCTCTTTTGTAATATTTATCATGTCTTGTAGCATGGGGATAATAGCTACTAAAGTTAAGAGTATCTTAACATTAGTTAGACTTGAATATAGCCAAGGGAATCTATTATAAACTTCTCCTTTAATCCTCTTTGAATTTTCCTCAAAATATTTTATCTTACAATCTATGCTATCAACTCATCAATCTTATCTTCCACATGATTCACACAATCTAAAAAATCAAACTTGTCAGCTTAGATTAATTAAATACTCAATCTTTCTCATAATGTTGACACTTGGCATTAATGGTTTCTGATGCTCATTACATACTGCATTGCTCAACATCCACTATCAAAACACTCGGCATGAACTAAAGTTTACTATTTCTCAATATCAAATAAAGTTTACTCAACTTATACTGTTTCACTCGACTTACACTAAAATTTACTTTCCTTGGCTCTAACCATTTTTTGGCTCAGCTTGCATTAATTTTTCTTGGCACCTATTGTCCATTCGGTCAAGCTTGATAGACAAACTCTCTTTCACTTGTTCTTCTAAACTTATTTAGTGTAACCAACCTTTGCAACCTTAAGTAGATTATCAATGCACTATAATATCACTGTCTTAACTAATTCTTGTACTCCTTTTCATATCATAACTCTACCTTTCCTCCAGGTGCTTTTGTTACCTCATTTGATCAAATCTTCTTCATCAATCAAACCAATGATAGTACTTAAATAATATAAGAAATTATCTTACCAAAAAGTAGCAAGTTTGAGACCAGTGACAAAATAATGATTGAAACATATTTATCATACTCGTATCAATCTATTTTCAACATTTTCCCTCTTTGGTATTGATGGCAAACCAAATTGACCAAACTTGATCAATATGACCGATCAAAATACAAAAAAGAAAATGATTCATTGTATTGAAATCTCTCCCTCTATCTACAACTTTCATCTTCTAAATAAGTTACAAAATTATGTTATGATCAATAGAAAATCAATCAACTCATGCTTATGACTCCCTCTTGATCACTTCTTATATCTCCCTCGACATTATCTACCTCTTACTAGGTAGATGTTATTAGCAGGTACACTTGTACACTTTATTCTTTTGAGTCATTTCATAGTTCTATATCTTCTATATTTGGATTTCTCCCTCTGTGGTTTCCTAAACTCAGTACACTTTTCTTGATAACAATTTCTCCCTCTTTGACAACAATGCCAAAGATATGTCATCTTAATATGAAGATATGAATATTTTCATTTTCTCCCTCTATCACCTTGCTTGTTATTGATTTGTAGTTCCAACTCTTTGATTACTTTAGACAACTCCTAAAGTAGGATCCATTGCATCAATGTGTAACATATGTCAATCAATTTATTTAATGCAGGACACTTCTTATACTTTTTAGATAGCCTTTGATAGGGGCATCAACCCTAGTTTACCTCTTAGATACTCATGGTCATCCTTAGGTAATTATTTTGTGAAGATATCAATAATTTTTTCTTTGGTGTTAACACATTCCATCTTCACCTCTTTATCTTGAACTAATTCTCTCAAGTAAAGATACTTGATTGCAATGTGTATGCATCACATGATTCTTTGATATATTTATAGCACTTGTATTATCACAATAAAGTATCATAGGTTTAATGATTTCCTCCTTCATACCTTTGAGTAGTTTTTTGATCCATACAATGTTTGTATGATGTAGGAGCATCCTGGGTTGCATCGTTGTCATACATGTTTTTAGTTTTTCTAGTTTCTTCTGAGTTGCAATGTCTTGCATTACCAAGTTCTTAGTGGGTACTGAGCATTTAGTGGATGTCAAGCTTCCTAATTGATGTTGAGTTCTCAGTTGTTTCCGAGTGTTCTTTGGTTGCTAAGTCATCCTTTGGATGCTAAGTTTGTGTCATTGCTAAGTTCATTTGAATGTCAAGTTTGTGTGAATGCCTAGTGTCAGTATTTCATAGAGCCTTCATATGCCAAGCTGTTTATGTTCAGTTTCATATTGAGGCCAACCTTTGCATTTAATTTAGTGTTAGATACCTATTGTGACCTGATTTGTGGCTTGTCCTAGTATTTAATTTGAGAGTTTAATTTGGTGTATTCGCAACAAGCTAACTTGTGCCCATGTCTATATTTAAGAGGTCTTGGTTTGAGTCTTAGAGATAGATCTTATAAGTTAGAGAGTAGGAGTAGAATGTGAAGTTGGACCATTGAAGATTGTAATTGAATTGACACATGGTTGTAACCTAGAAGGCCTTATAGCTGGGCATTTAATAGATATTTGGATGAATATATGAATGAAGACATTTTCTTCCTCTCTCCCATGTTGTTTGTTTTGTTGTTAATTCCCTTGTGTTGACTCTTTGCAAGCAAGTTGAATAGTTGGGTGTGCCTTTGGCCCTAGTTCTTCTTGCCCTCCCGGCATCATTGTACAATTCACCACATTAGCAACATATTCAAATTCAATAGTAGATTGAGAAATGCATTTTTATTTCTTGCTAGTTCATGTAACCAACCTTTTGCCTAGGGAAAATGATCCTCCATTGGTGCTCTTTCTGTCATCAATATTTCTAGCCCAATTAGCATCAGTATAGGATCTTAGTTCAGATTTCTCATTTTTCTTATAGTATAGGCCATACTCCTCTATTCCTTTTAGATATCTCATTATTCTCTTTACTGTCATCAAGTGATTCTCTTTGGGATTAGCAGAGAATCTTGTAACTATCCCTATAGATAATGAAATATCAGGTTTGTTGTGTACTACATATTGTAATTAATCAATCATAGAATTGTATAATGTTTGATTCACCTCAGCTAAATCATCATTCTTTGACAATTTATGTCTTGTCACCATAGGTGTACTTACTATCCTAAAATCTTCCAATGCAAAATTTTTTAGTATCTCCTTTACATACTTTGATTGAGTGATGTATATACCATATTTCATTTGATGTACTTCCAAATCCATAAAGAACGTGATCTATCAAAACATAGACATATCAAGTTATTTCTTCATTTCATTTGCAAAAGCATTACATAAAGTATCTTGACCCCCAAATATGCTATCATTAACAAAAAATTCAGATAAAAAAACACCTTTTCCTTTCTCTATCCTCAAGTACAAATTGTTGTTATCATTAGTCTTCTCAAATCTAATCTTTACAAGATAATTATGAAGTCTCTCATACCATGCTCTTAGTTCTTGCTTCAAATTATAAAGAGCTTTGTGTAGTCTACATACCATGTTTTTGTTGTTCGCATCAAGAAATCCTTTTGGCTATTCTATATAAAGTTCTTCTTTCAATATAACATTCAGAAATGTAGACATAATATCCATTTGATAAACTTTGAAACCTTTGTATGCAGAGTAAGTAAGGAGAGTTCTTACTCCTTCCAGTCTTGCAATAGGAGCGAATGTTTCTCCATAGCCTATCCCTTCTTCTTGTGCATATCCTTTACAGACTAATTTTTCCTTGTTCCTCTTGACTTCACCATTTCCATCTAAATTATTTTTGCATACCCACTTGGTACCAATCACATTTTTGTCTTCTAATCTAGGAACTAGAGTCCATGTCCTATTTTTCTCAATTTGTTCAATCTCTTCTTCCATGGCTTTACTCTAGTCCACATCTTCTAAAGAATATTTCACTATTTTTGGTTCTTACATGCTTAGCAAACATGTATCATTTCTCAACTTGATCCTTGTCATTGGTATAGAATATTTATTACTAATGATTTGTGTAGAAGGATGATGTCTCTTGACATATTTAGACAATCTTAGTTCAACTTTGGCTTCTACATTTGGTCTCTTAACTTCTAAATCATTACATATCTCTTTGTCAAGTAGTTCAAAATCTCTTTTATGTACACTAATTTCAAAATCAGAATGTGCCTCAATTTCATTATGCAACTCGACACCTAAATGCAACTCAGTTCATGAATGAAACTTAACATTCATAGTATGTGACTTGGTAGTCACAAAAACTTGCTGTTAGTTTGGAACATGATTTACAACATCTTCTTTAGCAGACATACCTTCATAAAAGTATACAAATGATCTGTGTTCTTTTGGTTCCTTTATAGGTTCAACCTCATGTACTTTTGTATATTCATCAAATTTCACATTTTTACTTTGGACAACTTTGTTAGTGTTAGTATTTAAACACTCATAAGCTTTGCTTCTTGTGGAATAACTAAGAAATATACCTTCTTAACTTTTTGCATCTAGTTTACCATTCCTAAAATCTTTGAGAATATAACACTTGCTTCCAAATACCTTAAATTATTTTACATTTGGCGAGTATCCATACCATAGTTCAAAAGGTGTTGAATGAGTACCTTTCTTGACTTGTACACAGTTCAAGGTATAGACATCTATACTTATAGCTTCTCTCTAGAATTTTAAAGAAACATTTTTCTCCATCATGAGTGCCCTAGCATAGTCCATTATAGATCTATTCCTCCTTTCAGTGATTCCATTTTGTCGAGGAGTTCTACGAGTAGATGTTTGTCTTTTGATTCCTTTGTCATTAAAAAACATCTCAAACTCATTTGATGTAAATTCTCCTCCTCTGTCAGATTTCAAACATTTTAAGCTTTTACCTATTTCTTTCTCAATTCTTGCTAAGTACCTCTTAAACATTTGGAAAGCATTATATTTCTATTTCAGAAACATAATTGTCATCATTCTAGAATAATCATCAACAAGAACCATAATGGACTTATCTCCTTTATAGCTTTGAAATTCAATTGTTCCACACAAGTTAGTATGAACAATCTCTAATACCCCTTTAGAGGTGTGAGTCTTACTCTTAAAACTTGATTTTGTCATTTTTCCTAACTGACATTGTTTGCAAATTATATTGTTAGGCTTTTTCAACTTAGGCAAACCTCTGATTCTTCTCATGTTATTGATACTAAAGAAGTTATCAAAATTAACATGACATAACCTCTTGTGCCACAACCACACATCATCAAATTATAAAACTAAATAAGTAGCATCCTCTATATCAAGGTAGAATGAATTACCTCTATTTTGATCAACTTTTTCAATTAGTTTTCCATTAGTATCATATATCTTAGCAATTTTGTTCTAAAACTCAACCTTACAACCCAAATTATTTAGTTGTGACAGTCTCAACAATTTATAGTTAAGTCCTTCAACATAGTAAGCATTGTCACATAAAATATTTTTTGTGAGATTGATAGAATCTTTTTCTTTTATCAGACATGGTGCATCATTACCAAACCTCACACTATTTCCATCATAATAATTCAAGGTAACGAACTTACTTTTATCTCTAGTCATGTGTTGTGAACATCCACTGTCAATGATCCACCTTTCATTCTTGTCCACACAAAAAACTAGTGCAGTTGCCTCATCTTCATCAAATTTATCCTTTATTGCAACAAATACCACTTCATCATCATGATCTTTGGATCCAATTTTCTTTCCCTCTTCAACAATGTAGAAAGACTTCTTTCCTTTTTCTTTTTATTCTTTTCTATCTTTATCTCATCTACTTTTGTACTTGTCACCACCTTTATAATTCTTCTTCTTTAGCCATCTAGCAACAATATGAGAAACCTCATTGTAGTTGAAACACATGATGGGTAACTTACATTTAACTTTGTAGAATCTCCTTGCCAATAGTGCTTCAAGTTGATCAACATCTTCTTGATTTGTATCATTTTCACTGGACACATATTTTAACTTATCCTTCTTCTTCTCATTGGGTTCCTTCAATGTAAACTTAGCTTTGAAAGAAGATTTAATACTTTTAGGTTTGTAATTATCAAAATTAGATAGCTCAAAAGTAGTGAGCCTAACTATCAGAACTTCAAGAGTCAGATCATTCCATGGTATACATCTTAATTCTTGTATTGTAGAAACTCTAATAGCATAGATGGGAAATAGTGTTCTCAAAAATTTTCTCAGTACAATATCATCATCTATTTTACCAATAGCTCCTCTTATTGCATTAACCACATCTTTTATCCTAGAAAAATATTGAGCAACATTCTCACTTTCTTGCAATCTCATATCATCTAACTTACCTCTAAGACTTTCAACTTTGGCTCTTATAACATTTTTTTCACCTCCATAGATAGTGTGTAGAGCATCCCACATTTTTATGTACTATCACAACCCTTGATATCATCAAAATCGACATAGATTAGGTCAAAAGGAATCTCCAACATTGCCTAGTTGTGTTCTTTTTTTTTTAATAGATCTTTAGTAGTTAGGGCTCCAACAAGATGTAATTGTTAGGATAAACCATGGACAGAAATAAAAACTACATGCAAATATAACCAATAACAGAAAATAATAGAACACACAGAAATGAACACAAGGCACCAAGATTTAACGTGGTTCACCCAATCCCTGGGCTACGTCCATCAAACAACAAGTCCGATCTTATTACAATCCAGTGATGATTACAACTTGATTACAATCTGTAATCCCTTACAGCTCAATACCGTCGCAAGAACCAATTTTGTATCACGACATTATGAAAAATACCCAACCCTAGGCCCTTTTATACAAGTATTAAACGGATTTAGGGTTATAACATGTCGGCCATAATATGTTGGCTACCATGTCAGCTACTACCCTAAAAAAAAATTTTCGGGGCGATGCCCCGAACCCCACTATTTATGAAGTATGTACAGTACTTTCCTGATCAGTCGCCACAATCTAACAATCTCCCACTTGGGGACTGATCAGGCTCCACACTAAACAACAATCTCCCACTTGGAAACTGATCCTGTAGCAATACCACTACCACATGGGGCTCCCACTAGATCAAACCATCTTGGACTCTACTGTTCTTTTATTCATGTTCAGTCTAAAAGACCAACCGAAGCTGAAGAGGAGTTCAGCTTCTCCCTTGTTACAACCTTGGTCAACATATCTGCTAGATTGTCATTGGTATGTATCTTCTCCAGCTTTAACCGTCCATCCTCCAAAACTGACCGAATGAAATGGTACCGCAACTGTATGTGTTTGGTCTTAGAATGCAAAGGTGAATTCTTAGCAAGATGAATGGCACTCTGACTATCTGTGAACAAATAATTATCCTTCTGAGGATGTCCCAATTCTTCCAAGAAGAACTGAAGCCATATCATCTCTTTGTCTGCCTCTGTAGCAGCAACATACTCTGCCTCTGTAGTGGAGAGAGCATTAATCTTCTGTAACCTAGAAACCCAGCTCACGGCTGCCCCACCAACAGTAAAGACATAACCTGTAGTACTCCGCCTGGTATTAATATCCCCAGCCAAATCTGAGTCAACATAGCCCTGTAAATCAGTAGTAGAGCCCCCAAAGTGTAAACACTTATTGGATGTTCCTCTCAAATATCTGAGAATCCACTTGACAGCATTCTAATGCTCAAATCTTGGATGACTCATATACCGGCTAATGACTCCCACTGCATGTGCAATATCTGGCCTAGTGCATACCATAGCATACATCAAAATTCCTACAGTGAAAGCATAGGGTACCTTGGACATCTTATCCTCCTCTTCCTGTGTCTTGGGACACATCTCCTTAGTCAATTTCAAATGACCAGGTAAAGGTGTGCTGACAGCTTTAGCATTCTCCATAGAGAAATGTTGCAACACCTTCTCAACATAATCAGCTTGAGATAGCGTCAATGTTCTGTTCTTCCTATCTCTGCAAATCTTCATACAAGGATTTGTTTTGCTGCCCACAAATCCTTCATAGCAAATGCATGTGCTAATTGGCGTTTCAGCCCCTTAATATGATCAATGTTAGACCCAGCTACAAGCATATCATCAACATATAAACATAAAATAATGTAGCTATCATCATCCAACCTCTTAAAATAAACACAGTAATCTGAATGACACCTATTATATCCATGCTCATGCATAAAACTGTCAAATTTCAGATACCATTGCCGAGGTGCTTACTTCCAGCCATATAAAATTTTCTTCAATTTGCACACTAAGTTCTCCTTGCCTTTGACCTTAAAACCCTGTGGCTGAGCCATATATATTTCTTCATCCAAATCACCATGAATAAAGGCTGTTTTAACATCCATCTGCTCTAAATGCAAATCTTCAGTAGCCACAAGACTTAAAACAGTACGAATAGAAGTCATTTTAACAACAGGAGAAAATATCTCATCAAAATCAATTCCCTTTTTCTGTGCAAATCCTTTAACAACTAACCTGGCCTTAAATCTTTTCTTACCTCCTTCCTCTTCTTTCAACCTGTAAACCCATTTATTCTGTAAAGCCTTTTTACCTGCAGGCAATTTGCACAAATCCCATGTCTTATTTTTCATCAAAGAGTCCATTTCATCTTTCATTGCAGACTCCCACTGAATCTTAGTATCCACTTGCATAGTTTCATCATAACTTTCAGGTTCACCAGCATCAATAAGTAAAATAGAATACAAAGAGGGAGAAAACCTTTGTGGAGGTCTAATTTGCCTTGTTGACCATCTAACATTCACTAGTGTGTGTGGTATTTGTTGTTGTAGTTGTTGCACATCATGAGGAATGGTTGGAACATCAGCTTTTGGAGTATCATCCAACACTACATAATCATCTTCTTTCTTCTCATGTTGCTGCAACAGATCTTTGTACAACACTTTCTCATTGAATATGACATCCCGACTTCTAATAATTTTAAGATTTTCAAAATCCCAAAGCCTATAACCAAATTCATTAATGCCATATCCAACAAAGACACATTTCTTTGATTTAGCTTCTAGCTTGGTTCTATTTTCAGAGTCTATATGAGTAAAAGCTTCACAACCGAAGGTCTTGAGAAAAGAATAACTCACCTTCTTACCAGTCCATGCTTCCTCTGGAATACCATAGCTCAAAGGAGTAGAGGGACCTCTATTAATCAAATATATTGCAGTATTGATAGCCTCCGCCCACATGTGTAAGGGCAACCCAACATGCAACCTCATGCTCCTTGCACGCTCCATTATAGTCCTGTTCATGCGTTCAACCACTCCATTTTCCTGTGGAGTCCTTGGAACAATTTTTTGTCTACGAATACCATTAGTGGAGCAATAATCTTCAAATTCATGATTGCAATACTCACCACCATTATCAGATCTGAGACATTTTAATTTCTTACTAGTCTCATTTTCAACCAAGCATTTCCATTTCTTAAAAGTTTGAAATATATCATATTTCTGTCTAAGAAAATAAACCCATACTTTTCTAGTTACGTCATCAATAAATGTAACATAATAATGAGAGCCACCAAGGGAAGATACCTGGGCTGGTCCCCATACATCTATATGCACAAGCTCTAATTTCTCCTTTTTGTTTTCCTTCCCTGTCTTTACAAAACTCACTCTCTTTTGTTTTCCATACACACAACTTTCACAAAAATCCATATTCACACATTTTAGACCTGGTAAAAATTTCCTTGAATGAAGTACTTTCATACCTTTCTCACTCATGTGCCCAAGTCTATTGTGCCACAACGCTGTATCAGAATCTACAACAGCTATTTGTTCTCCCTGCTCAACTGCAATAATTGTTCCTGAATATTCATTTTTCTCTGAAAAAATCAAAGTAGAAGGAACAATATGACCTGTACAAAGATATAAGGTGCCTACTTTCACACCTTTTGCTACTACAAGGGAACCTTTTGAAACCTTCCAATTTTTATCATTAAAAGTAACTACACAACCCTCATCACCGAGTTGCCCTGCTGAAATTAAATTTCTACTTAGTTTTGGAACATGTCTTACCTTATGTAGTAGCCAATGATTCCCATTCTGCAACTTAATCTTAATTTTTCCCTTTCCAACAATCTGACAGGGTTCATTATCCCCCAAATAAACAAGCCCAAAATCCCCTTGGACATAATCAATGAAATAACCTCTATGAGGTGTAGCATGAAATGAAGCACCAGAATCTAAAACCCATGAATCATCAACACTCTCTAAAGACAGAAGCAAATCATCCTCTTCGGATTTGTTACTTACCACATTTGCCTCCTTGTCTCCATCTAATTTATCTCCTTCATTTTTCTTTCGATTCCAGCAATTTTTCTTTTTGTGCCCTGGTTTCCCACAGTACCAGCAATCATTTGGTCCTCTCGATTGAGACCTCCTCCCCTTTGAATTTCCTCTTGATTTCCCATGATTTCCAGAGTTACTTCCTCTTTCAGTCGTTCTGCCCCTGCTTTCTGCATTTAAAGCACTTCCTGATGTAGATCCACGTGAGGATTTTCTACGAGTTTCCTCACTTAAAATAACACCGATCACATCATCATATTTTAGGTTACTAGATCCAGGAACAGAATTACTCACCGCCATTACCAAGCCATTCCAGCTTTCAGGCAAAGAACACAAAATCAAGAGAGCCCTAATTTCTTCATCAAAATTGATACCCACAGAAGATAATTGACTAGTAATAGTATTAAAATCATTTAAATGATCTGCAACAGATCCACCTTCTACTATTTTCATATTAAATAAACGCTTCATGAGAAATACCTTGTTTGAAGCAGAGGGCTTTTCATATAGTGTCGCTAGGGTTTTCATCAAATCTTCTATCGTCTTTCATTTTGTAATATTAAATGCCACCGATGGTGCTAAGCATAACCGAATTCTTCTGAGTGCCTTTCTGTCCAAAAGATCCCATTCAGCCTCTGACATAGTTCCTTGATTCTTGGCTTTTCCTTCCAACGGCTTCCATAAATCGTTTTGATATAAATAGTCTTCCATTTGCATCTTCCATAACTGGAAGTTCTGCCCATTAAACCTGTCAACCCTCAACTTACCCTCATCTGTCATCGCTCCCACTCAACTGTGAGACTCCCACTTAACCGTGAGACTTTCCTGCAGAGGATAACTAAAAGACAACCTTGCTCTGATACCACTTGTTAGGATAAACCACAGACAGAAATAAAAATTACATGCAAATATAACCAACAACAGAAAATAATAGAACACACAGAAATGAACACAAGGCACCAAGATTTAACGTGGTTCACCCAATCCCTGGGCTACGTCCACCAAACAAGAGAGTTTTGTCTTGTTTTTAATTAAATTATGATCTGGTTTAAATTTCCTATTAAAAATATAATATAAAATTATTAATTTTAAAAATAGGTTATATTAATTTTCTTATGTAATGGTTAATCATTTTTATCTTAAGGATTAATACAATTTTATTTATGTAAAAGGGAAAGTGTATTAACCTTTGCATAAAGAAAAATTATTGTGTGAGAGAATTTTTTTAAAAATTTCTTTCTATTTTTGTACTACTAAAATCAATAAATTTGAAATATGTTATTTTTTTGATTTTGTTGATTGTATAGTTTTAATTCTTTATTTATATCATTACATAATTAAGATCATAAACAATTAAAAGTAACTAAAATTTACTCATTACAAAATTTGGTAGAATGATGACAATGGTAGAAATTCAAGACCGAACCATGGATCAATATCATCTATAATTTATCAAAATAAAGGAAAATAATGCATATAATAATAACTCCCATATACTTAAGGAAAATGTGAACTCTATTACGAATTTCATTTTCCATACATAATTAACTTGTTTACTTTATTTCAAACTAAATATTTAGATATATTTCTTTCAAATAGATATTAAAAAAAATCTGATTAGTTATTATTTAAGAAAACTAATATAATCTACTTTTAAAATTGATAATTTCATATTAATTTTTTAATAAAAAAATTAAACTAGATTATAATTTAATTAAAAAGAAATTAAAATTTAAAAAGTTAAATTAAGTGCAGCAAGTTTTTAATAGTAGATAAAAAATAAAAAATAATGAATAAACCATTTCGTATGGTTAAATATTATAAAGTAATTTTAACTCTTTGGACTGATTCTAAAATATTAGCTTTCAATCCTTATAAATATTAATACAAATTTTTAGTTAAGACTAAACGTGAAAGGCAAAACACTAAGGGCCCGTTTGGTTGTGGGGATAGGAATTGAGAAATGGGAATTGTTATTCTCGAATTGTTTTTTTGGAATAGGAATTTGTTTTCTCTGTTTGGATAGACAAAATAAAATTAAAATTTGATGTATTCTTATTATCAAAATTGCAATCAAACTGACAAAAACATCATCAAAATGTTAATCAGACAAAAGCAAAGTCATTTATTAAGTGTCTCCCTGTATATGTTTGATTTCTAGTTCTATTTATCAGTAGAGATCTAAAATCTTGGAATCGCTCACCTCCAAAATTGATAACTATAACATGTTTAATTTCTTTGCCTCCAATACCCATAATGGGTGGCTTTGTGTATGGGAAGAGGCACCGAAATCTATTGACTCCATGAGGCATGAGAACATTTTGTGTATGGGGGACTTTAACACCCTGTGTATCCCTCAGAGAAAATAGGTAGCTTGGAGGACTTCTCTAAGAGTAGGTATGACCTGGCAGGCTTCATTGGGAGGAATGATCTAGTTGATATCGATATTTAAGGAACCCCTTTTACCTCATCAAATAACAGACTAGGGAATAACATGATTCAAGTTAGGCTTGATCGTGTTCTTATCTCAATGGGCTTGGATATTCTCCCTCATACTTCCTTAATGGCTTACCTGAGGACCATGTTTGACCACTCTATGTTGTTATTCTCATGGAAGTAGAACCAAACAAATAAGAGAAGACCCCTTAGGTATGAGATTATGTGTCATGAGATACCCAGAGTTCAAAAAGCATATTGCCTGATGGTGGATCATTCTAGTCCAAGGATTTGCCATGTTCCACATTGATAGGAAATTAGAAAAGATTCGCAAAGATGTTAGAAGATGGAGTAAATCATCATTTGGAAACATTTTTAAGGAAAAGAAGATGACTAAGAAGAACTAAGAGTCAGCCCAAGATAATTTGTCTTGTGGTTGTTCTTCTCAGGAGCATCAACATGAGGCAAAGGAATGTCGTGCTAGGTGGAAAGTTTTGTTGGAATGAGAGGAAATCTTCTAGAAGCAACAATCTAGAGTGCTAGAGGAGGGTGATAGGAACATGACCTTTTTCCATAGATCGATGCCGAAGAGAAAATAGAGGGACACCATTAGCCTATTCATGGACAGTACTGGTCAAGAAATGTCAGAGGAGGATGAGATAGAGGACTAGGTCTCTAGCTACTTTCCGAATATCTTCAACCCCCTGCCAAATCAAATTAATATTAACACTCAAGATAATATTTTAAGTATCATGTACCTGATTGTTGATGACCAGATGAACAATGCCTTGGCTATCAAGGTTATAGAGGGGGAAATGATAAAATTTGAATTTAGTATGAACTAGTTTAATGCCCTAGGGCCAGATGGGTTTCCCCATATGTTTTTTCAAGAGTTTTGAGATATTGTCAAGTATGATATTTATTATGTTGCTTGCGACTTTGTGAGAACTTGCAAGTTGCTGAAGGAACTCAACTAGAACTTCATCATCTTAATTGCTAAGGCATATGGACTGAGACATCTTGAGGAATTCATACCCATAAGCCTCTGCAACATAATTTATAAGATCTTCTCTAAGGTCATGGTGAATTGTATTAAGCCCCTACTAGATAAGTTTATAAGCCCCTACAAGAATGGATTTTTCCCTAGTAAACAAACACTAGATGTGGTCATTACCACCAAGGGATCCAAAGAATTAACCTAGAATTTCACTAAGTTTAGTAGCATTTTTTATTTATGAAAGTAAACACCACATATAACTTATGCACAATAACGGAAGCAATAGCAATGTCCATCTGAAATTAAACATAACATAAATAACAGATTACATTCTTGAAGATCCCTTAACGTTGAATTATATACATGAATCCATTTAGTACAACATCCACATGAAGTAATAATGATAAGTCCAATGTTTATACATTAAATTTCAAATACTCAATCATCCACTGTACATGTCACAGGGTATGACAAGCTCAAAGAATATACATACATAGAATAAGGTACATCATCCTATTCTAATCCATGATACATCAAAGTAGAGATAATCACATGATACAACATCATAGAAACCATATACATCCATCATAAAGATCAAACATAATAAACTAAGTGCACGGTTCCTCCCAACCGTCAATAGCATCATTAGACCATCGTGGATCCTAGCCATCCCTCCGTGCGTAACATTCCAAATCACTGAAGAGATCATCAATATTACATAGTAGGAATGTCACTCCTAATATATACAACATCATATGTAGAAGTAATCTTACATGAAAAGTAAAGCATAAGATAACATCATCTAACATATGCTAATCATCAATGAAAAAGGATACATATCCACCATCATGAAGGACGCATCAGCCACGATGTCTCAATGAATCTCAAAATGATAAGAGTGGAAAATACACTACCACCCGACCGTGTGGTACCTAAGTGGTCCACTCCCACTGTGCTAAGGAGATAATCTCAAGTCCCAAACAGGCTATCAAAATCACATAGCACAAATCTCCATAAGTTCAGGAATCCTAAAAGTATACTAACTCAAAGGTTCCAAACACAAAATTTGACATCTAATTCCCAGAGGCACACAATGATGTGTAGGAAACTACTATGTGTATATGAGCAATGTTAGTATGCTAATAGAAACCAAATTTAAATAAAGCTTCTACAAACTAAACAAAATTCATAAACTTCAAGATAGACTAAGATGAGCTCTTAATTGAGAATATGAGCCATTAATGGGCTCTCTCAATAAGAAGCTCTCTTGTTGAGTAGCTTTGTCTAAAAAGATAGGATGTATGCTCAATATGCTTCCAAAGGCTTCAATGGATGATTGTGGATTTTTGGTGTGGATAGATGGCTTTAGTATGGATTTGGCTCTCAAAATAGCATTATAACTTTACTTCATGGATTGTGTTAAAATGACTTGGGAGAGGATTCCTTAAATAGGCAAAGGGCTTGAGGGATCAAGGGCTAGGATGCAAGGATGTGAAAAAGCTTATGGAGGGCTCAGATTGCATGAGAGGAGAGCACATGGATTGTGCTTCCTTATAGCCAATCAAGGAGTGACACATGTCACATGGTGAGAGGATGGAGGAAAGGGCAAGGATGAGTCAACAAAGGAGGCTCAAGAGATAAAATCTTCATAAAGACCCTCATAATGACTTGTAAGAGCAATAAAAGGGCTTGTAAGAGTCATTTATGACCTAGTGGACTTCATAAAGTTTTATGGTTGAGATATTTTGAGGGTGATGAGAGCAAATTCGACTTGGACTTGATTAGGAAGGTTCTAAGCTTGCTTAGGCTTGTGAAAATGATTAGAGGATGGATTAGGATGGTTTAGGATTAGCTTAGGGATAGGCAAGTGGATGGCATTTAATGAGGGTGGGTGAAGGAGGAGATATTTGTTAACTTTGGCTTGGGTTAGTAAGTTTTAACCCATGTTTAGGGAATGTGACAAGGTTAGGAGAGGATTAGGATTAGGTTTAAAGACATCTTCTAGAAGAGTCTAGATTTTGGATGAGGATAAAGACTTTCTAGAATAGTCTAGAATTTCCTAGGATGAGGATGAAGACTTTCTAGAAGAGTCTAGAACTTCTTAGGATGAGGATAAATTAGATTTTTAGAAAATAAATAAAGTTTTATTTATTTCAAGGGTTTGGGTTGAGGAGATATTTATTAAAACTTTTTTAATAAACATGAGGATTAATATTTAATCTTAATTAAATATTTTGAGTTGGGGTTAGGGGTAGGAAATGATGAGATTAGCCTTTAATCGAAATTAAAGAAGGATTAGAAGATTTTGGAAGAGGTTATTGGTCATAAGGAAATTGGCCAAGTTTTTGGGCAAAAAATAAATTTTTTATTTATTTTAGGATTTTTGGTCAATTTATTAATTAAATAATTAATAAATAAGAAAATAATGTTTAAATAAGATTTAAACATTTTTGGGAGGGATTCCTTAATTAAATATTTTTAATTAAGATAAAAGGATTTAATGGCATAAAAATTAATTAATTAATTAATTAAATAATTAATTAATTAATAAATGATGATGTCATCGGGAATTTTTCAAAAAATAAAAATACTTTATTTTCTAAAGGATTTTTAGGTGTCTACACTATGCAAGCGAGAAAGTGTCATTGCAATTATCACGTACAAGTTACCTTGGCAGTTAGCTAAACTCCATGGGTCCATACTGATTTCATGCGGCCACTAGTATCCTCTCATACTGATGAGGCATACTATGGAATGCAAGGTCGCAACCATGCGTCTCACTACTCCCATCCTAGCCTATACAAGCACTCAAGGCATGGGCGAGAACAAAACACTTATCTTTTTAGGTTCATTCAGTTAGTATTAGGTGTGAATGTTATCACTTATTAATCCAACTTATAATGAGTTACCCTGGCAGCCTCTTAGGGGCCCGACCCCCATTGCAAGCCACTTCCCGTCACTACATGTAGATATCCTACCCTAATGCTCATGGAATCATAAATCTCAAAATCACAAAAAGATAATCCATAAAATCATCAAATATGCATAAAAGCATCAAATCTCCATGAGCTAACATCCATAGAAAATCATGAACACAACAGCTCTCTATTGGCAACTGAAGTATCACTGATAATCAAATATCCAATGGTTCTCAATAACCAAAATATATATCTCAATCATACTGATCGAAGACTCCAAAAATGGTTGATTCAAACATGTCACAACATGACATCATAAAAAATAAATCCACATTACAGTCCCATCATGGTGACTAGAAAATAATCAAGGATAACTGATCGATGACCAAAATAATGGTTAAGTCAAGTGTCTCATACATAAGAATCTCAACTATAACAATCAGTAATCACAACCAATACATAGAGCATTCCATCACATAACCATGGTTGGGTTTATAAAGATCGAGATTAAAACATCATCATGTCACCACAATCACATAACCCCCAAGCCTCTAGTAGATGTCCTATACTGGTCAACACTAGTAAACCCAAAACCCAAAACAATAGCTTAAAGAATACACAATGCAAACACATGTTTTGGTTTTACCAAGTTTACAACTTGAATTTAAATGTAGAGATCTCAGTTTAAGTTTCCAAGTTTGAAGAATGAATGGAGAAACACTTATATTGTTTTGGATAAATAAAAGTTTTCCTTATTAGAACTAAAAATCCATTTTCCAATTAATAACATTTGTTTGATACATTCCCCACCAAACTATCAATTCTTTATTTAATAATTTAAAACAATTAAATTATTAAATAGTTGAAAATTATTAAAGAGTCACCTTTAAGAAAATAAACCATCAATATAAGTCATTGATCAAATAATAATAACTTAAATTTATAAATAACATATTTACATACATACATACATACATACATACATACATACATACATACATACATACATATATATATATATATGTATATAAATAAATATATATATGTATATAAATAAATATATATATGTATATAAATAAATATATATATGTATATAAATAAATATATATATGTATATACAAAAATATATATATGTATATATATAAATATATATATGTATATATATAAATATATATATATATATAAATATATATATATACATACATACATATGGAAATATATTAATACGTTTTCATAAAATCGATTTAACAATTTCAATTGACACCATATTATATAGCAATGTGAATCGATTGTTTGTAAACGTTTTAACATAACATTTTTTTTTTTTTGCATAACATTAACATCAATTAACCCCTCCCAAACTCTTGTTGCGGTACATAGTACCTGCAGTCATAGGCACTGCGTCGACAACGGGTACGTAGTACCCCTGTCGCCGCAGACCTGCGACGGCAGGTCTCTGCCTTTCGCAGGCGTGGGGTATGAATCGTGCCCACGACATTTTAATATATACTTGTTTCATGCGATATGAATCGCGATGCGATTTATTAAATCTCCCATTGCGATTTATCAATTGCTCAATTCAGTGCATTATATATCAATATACATAGGTATATATATATGTATATGTATGCAGATCTGAATATATAACCATGTATTTTTTTTTTTCCACAAAGATTATATCCAGATTCTGATGCTAAATCTCTCTTCCTCAGAAAATTCGCAGAGCAAGCTCCTCCCTTCTTCAGAATTCTCGAGTCCTCCAATGCTCCAATTGCTCTCCCAACACTATGTGTCTAAGCTTCTATGAATGCCTGAATATAAAGAGCTTTCAGGAAACATCTAGAATGCTTCTAAAAATAGCTGGAAGGTGTCACCAACTAAGCATGGGTCTTTTCCAACCTTCAAGATGAGCCATAGGGTTGTAGACACCATGTGCTTAATTGATGCACTAACCCCGATGTTGTTGACACATGAGAAACAGAGAAGTGCGTTAATTCCCATGCAAGCTTATAACTCCAATTTACTTTTTATATAATTTTTATTTAAATATTTATAACTTTATAACTTTTATTATTATTATTTATTTGTTACTTTATTATTATTTTATTATTATTATTAATTTTAATTTCTAATTTTCTTTTATTTAATTCTTTTTTTTCAATTAATTCCCATTTAATTAATTATAATCAAAATATCAAATAACATGATATTTTATATTAATTTTCTCAAATAATTAATTTATTAATTAAATCTATTTATTAAGACTTAATTAATAGATAATTCACCATAGACCTCCAAAATAATATATGAAAACCCATCATAGAGCAAATCACTCAAAATCAGTCTAAAGGGTTAAAAATCATGAATTATGTCATTCGACACATTCGGTGGGTAAAATATCCAGATACTTGTCCTACCTCACTAGGACAATTGGTTTAAGGGTTTGGGATTTGGACTTGAGAATTTATCTCCCTTCTCTTATCATTGAGATAGTATAATAGGGTACGCTCATCCTGGCAATTCAAGGAAGTCGATACCCGGTACCTGCAACCTGCAGAAAAACCATGCATGTACATATAATATATATAATGCTAAGCTAAACAGACAATGGCAAGAAGTGGTGCATCGTGTAGATCCCGACTAAGCAAGTGACTATGACTCCCTTCCTTAACCACATGAGAAACGCCATACAATAAGAAAACACACACACCATACACATGCAAGTATGGGGTAAGTATCCATAATAAAACACATAAGATAATAAACCATCCATCTAATCATCAATAATAACTAAAAACAATATAATGATCATCATGTATGCATGAAATGTAAAATCTAAATGATCTCATCACATAACCTCTAAATCCATAACATAATGTCTGATAGTGTCAAAAAAATACCACTGATCCATCAACATAAAACTAGTCTATCAAGGTCTGATAATAACAACAATGTCCAGAAAAGATGTGAATGATAGTAGGCACTACACAGGATCAGTATGCTCAATAGAAATGGTAGATTGTGCATGATCTACAAGACCCCCTAGGTGTAGCTAAACCAAAATTTTCCATGCAAAAAAGTTATCACTATTAAGCTTGGGTACTTCTCTTTTTGATATCTTGATCTTTGTGCTTCAAGTACCTTCAAACTAGTCCTCCTAAGAAGATGAGATATGATACCAATTGTTGGAATTATTTACAATAAATGGGGGGGGGGGGGGGTAGGGAGGGGTGAATCAGTTATTCAAGGTCTAGATGTACAATTAAAACTTTTTATAGCATAGTGAACCGATATCCATAAAACTTTTTTTAGCATGCATGCATTCATTAGATTATGCAATCACTTAAACTTGTAGGTTACTATCAAATCAATTTGTAGAAATGAAAACATGAAACATAATAGATTCAACAAAAAATTTGACATAATGATTTAATGTGGAAACCCAATTTGGGAAAAACCATTAGTAACATGCTACTCATTCTCACTCTTCTAAAGTGATGCCCTGTGAAAGGCCAACCCTAGTAATAGTTACAATACACACTGTTAAATGTGACCTTGTTAAAGGATTTCAATCACCTTATTAGGTGTGAGCCTTGTTGGAGGACTTAGATCATTCAATTGGAATGTCACTCGGTTAAAGCATTTACAAATGATTATTAGGTTAATCCTAATCCAAAGGATTTACCCTAGATTGATACAATGATTAGAGAGTAAGAGTAAGGCTTGATCTGGTAACAACTTACAACACACTTGTAGATTATAGATCTCTATTTTAGTCCCCATTCTACTTGGATTTCACACTCTTTAACTCTAATAGCTTTCCTACTCTTCAAGCATTTGTACCCTTAATACTTCTTTCTTTGTTTGCTAATGCAGTATCTTCTCTTAGTTCACTAAGTGAAGCAATACCCTAGACTCCTTGTCTTCCTTAGGTTCTCACACATGATATTCTTTTCTTCTGACCAACCATCTCTATAAATAGAGAATTAATATCTTTTTTCATTCATCCTCCATCATCCATCCTAGGGTTAGGTCAGATTAGGTAGGATTCAATGAATCTACCCCTCATTTCATTTCATTCCCTTCTAGAAACTTTTCCTTCAATCCTCTTTGAATTTTCCTCAAAAAAATTTATCTTGAGTTCTATGCCACTAGCTCATTAATCTTATCTTCCACATGGTTCACAAAATCCAAGAAATCAAACTTGTCAGCTCAAATTCATTGAGTACTTGATCTTTCTACTAATGCTAACACTTGACATTTACTGACTTTTGATGCTCGACAAAAATTGTGTTGCTCGACATCCACTATTAAAACACTCGACATGAACCAAAGTTTACTAGTGTTGAACATTAACTAAACTTTACTCAACTTACGCTATTTTACTTAGCTTAGACTAAAATTTACTTTGCTCAGCTACAACTAATTTTCTACTTGACTTGCACTAACTTTGCTCAGCACCTACTATCCACTCGGTCAAGCTTGGCAGACAAACTTTTTTTTAACATGTTCTTCTAAAAGTGCTCAGTGTAACTAACCTTCGTAACCTTAAGTACATTATCAATAGACTATAATATCACTATCTTAACTAATTCTTGTACTCCTTTTCATATCACAACTCAACCTTTCTTCTAGGTTCTATTGTTACCTCATTCGATCAAATCCTCTTCATCAATGAAAAAAATGATAGTACTTAAATCATAAAAGTAGTTATCTTACTAGCAAGTAGTAGTTTTGAGTGAGAAAACAATGATTGAAACATATTTACCATACTCGTATCGATCTATTTTCAACACAAATATCCTTAACCCATGCATAGAAGATGCTTCTTTATCTTCTCTTTCCAACTATCATACTTAACTCCATTAAATCTAGGACTTTCTTTTCTAAAACAACCTTTCATTAATCTCCTATAACTATTAAGATTTTCCTTCAAGGACCTGATTCTCTAATACCAATTGTTAGAAAGAAAAGTCCACCAAGACAACTATGAGGGGGGTGAACCAGTCATCTTATCAAAACAAATTTTGTTAACCTTATTAATTCTCAAACATGTGATCAATATAACATCAATCATAAGAAGATAACCATACACAATAACACTAGATATGATAACTAGGGAAACCCTTGATAAGAGGAAACCCTGGCGGGGATGGTACCCAAAAAATGATTTACTAATATATAAGTTACTTATAAGAGGATGGACCTAGTTAGGAGCCAATGAAATACATTTAGAACATTTTAGTCCATGTTAGAAGACTTTGAATCCCTACAAGAAGATTCCAACCTTATTAGGAGTTGTGGAAGGTAGAAGAACCACTATCCAAACAACTTCAGGGGCAAGATCATTGAACTCACTATCAAATTTTCTTCGTACTATTGTTTGTAGAATAATACCAATACAACCAATCTCAAAAAATCATACTCGTTCTTTTTTCTTCTTTGTTCTCTTACTATTTCTCTTCTGCACCAAATAATTCTTATATCTTAGTACTAGACTTGCTTACTTGCATCACATAAAAATGTCATAGAATGCTTACTCACATTATACCTTGCATATCATTTCATAAAAATCACATCTTACAACCAAGGAAATAAACCTTCCTTTATACAAAGTCCTAGATTACATTGTTGAGTCGACCTTAAGTATCTGTCAATTTATAGTTACAACATAGGACCTCATTAATACATGTTCACTCTTATCTCAATTTATTCACACACAAAACTTTTGACTTACCATGATCAACCACTCTATTTGAGCATGTCTTCTACCTCTATCTAACCATGCTTATCTAGATTATATATTTGTTAGAAGATATAATCCAAATGTCATAAACTTCTTCTCAAGAATTTCTTCTTCAATATTTATGTCTTCTTCATATCTTGATCTACTGTTGCTAGCATAATCTCCTCTAGTTCTTGCACTTCTAGATAGGGCAAATCAAACACTCTAGGAAAATCTCCAGACTATTTCAAACATATTTCTACTACTTCCAATCTTCCAATAAGAGTCTCTCTACATAACTTTTTATTAGATGGCATCACTTACTTAATTATTTGCACTATCTATTTGAATTGTGGTGCCAAAGTTTTCATGATTTTTGATATGATCTCATCTTCTTCTTTACTTCCTTCACAATCCTTGATTCCTGCAACAATTTTTTATTTTCTACCAATATAACTTCTAACAAATTCATCTTCCATCATTTTAGCTTCTTAAAATAGGCATACCCAATTTTGTAGTCTAATCCTTTTAGCATGTTTATCACCTTCAAAAGTATATTCCAAAGCTTTCCAAATTTTAGAACATAACTTTATAGCTTTTACTTGACTATACTCATTTTCAAGATGAGATGACAAAAATGCTTAGCTGGAAAAGCATGTTACACATGAACAAATATCTTTTAGATTCACTACATTCTTAAAGATTTTTTTCTTAAAATATGGTCTTCTTAGTCTTAGTGATCAACCAATATCCTTAACCCATGCATAATAGATGTTTCTTCATCTTCTCACTAGTAGAATTGGCCTTGTTTTTTGATGAAAGTTGGTCAAATTTTCTACTCATGTTGGTCAAATTATCTACAAATTGTTTTGTCATTATTTTCTTCATTGAAACTTTGACCAATCCTTATTAACATCAAAAAGTTCATGCCAAATTTGGTCAAAAATGGTCTCCCTTGTTTGTGAGAAGATACTATTGGTAGTGGGCCAATGTCTCTCATAGGGTTCATGACATGGCTTAACTGCTTGTTGTGGTTCTATAAGACTATTGGTTGTATCAGACATTAACAAGTTGATCTTTTGGTAACATGGAAACCCTGTCCTTTCTAACAATTGGTATTAGAGCTTGGTCACAGGTTTGAATCCTGTAGGCCATGGTGATTGATGCAAGGAGGGGATTATTGGTAGTAGGCCAGTGTCCCTTGTAGAGTTTGCAACATGGCTTACCACTTGCTATGGTTCTATAAGACTATTGGTTGTATCGGGCATTAATAGATTGATCTTTTGGTGAAACAAAAACCTTTTCCTTTCTAATAGGCTCGTTGAACTTTTGACCAAACTTGGTCAAGATTGGCTCCCTCGATTGACCAAGATGCCAAATCCATGATGACATTGTGGTCAATGATTTGGTCAAAATTTTTACCAAAGTTTTGTTAAAAGTGTGAAAAATGCTGATCAACATTGGTTGAACTTTTGACAAATATGATTTTTTTTTAAAAAATCACGTGAAGCTAAACATCCAAAGCAACTACTAACGAAAACCTAGTTGGTGTTTAGTTTGAATATTTATCTTTAGGTGTTATTATTTTTTTGAGAAGGGGATATTTTCACATCAAATCAAATTGTAATTTTGTTATTAGAATTCAACTATAAAGTACAAATTTTTAAGTTAAACTATTTTTTAATGTGACTGAATCACTTATAGTATCAAGGAAATATAAAAATGAAATGAAAAAACTAATGATTTGTTTATTTCAAAATGCAATTTAGAATGTTGATCAAATGAACAAACACATTATAACCCAAAATTTGCATTCTAATGTTATGAACTCTGGAAGAAAGAATTGATAATACCCTAAAATAATTTCACACAATGTTGTTGAAACTAGCTAGATCTACAATGAGATCAAAAGCCAACATTAGAGTAGATGATGCAAATGCCCCAATTGTAATATGTGGATACTTGAGCCTGAACTAGGTGGCTAACACTACAAACCCATTACATATTTTAGACATAAAAACATGGTTTCATTACTTGAATTTGAAGTTATAAGACAAAATTAGTGAAACAAACTTACTCCCACCATAAGTTCCTCCAAACACAACTACTAGTGAATCATCTACTATTAAATTCTTTTTCAAATCTATCATCAATACAACAAAATCAACCAAATTTTGACAGGCACTGAGATAGACCACTAAGATAATATGAAAAATATACCAAAAATTATTTGCAAGAAATTATTTCTACTTGCATGTGGTGTTAGAGAGTGTGAAGAGTTCAATATGATGCATTAAATTAAGTTATTAGATATGATTTGATTAGTAAAAGATTCATGATCATTTTTTTCAAACAGAAGCCATTGCAAAAATATTTTTAGTCTGGGCATACATCGAAGAAACCTTGTTGTTTCTAGTAAAATAGACAAAGTATAAAGAAATAATTCCCTTAAACAAGAAATGCCTAGACTTACACTCAGTAGTTAACAATAGTTCAAGTAACCTGAGAATCTTTGGAAACTAACTATCCAAAATGTTGAATAAACACAAATATCCACTCTTTCACATTTTCATACATCAAACAAGGCATAAGTAAAACTATATGTGCATAGATTATCATACACAATGCTTCTTATGGTTAGAATCTGGTGCATTGTGAGACATTTCATGGCCAAGTCATGTTCCAAAAATTGCATTTCCAATAAAAAAGAATATTGGTGCTTCTACTAATGCAATGTCCCCAAATTGCAAATCATAAATCCAAATGCAAATCAAGGATTATGCAGGAACCCAAAATGGTAGATTGATATACAAGAACTTGAATTACCAAGAACACAAAAGATGGATATACAATAAATTACCTTGAGACAAATTGAAGCATCTATTGAGCTTTAGGATTCAAATGAAACCAAAGTCCATGCTAATGGATCTTAATCCAACTAACCTCAAAGGGGATGTGGTTCAGGGCATCTAGACCTATCTCCTTCTTGAAGAGTTGCTATTTTATTTTATTGTGATGTAATAAGGATGTGATGTATTAACACTGTCCATTGTGTGTGTGTTTTAACCTCTTGTATGATCAAGGCTCTTTGTGGTCACTTTATAAGCCAAGAGAGTCCTTAGTCCACTAGGTTGTGTTTTGTGGGTTTTGAGTGTTTAATACTTGAAAAAAAAAAGTCTTTTTATTTTGTTTTATTTTATTATTATTATTATTATTTTAAAGCCTTAGATATATATTTCCTACCATTCCTAAAGGTTTGGGATCACCTGGCATCAATTAGGATAAAAAATGAAAAAAGTTGTCATGTTTAGGAAGAAATTGCAAAAGTGCAAAAAGGTAATTTTTGAAGAGTTATCATAAAATTCCTTTTAACCTCCAAAAATTAATAACCATCAAGAGTTATTTTGAATGAGTTGGATGAAGGTATTTAAGAATTATTTTATCTCTGTCATACTAGATCATCAAGTTGTACAAGAGAATCAACATTTATATGAAGGAAAAACCTATTTTATGGAGCAATCTTGTCTTGTATGACTCTATACACATTGGTGAGGAAAGATAATGCACATGTGAAGTTAGATATATATGTTAGCTTTCATTTTCACTTGGTTTGGTTAAATTTTATTAATTTTGGAGATAGTTACAACATTTTACCTCAATTCAAGGGTTTGGAGCCAAGAAATGAGCTTAACTTGTAATTTTACCATTGGAAATCAATGACCTTCAGTGAAATGAAAGTAGGTAGGGTGTATTTTAAGAATCCAAAGGCTTAGGATAGAAAAATCCTATTTGCCACTTCAAATTTGATTCCCTAGGCTAAATATAACTGTGTATTTAGCCTTAGATGTGTTTTTTGAGAAAGTAATCAACAAATAAGATTATGGGTTAGATTTTATTGATGGAAAATTTCAACCTTGGTCTTTAGGAGGTCACAAAATCATTTGATTAGTTTTATGCACCCAATTGAGGCAATTCTAGAAAGACCTAGCCTAATTTGATCACCTAGGCTAAAGTGTCGTTTATGGTTTCTTTTTCTTGTTGGAGTGAAACTGATAGTCGGTGTTTGGGAAAAAGTAAGAGTTGTATTTGAACTTTTTAAGTCCATTTAAAGAATTATTGAAGCCACAATCTTAACCTTGTTTGGAGATAAGTTTCTAGGAGAGACCTATTCCACGAGGCCAAAAATCTACAATATAGGTAGTCAACCTTTTGATGAACAGTTTGTCGATTGAAACAAGTATAAATTCCTTTTTTTGAACTAGTTTAGGAATCCCTAAGCCTTGGGTCAGCATATTGAAACTTATAGTGCCTTGTGAGGAAATAGGAACCAAATAGTGAAGTATGAACCTAGGAGAAGGAAAGGTAGAAGTTTGTGTGGTTAGTACATCAACACATTGATCCATATCAAAGGTTTGGATTAGAAATAAGATCCTATTGTGTACTTTGCATTAGGATGACCTTGATTTGACCATGATCAGAGAATTACCATTGGAAAAGAATCATGCTACTACCCAAGAGTTGGGATCCTTTTCTTGGAGGGGAAACATATCTCTTTCTTGATGAAGTAGGTATTTTATTCAATAGAAAACCAGAAATCTAATTCAAATGAGCTATATTCAGATATTATAGTATAAATCTTGGCTATATTTATTTCTTGTAGATAACTCATGAAGATTTTAATGAAGCCATTTAATTTTATTTATTTATGGAAACACATGATGTACACTTTTGTAGAGAACCTAAAAAATAAAGATACTTAGCTTTTGGTATTTAGAAAATTGTCTAAGTATGAATTTGGTTTACAATAGTGTATTGTTTTGTATGTAACTTGTTATTGACATCATATTATGACTAGAAAAGTTATGTAGAGATAGTATACATGTCGATGATGATGTGTATAACCTCAAAAGTTAGTATGGATTGTACAAAAATGAGATATTCGTGTTTTACCGATAAAAAAGGACAAAAAAATTAAAGGAAAGGAATTATTTTGTTTACAAAATAATTACTTGACCAATTAGTGTCGACATCCTAGATTTTTACTCTAAGTTGGAAAAGTATATTATGGTCTTAGCTAACTTAGAAGCAATTTGTGAAAAGACATGGTATTTATGCAAAGTACATCTTGTGAAAAGAAAGTGCATATGGAAATTTAATGACCATTATAGAAATAGAAGTAGGATAATTTATCTTTCTTTTATTGTTGATAGATTATGGAAACCTCACTTTGGTGAATTTTTCCATCAAGCCTTAGGCAATCTGATAGTGAGCCTGACTAGGTTTATGACATAATAGTTAAGTGGTGTAAAAGAAATAATATCAAGGAAATGTTAGAGCTAGAGAGGATCAAAATATCAAGGGAATGGTAGAGCCATGTTCTATGCAGTTAGAGAAAGAAATGTTTGTGAAATGAACAATATATTGATTACATTATACCTCCTATTTGCAAGAACATTCAAATCTCTATCTTTTATGAGAAAGGTAGGGCAAAATTCATGACATATCCAACATTTAAATAGTTTCTTACCATCTAGTTCTCTTCTCACAAGAATGGAAATTATTTCTTCAATCTTTATGTCTTCTTCATATCTTGATCTACTGTAGCTAGCATAATCTCCACTAGTTCTTACACTTATAAATAGGTTAGATCAAACACTCAACATTGTAAAGGCAAACTACACTCTAGGAAAATATCCAGACTATTTCAAAATTATTTCTACTACTTCCAATAGTCCAAGAAGTGTCTCTTTAGAGAACTTCTTAGTACATGGTGTCATTTGCTCAATTATTTGTATCGTCTTCTTGAATGGTGGTGTCAAAGTTTTCATATTTTTCATACGATCATATCTACTTCTTTACTTCCTTTACAAGCCTTGATTCTTGCAATAATTTACAATTTTCTACCAATATAACTTCTTATAAATTCACCTTCCATCAGTTTAACTTCTTAAAATAGGCATATCTAAATTTGTAGTCTAATCCTTTTAGCATGTTTATCACTTTCAAAAGTAGATTCCAAAGATTTCCAAATTTCATAACATAACCTTAAAGATTTTACTTAAGTGTACCCATTTTTAGGAAGAGATGAAAAAAGCGCTTCTCTAAAAAAGCATGTTACACATGAACAAATCTCTTTCATCTTCACTACATTATGGGTCTATGCATCGAGTTGTGGTGCCAAAAAGGTGACAAGTCTTTTTTTTTCTATTTTGAATAGTGTGTATGCACTATAGCACGTACGCAATATAGCAAGTACACACTATTTCTTGGGTTACCCAAGCCATAGCACGTACACAACATAGCACATGCGCGCTTTTAAAAAAGTGATTTTAAAAAAAATGGGTTGCATACCCGCAACCCATAATTTTCATATCAGTTTTTTAACATTCTTACACCAACAATGCATACATGAGTTGAAGAAACAAAGGTTTTCATAATCCCCCTTGCCAATATGCCTCCTTGCCGACAAAATTTGAGATCACAAGCATGCCCACACCAACATCGTATGTGATCTAGACTTCATTGTTTGATATGTTTTTCATATTGTTTTGTAGGTTTTTAATATTTTTTTGTAGGGTTTTCACAATTTTTATTTAGATTTGTTTATTTATTTGGATTTCAATTGATTTTTTATTAGGAAATGTCCATAATCAACTGAAAAATCCACAAGAACCTCAAAACCCTCAAGAACCTCAAAACCAATACCCTCCTCAATAAGAACAACAAATTCCACAACCTGAACCAATTGCAAGACCTTCGCTAGGGAACAAGAAAATATAATAAATGAAATAGAGAGAGGAAAAAATGAATTAGAAGGACTCATTGCTCGGTTGAAAGAATCTGGATAAACCAATCCAATTAGGGCTCAATTGAAATCATCCCTCGAATCCATTAAGACCTAGATAGCCTCAATTAGTGTTCAGTTAGATATTTGGCAGGTTAAGAGGGATGAAAAAAAAAGATTTTATGCAAATAAATTGTCATATGAAGATGTTAAAAAAAAAGAAATACCAAAAGGTAGAATATGTGCATTATTTAGAAAACCCAGTGAGAAAAATATTGTTAGAGAGGGTACTAAATGGTTTCGCATCCATTGGTGCATACATGGTGCTATTAGAAATAATTTTTGGGATAGATGGTGGATGGTTTTTGATTCCCCTCCTTGCAACAATCACGAGGTCCCCATGTATTTTTTGAAGAAATTATTTTGTGAGTTTTTCCTTTGAGAGATCCCCAATTATTTGATATATTAGACTCCTAGGGTAGAGGTGGGGGGTCATCATTTGAGAGGTCGGGAGCACATCATGACCCTAATGTAGTTAGGGCACCTGTGGTCGAGCCACAACATGAGCATGTGATTATTCCTTCAGTTGTGAAGGAATAGGTAGAGGCCAAAGCTCTAGGGACCATTAATGCTTTGACACAGACCCTCATCCATTCCATGAGCCCATTAGTTGAGGGGGAGCCTTCTGTGCCTTGTGGTCACATGTGCACTTCATGTAGATCCCTATGCACATTTGGCACTCATGCTAGAGATGGTGTAGATGATGGGCTTGTCACTTATCAGTTCCTGAATGACACATTTGGCATTGACACACAGGTAAATTACAATTAAAATTTACTAATTTGATCACATTTCATATGTATAGTGAATGATTGATTAATTAGCATCTATTGACATTGTTCAAAATTCAAGGTCAGAGTGTTGGCTGGCCTAGCAACAATCCTCTGGCCCCATTTTTTTTCCCCTCCACAAGTCTAGAGGTATGTATCGATTTAATCATTTAAATTAATACATATATTTATTAAGTAATCATATTAAGGATTGACAAAAAAAATTATGCATGTAGTTCAGTTCTCTATTGGACCGTCAACTTTTACTATCGACTCAGAGCATAGACATCATACGAGCTATGTACAGGTACATTTGCTTCATGTTAATTTAGTTCATTTTATTATATTTGTTTCATGTTTCATGTTACATGTAACATGTATTGTATGACATGCAACTATGACGTTAGACACTCCTCCTCATCTTCGATAGTCCATCGATCATGGAGTGGCTGTAGCTATGGCTAGCTCATAGCCATTGACTAAGGTATGAAAGAATTTTCATGGTTTTAGTTTTTTTTTATAATAGTTAGTATCAAAATTTCTAATTTTATTTATAAGTGATTATATTTATTGAATTTTTGTAGGGTCTCTTCATGCCTCATCATCCATAAGCCTTCGAGGTGGTCTTACAGAGTGACTATTTGATGGTGGTAAGAAAATAATTAATTTTGTGTGTACATATATTTGATTTCAATGTATAATAAATATTGATTCATATCTACTTTTTTTTTATCATTTGAGTTGGAGAAGAGCCTCAACAAGAGGACGAGTGAGCATGTCAGGAGGACCCCATCATCTCCACCATCTCCCTCCACATGACAACAAAAGATGTCGAGAGATTTGTTTCCTCCCCTCATGGGAAGGAAAAGATATAGTTGATCTAGACATGTATATATATAGGCATCAGTGGACATATTCGATACACATTTGATGTATATGACATTTTATATTTAATGTATGACATTTATTTTATGTATGACATTATTCGACTTATAACATTATTGTTTAATATATGATATGTTTGTTCATATACAACATTATTGGTTATCATAATATATTATGTGTTTGTTAATGTACATGAAATTATTGGTTATCATTTTATTTTATATGTTTGTTCATGTATGACATTAAATTAGATATGTTCATGTATGACATTAAATTAGATATGTGCATGTATGACATTAAATTAGATATGTTTATGTATGACATTAAATTCAATACCTAATCTGTTCGAAACTTTGATAGAATATTGATTAACAATAAACTTTGTCACTGTTTAAGCATAAGTTAATCATTTGCAATATGTCATTGTCATATGATTTATGATCTTATTCATGTTTAAAGTTTTCCTTCTCTATCATTTGTTTATCAAGTTTAATTCAATACCTAATTAGTTTGAATTTTTGATACAATATTGATTGGCAATAAAAATTTTCAGTCAAGATCGATTAGAACCTCCTAGCAATAAACTTTATCAGGCAATATTCATGGACCTCCTGGCAATTGCTCACCTAAATGAGAACCTTGAGATTTATTAGGAACTCCATGAAAGAAATCAATAGCTTGAGAAGCTCTCCATTTTTTAGTTGAATTAAAACCTTGGATTGTAGACGACTGGCCTTCATTGTACAGACCAATTTTATAGATATATAATCAAATAAACAGTGTATTCATCTAAGCATAGAAATATTGTTACATAAGAAGAAGATCAAGTTTTACAATTGCTAATAATCATTAATGTATGCACATACACTTAAACCTAAAAGGGATGACCTAAAGAAGACAAATTAAGTATGAAGTTGATACAAAATCAATAAGAGAGTTCTAGCATGATATCTTCAATATTTTTTGAATTAGAGGAAACTAAGTATTAATATAATGATCTCTATGAATCTATATCACCATCTAGATTTCTCATTGTGTCTCCCTAATTCTCTCTATTTTATCTCACATTCATCCTCTTCTTATATCTCAATTCATTTATCACTATGTTTTTATTTTCTTTAATCTTCATGTCTACCTACACCTTCTTTTGTTTCCCTCTATCTCTATTCATTTTCTCCATGTTTAGCAAGCATTAGAGTTATAGGGATAGTGTTAAGCAACATGCTTATGTTGTAGAGAGAAGTGAGAAGGTGAAATAAGGGCGTACTATAAGTTGGAAGTTGAGGATGATTTAATGGTTGATAAGTGGGCATTTTATTATGATGATCCTAACGATCAACACATTTGCATGGAGGTTGTCCAAGGTAGAGCTCATTGCAGCCTTATGCTATATGACAATCCATATGCATATGCTATTTTGAATATGTTTGTTTTTGTCCCTCGATTGCAATCTTGACTCCATGATGTTTTGATTTGGGAGGTGGTTAGATGGAACTATGAATATCTTTAAGTAATAAATTGCATTGATTTTGATTTAATTTATTATTAAAGATTTTAATGGATACAACTTTGCTCTAAATATTTCTTCATTACAGGCTTAGTTATACCATTTTTACAATATGAATCTTCATGGTCACTTGTGGCTCTTCTCTAGTACTTATTTTTATAATCTTTATAAATAATAAATAATTTAGTTATAATAGAGTTTTAGTCTTTTATGGAAATAATTTTTTGATGGAAGATTTTTCATTAAAAATTTTGTCTTACATTCAGTAAAATTAATATTTGCTGGACGCTTAAAGAGATTTCAACTTCATCCATAGACCAATGGCCTATTGACAATTATCTTTGTTTGAAATTACTCTATCCAACAAAATTAGATCAAAAGGTACCTAAACATTTATGTTAAAAATAAGATAAAAATTTGATCACAAGTGGCCACAAAGTTTGTGTAGAAGAAAAAATCATTGTTACAAAAAGAATATAGACAAGAAGAAAAAACACAATAAGCTTGTTGAAATTCAATACATAACCACCATTTTTTATCATCAATTAAAAAATGTCAGAGATAGTAGAGAAAAGATGGATTATTTGCAAAAAAAGTCATTTAAAAAATCATAAATGTAACATAATCACTTATAGTTTTATGTGTTTTTATACATTAATGATCGTAACATAGTCATCAGTTGATTGGAATGTGTTGTTATTATTCTATAGTAACTAGATTAAGGTAAAAATAAAAGTTCAATAAATAGTTGTGATGTATAGGAAAGAGAGATATCTCACATGAGAGGGGGACGAATCTAAGATGACACATAAGATACTTGTAAGAGGGAGCTATACTTGTTAAAAAATTTACAATGCATGTTATGGAAAATCATAGAACATCTTTAAAAGGAAATAAAAGAGTATGACAAGTGGAAGGAACATGTTGTTTTTTAGACTCGTATTCAAATTTGGGTGTCGATTTTCTAATGAAGGATTCAAGCACTGCAATTTGGTAGTTTTGGCTCATTTTATCCTTGTATCTCACTCTCTCTTATTTCCACCCTCTTTATGTTTCTATTTTTTCCATATCTATTTTTTTCCATATCTATGTAGCCATCTATCCTCTTTATCTCCCCCTCACTAATGCAGAGATGTTGAGAAAGAAGTTAGGTTTAAGAACTTTCTTCTTCCTAATCTACCAAACTAAACTTGTGGCCTTTCTAATATCTTACTTTTTTAGGATATCATTTTTGTGGCCTATCCAAAGTGATAGGGTCATTTGTGAACTCCTCCAAGGTGAGTACTTCTCCAATCAAGATCTTGCACCTTTTTGTTTTAGGGACACTAGCCCTATTCCAAGCCAATAACTGTAACTCTTCACCAATGGCTTCACCAACCCCAAGTTTCTATTGGGACACCTTCCTTATGTTGAATTGATTGAGAATCAACTCTTGGTTTAACCCTCCAATTGTCATATAGTACAAATTGTTGACTATCATAGAATTCCTTGTAGGTCTCCTACTTTGATTTTCTAGACTTAAATTCCTCTTAGGTTGAAATCTAACTATTCTATGGGTAGATTCAAACACCCTTTTGGAATTTATTTAAGACTCCAAAGCCTAGATTCCTAATTCCATTCTTGTAGCACCTAACCCATGTAAAGTACATAGACCTAATAAGGTCACACTAGGTTTGGTTTTGAAAGTAATTACTAGATAATTGGTGCATGAATTGGTGCATGGCCTTAGACCTCCTCTACTAACCAAAAATAACTCAAATCCACCACTAAACTACCCATCAATTCAATTTAACATTTTTAAATCTTTTTGGTTTCAATCCTACCTGAATACACTAAGCTTACTATTCAACTTAGGGACTAATGCAAACATGGTTTTTCCATTGAGACACTTCCTAAGCTCTAGGAATCTATAATTATACCCTGCTTACTTGAATTTTCTAGAATCTTAGAGAATTCCATTGGTTCAAATACAATTTAGGGCTTCATTTGTGGAATGAACTCTTAACAAGCCTTTTCCTAGATTGTTTCTAGAAAACTTTCCTTAAACACTTTAAATCAAAACTAAACTATCTCAAACCAATTTAAAATATCACAATAACATAAAGGATCTTCAAAAAATCAACTTAGTTTGTAAGAATCACCACAAATATGATTGCACAACTAAAACCATACTCCCTAAGACACTTCTCTAACATGTACCATGCTTACTAACCTTGTAATGAGTATTTAATCTGAAGAATTGGTGGCCACCAAGCAAGAAAGTTGTAAAAACAAGGGTTAAAGTTGAGGGGATAGACCTATAGCAGGAGATTTGTCTTAATAAGGATAGTGTTTGAGTTTGGGAACATGCTTGTGATGAAAAAATATTGATGCTTGCATCTTTAATTGGTCAGAAAAGTGTTGGCATGTGTGTGATTGACCAAGCCCTAGGAACAAGGGTTTTGAAAGGGTGAATTGGGGCTTTTGGAGTTAGGGAACCCTTAGATTGAAATTGAGTGTGGAATCTCCTAATTAAAGACATTTTAAGAGATTGTACAAAATTTGGAAACTAGATCTTGAGTCTTCCTATCAGTTGCTTTGTAATTGCATCATTCTTACATTGTTGGAAACATGGGCAACGTGAAGGATCTCTAATATTTTCCAAAGGAAGGGTATCTAAGTTCTATATATGTTTTGTGCAAGGATAAAGGGTATCCAAAAAATCCATTTTTTCAAGGAGTCTTTTAGGAAAAAAGAAGTTATTGATCAATTTGTCTTGTTGTTGTCATAGAATTGGAAAAACTTGCATTGACAATATTTGGGTACATTGAGTATTTTGGCTTAGTAGGTATTGAAAGTAAAAGGTATTGATTGGAACATGTTAGATATGCCAAAAAAAACCTATTGGTGCCTTGAAACCTCCTAGAGTTGACTATTTGTAGATTTGGCAACTTTGTATTGGCCAACACTGCAAGTTTCAACATCACCCAAGATGGCATCGTAAAATAAAAATGGACTGTGACCTCTAAAAAGTGAGAGAGGTTATTGTAGGCCTCCACAACATGGTCCTATAGGAACTATAATTGCATCCATACCTCACATGAGCTCTGAGATATGCCCCATCAAAGATTGCAACCCTATGACATTTAGTGACCCTTAGGGACATTTTGGTTTAGTGTGCCCAAGAACATTCAAGTGCTGAAGGGGATAGGATGAGGTTGGGGATAGGGTTTACCCAGCCACTTGGAGCTAACAGAGTAGACAGTTCGATCCCACGATGAAAGGTGTGAGAGATTTGGCAGTTAGCAATTTTGTATTGGCCAACATTGCAAGTTTCAACATCACTCAAGATGGCATCGTAAAATGAAAATAGAGTATGATCTCCAAAAAGAAAGAGACAATATTGTAGGCCTTCACAACACAGTCCTATAGGAATTAGAATCACATTCATACCTTGCACAAACTCTGAGATATGCCCCATCAAAGATTGTACCTATATGGCATTTAGTGACCCTTAGGGACGTTCTAGTTCTGCATGCCTGAGAATGTTTGAGTGTTGAAGGGGATAGGATGAGGTTGGGGATAGGGTTTCTTGGCCACCTAGAGCTAACAAAGTAGACATTTTGATCCCACGACGAAAGGTGAGAGAGATTTGGCAGTTCACAACTTTATACTAGCCAACACTACAAGTTTCAACATCACCTGAGATGGCATCATAAAATGAAAATAGAGTGTGATCTCTAAAAAGTGAGAGAGGTTATTGTAGGTCTACACAACATGGTCTTGTAAAAACTAGAATCGCATCCATACCTCACATGAGCTCTAAGATATGTCCCATCAAAGATCGTAGCCCTATGGCATTTAATGACCCTCAGGGACATTCTGGTTCAAAGTGCTCGAGAATGTTTGAACAATGAAGGGAATAGGATGAGGTTGGGGATAGGGTTTACTTGACCACTCGAAGCTAATGGAGTAGACATTTTGATCCCAAGATGAAAGGTGAGAGAGATTTGGCAGTTGGCAATTTTGTATTGGCCAACATAACAAGTTTCAGCATCACCTGAGATGGCATCATAAAATGAAAACATAGTGTGATCTCCAAAAAGTGAGAGAGGTTATTGTAGGCCTCCACAACATGGTCCTATAGGAACTAGAATCACATCCATACCTCACACGAGCTCTGAGATATGCCCCATCAAAGGTTGCGGCTCTATGCCATTTAGTGACCCTTAGGGACGTTCCAGTTTGACACGCCCGAGAATGTTTGAGTGCTAAAAGGGAAAAAATAAGGTTGGGGATAGGGTTTACCTAGAAACTCAAAGCTAACAGAGTAGATAGTTTGATCCCACGGTGAAAGGTGAGAGAGATTTGGCAGTTGGCAACTTTGTACTAGCCAACATTGCAAGTTTCAGCATCACCCGAGATGGAGTCATAAAATGAAAATGGAGTGTGATCTCCAAAAAGTGAGAGAGCTTATTGTAGGTCTCCACAACATGGTCTAGTAGGAATTAGAATTGCATCCATACCTCACACGAACTTTGAGATATGCCCCATCAAAGATCACAACCCTATGGCATTTACTGACCCTTAGGGATGTTCCGATTCAGCGTGCTCGAGAACATTCAAGCACTGAAGGGGATACGAAAAGGTTGGGGACAGGGTTTACCCAACCACCTGAAGCTAATGGAATAGATAGTTTGATCCCACGATGAAAGGTGAGAGAGATTTTCCAGTTGGCAACTTTGTACTGGCCAACACTACAAGTTTCAACATCACTCGAGATGGCATCATAAAATGAAAATAGAGTGTGATCTCTAAAAAGTGAGAGAGGTTATTTTAGGTCTCTACAAAAATGTCCCATAAGAAATAGAATCAAATCCATACCTCACACGAGCTCCAAGATATGCCCCATCAAAGATTGCAACCCTATGGTGTTTAGTGACCCTTAGGGACGTTCTGGTTTGGCGTGACCAAGAATGTTCGCACATTGAAGGGGATAGGATGAGATTGGGGATAGGGTTTATCTACAACTTGGAGCTAATGGAGTAGATAGTTTGATCCCACGATGAAAGGTTAGAGAGATTTGGTAGTTGGCAACTTTGTACTAGCCAACACTACAAGCTTCAGCATCACTCGAGATGGTGTCGTAAAATGAAAACAGAGTGTGATCTCCAAAAAGTGAGAGAGGTTATTGTAGGTATTTATAAAATGGTCTTGTAGGAACTAGGATCACATCCATACCTTCAACAAGCTTCGAGATATGCAACGTCAAAAATCTTAGCCTTATGGCGTTTAGTGACCCTTAGGGATGTTTCGGTTCAGCGTGCCCGAGAATGTTTGAGCACTGAAGGGGATAGGAAGAGGTTGGAGATAAGGTTTACCTAGCCACTTGGAGCTAAGAAAGTAGATAGTTTTATCCCACGATGAAAGGTGACAGAGATTTGGCAGTTGGCAACTTTGTACTGGCTAACACTACAAGTTTCAACAACACCCTAGATGGCGTTGTAAAATGAAAATGGAGTGTGATCTCCAAAAAGTGAGAGAGGTTATTATAGGTCTCTACAACACAGTCTTATAGGAACTAGAATCACATCCATACCTTGCATGAGCTCCGAGAGATGCCTCGTCAAAGATCGTAGCCATATGGGATTTAGTGACCCTTAGGGACGTTCTGGTTTGATGTGCCTGAGAATGTTCAAGTGCTGAAGGGGACATGACGAGGTTGGGGATAGGGTTTTCCTGGCCACTTGAAGCTAATGGAGCAGACCATTCGATCCCATGACCCTTTTTCCACTAAGTTGCAAATTTGAGCAACTTTTACAACTTTCAACAATGCAACTTTGCACAAAAAGTGTAATTTTTACATTTTTCACTTGATTCCAATTCTATGACTTAGAAAAGGTTCAGAAATAGTAAAATAAGTTATTTTGAAATGCTCACCCCTTTACCAATTCCCAAACTCCTACAAAGTTGTCAGCATTTTTGTAATTTTGCATTGACAACTTTTGCAATTTTTTGCAATTTTTGACATCTTAACTCCTAGATGCCTAAAACTTAACCTAATGACCCTAAGGAAATTTATAACCTTCTAAGAAACATAAAATCCTTTTTTTCCTTGAAAAATCACTTATATTGCTCATTTTTATGCCTAAAAAGTGGTCCATAGGCATATTTGACACAAAACCCCACAAATACAAATAATGAGCAGGGGTGACTTCCAAGCATGGAAAGGGTCTATTTAGGTCAAAACTAACATGAATCCAACATTAGATTCAAACTATGTAACTTTCATTGGCTAGTTGCTTCACAAACTTAAGACTAGGTTTGTAGCCTTCAACATGGAAAATCACAAAAATCTCCTCACAACCCAAAGAAAAGAATCATAGATTTGGATACCCTTTTGGGTTTTATTCAACATACTAAAGCCTTGGATCTCAAGAGAAGTATGCAGCAACTAAGTTTTTTAAGGCTCACTTAGGAATGTAGGAAATTAGGCATCCATTAACAAAGGAAGTACCCTACCCCTTGAGCAAAAATTCAAAGCAAAAATTGGAACATGAGGGGGATCATGTAAGATGATCACATACTAATTTTCAAGCCTCAAAACCTTCTCTATAGCGAGTTATAGAAGATGTTGCTACGAATTTCTAGCATGCACATGGATTTTGCATGCCTAGGGCATCAAGCTTTTCTCTCCAGCCTCATTCTTTTGACCTAAAACCAAAAGGAACATAAAAAAAATTGTCCTAACTCAGATTCCACCAACGTTCATTAATTTCCCATGGTGGAATCTCAAGATATGAGAGGAAACAGATGGAACCCTAGGTAATGGCACAAAATAGGGACAACAATTAGTAAAATGGGAATATCTTGAGTTGTAGAGTGAATTAGAACCTCATTCCAAGTGAAACAGAAAGAAGATTCACAAATCTATCCAACCATACTAAATATTCATACTTATATATGATAAACTTGACCAATGAGCTACAAGCATTGAATAAAACTTAGAATTTATGCCTTTTTCTCTGTTGTTTCAATTTTTTAGGTCCTATACAAATTGGTAGTAGTGAAATTTTGGTATGGTTGGTATGTACGGATTGGTAGTACTCATACTTCCTTTGTAACCCAGCCAAATCTAGCCAATTACATATGTGACTCAAAGTGGGTGTTAGTTGGTGTTGGAAAAAAGTTGGAGTTTGATCTTTTGGAATCTCTAAGAAGTGAAAAAGCATCTTTTCTAATGAGTGACACTAGATTTGAGGTTGTTCTTGATCTAGTACAAAGGGAATACCAAGGAAGGAATCAAAAGAGATTGAAATATTCCTTATAATACATAGTAGAATGGAGTTGTTGAGAGAAAGAATCAATCTATATATAAGGTAGAAAGTGTTATATGCTACATGACCAGGACATGCCTTGTTACCTATGGGAAGAGACATGTAGTACAATAGTATACACATACAACAAATCTCCACACAAGATGCTAGGGAAGATGACACTAGAAGAAGCTTTTATAGGGAAGAAGCTAGATGTTAGTCACTTCAATATATTTGGAAGTTTGACATAGTTTCATATTCCAAGTGATACACATGTACTAAGTAAGATCTAACTATAGATATGGGGTAATTTGTTTGGTATAGAAAAACCTCAAAGGAATATAGGAATTTTCTTCCAAACACTAGAAGAGTTAGATATGATGATAAGCTCATGGAGGAAAAGACATTTAGAAGGTATAAATATTTTCTACTGGATGATCAAAGTGAGTAGCTGATAAAAGCTACAAGGATAAATCAACCAAGTCAAAGGCATCAAATCTTAAGTATAGTTACTAGTACAAAGTAGGATCATGTGGTGAAGATTCATAAAATATGGAAAAGCTAGTGCAACATGAAATGCATCAAGAGGATATAGAGGTTGATATTCCATCCTCTGTAGTTGGAAATAAGAACCATGAGGTTAAAAAAAGGCATAGGGATACTCAAGAAATTATGGGAGATCCTTTTCATTCAAGACTGAATACCAACTAGTACCAACCAAAATCTCATTCACTCAACCTTAAAAAATTGTGACATCAGCAACTGCAACCTCCCCTACATCAATAGAGACCTAAAACCATCCAACACAATCCAAACTATATCAAAATAGTAGTCAGATTTACTGTTATTATTCACAGAGCAGTAATGTAGCAATTGGCATTGTTCTTCACACAAAGTGACAAGAATGAGACTTTGGAACTTCAAGATTCCCCACACACTTAAAGATGGTTTAAAGAAACTTTAAAATGACTAGAACAAGGTGTATCAATGGTTGGAACCTCAATATGAAACATCTAATTAAAATTGACACCATAGACACCCCAGTTTCAAAACTCCACTCCACTCCAACATACCCTAACCCTACCTTGCATGCAGGCCTAATTAGCAAGTTTAGGTGTGGTTTACAAAGAAAAGACAAAGAAATGGGTGCATGGACTTCATTCATCAACTCCAGAGCATTCTTCTAGGTTAGATGAGGGTGTTTTCCTAATTTGACAAGTCCTCAACTCCTATTCTTTTCATTACTTAATCAAAACATCAAATCTAGGTCTAATACATGGGTCTTATTAGACCTAGGGCTTGCTCCCATTTATTACCAATTCAACCCCCTATTCCAAAACTATGAAAATATGAAAATACATAGCCCTAGCCTACCGCATGCAAGTTTCAAGAAATTCCAACCGTGGGAACTCAAACTAGGGCTATTTCTTTGGCCAAACCCTAGGTTCAAGTGTTTCACAGGTAGTGAGGAAGGAAAAATGTATAACTTGCAAATGCAAACTGACCTCTCCTTCAAACCACCTCCAAAATTCTTCAAATTAGACACACTAACTAACTAACTAATGCAAAAAAACATCCTTTCAATATAAAAAATTTGTACTATACGGCCAAAAACAGTCATAAAATGCTGGAACAATGGGTTTTTTATTAGATTCTTCGAAGAAAAACATATCAGACTCCTTCTATGCCTCTCATTCAAGTGCATAGGGCCTATAAAGGCATTTACAAATAATTTCAACTGTCCAAAGATAATTTTATGGTTATTTCCTAAAAGTTGCTAAATTGTTGCAAAAGTTGCTAATGCAAATTTTTGCACTTTTTAGAATTTCAATTAACCACCAACCTAAATGAATCCTAATAATTCTAAATGATTATTATAAGAATCAAATCCACTAAAACAACCTAAAAAACAAAATATAAATCAAGTTCCACATTTGGACCAATCGATGCCTAGGTTCATATTCTTCTTCTTGTTTAGATCCTAAGCCTCTCCAGGCTTTATAAATTCCTATTCTAACCTCCTCTATTCTGTTGTGGGCCTTTACAACTAGTGTAGGGAACTAAAGGCTCTTAGGCATGAATTCAACATTGATTGATAGATTAGAATCATTAGGAATAAGGATTGGTCCTTATTTGTAATAAAGACTCACTTGTAAGGTACATTGGCACTTTGGTGTGGTTATAAGCCAAGTGACCGTTTGTAACCAAAGAGTCATAGTTTAAGTAGTTCTAAGTATTTTGATGATTTTAGGGGGTTTTATATGTGTTTGAGTAATTGAGACACCATGGGGTTAAAGGTTTTTGAAAATTGCAAAAAAGTGCAAAAAATTGCAAAATGCAAAAAGTTGCTAAAGACCAATTTTTGCAAATAATAGTTGTCAAACTGAAAATGAGGTTGTATGGTGTTTGAACCATCCAAATGGAAGTTATAACTATTGGAAGGCATGTAATTAAGATCCCCACACATGGGAAAGGTCATTGTATAGATGGTGGACAACATTGGTGAATAAAAACCTTAGATTTTATGCCTTTTTTACTATTTTTAAAATTTTTGCATGGCTTGCACAGATTAGTGGTGGTACAAGTCTTACATGGTTGGATAGAGGGTTGAGTCAGGAGTCCATTACAATTGGTTTTAGGTCTTTATCTTGTATACAAAAAAAGTTATATCAATTTTAGTGTAGGTAGGTCAGATTTACTCCAAATTTGACAGTTTCAGCAAGATGGAATCCTAACTTGCAAACCCATTGTGGGATTTCAATTATGCTTTGTGGAATGCAAGTTAGGAGAGGGTTATTTGATATGGTAGAGATTAAAGGATGTAGGAGCATGGCATCTATTTTTGCTAGCAAGCCCTAGACTGAACATAATCTTATGTCTAGTCTAGATTTGAAGAAAAAAGAAGGATCAAGCTCCCAAACTGACTAATCTGACCTAGGTGAAGGATTTAGAAGGAAAATTTTGATGTATAGAAGAGATTCAAGTGGTTGAATCAAGTCTATGAACCCATTTTTTTATGTTTTCCTTGTAACCCAGCCTAAACTGGCCATTCAGAACTATGACACAAAGTGGGCATAACTTGATGTTGGAGCTGAGTTGGTTAATCTTTTGGATTCTCTTAGGGGATGTCAAAGAGTTTTTAAAAATGAAAAACATAGTAGAGGTTCCCTTGTATGGTTTGGGATTTTGACCGTTAAAACTAGAAATTGTCCTAGTAGGAAGTGTTGGTAACAATTTTGAAATTTGATTGTTGAGTGTTGAGAAACCTCAAGTTTGGGATTTTTCTTGTTGGTTTGAGTCTATAATAACCATTTCCATCTAAAAAGTCAAGTGTTGAAACCATTTAAGAAGTATTTTCCTTTGTAGGCCTATTGGTGGCAGGGGATTCCTAGGTGTTGATCCAAGTTGTTTGAGTACCCTAAGTTTGAGGGTTGGGCTTGTGAAGTGGAGTCTACTTGTAGGGTAGAGTCTCCCTATATTAGAAGCCCATTAGATCCTTAGTCCTTGGTGTCTTCAATGAATGTATCTTCATAGAATGACCTTGGTGCCCCTATACAAGTGATGATGATGAACATGAGTAAAATTATGAGATATATGCCTACATATTACAATGAAAAAGTCATATCTATTTTGAAATTAAGAACTCTAAAACAAGTTTCAAGAGAAGCTTAGGCTGGAAGACTTTTTTTCTATGAGATGACTACTCTTAGTAATAAGCTACCAAATATTGAGACTACACTCAAATCCAATATTTATAAGGATAAGGAAGAAATTTTGAAAGATAGTAGCTATGCTAAGTGTAAGAATTTTCTCAAGGAAAAAAATGAAAATGACAAGATCTAGTTGTTCAAACGATAACACAATTTTTCCAATTGTTGGCCAGCACTGGTGTAGGAGCACCAAGGTCACAAGTAAGAGGCAAGATAAGTAGTTGGGACATTGATGGATCCTTAGGTGTATTGGAAGAAAAATGGCCTTCTAAGGTCATTAAAACTTGTAATGGTTTTAATCATGGACATGTGATCTTGTTTTGATCATATTGTAATGAAAGCTTTAATGTAAGCCTTAATGGTATTATTGAGCCTACAAGGTACCTAGGGGTCACTAGGAATGGATTTGGATTGATCCTAGGTTAGGGGTGGATAGTAAAGACCTATAAAGGTCTTGAATAATTTAATAAGGCTATCAAAGCCTCTAAAAGATGTAAAAGGCACTAAAAGTGCAATATCTTGTAAAATTGCCAATATTGGCAATATAAGCCAAAATGGGCTTAATGGAGTCATGTAAGGGGTTCAAAGGGTAGATATGAGTTTTGTTTAATTTTTTTTGTTTAATAAGATCTCAGGTGACCATATTAATGTAATGGGATAGTCATGTAGAAAGGAAGATAAAAAACTATCAATTCACAACTAAAAACTTATCAATTCACAACTAAAAACTTGTCATTGATATTGTGATCATTCATGAACTTGAAAAACTAAAAACATGTTCAAAATAGTGTTGTGAAAAAGGACTACAAAATAGAGGGAAATTGATGCAGAGGAAAGGATGATGAACCCTTAAACAACCCAAAATGAGCAAATTTGTAACAATGTGCCAAGTGACCCTTCTAGGTCCTGATGGTTAAATCCTGCAAATGGTCAACTCTAGGAGGTTTTAAGGATTCAATGAGTTTTTTTTGACATATCTAGCATGTTCCAATAAATTACCTTGAGTTTCAATACCTTTCAAGCCAAAATGCACAACATGCCAAAATGTTGTCAATGCAAATTTACAATTCTATGACAACAACAAGACAAATAGGTAGATAACTTTGGTTTTTTTTCAAAAGAATCCTTGAAAAAGTGGATGTTTTAGATACCATTTATCCTTTCACAAAACATATTAAAAACTCAGATATGCTTCCTTTGGACAATATCACTCACCTTTCACAATTGCCTTGTTTTCAACAATGTAAGAATGATGTATTTACAAAGCAACTAATAGGAGGACTTAAGATCTAGTTTCCAAATTTTTCATAGGCTCTTAAAATTCCTCTAATTGGAATATTCCACTCTTAATTTCAACCTAAGGGTTCATTAACCCCAAAAGCCCTAATTTTCCCTCTCGAAACCCTTGTACCTAGGGTTTTACCAATCTCTCAAAACCCTTGTACCTAGGATGTCTTGGTCATTTAATAGACTCTCTCTACCTGTCCCAACAAAATTTAAATAGTTGGAGGCTTAGCTAAGCCTAAAAAAAATCTAAAAGCTAATCCCTCCAAAATGCCCATACAACTGTTTGAATTCAAAATTTAAATTTCAAACAATGCAATTTTATGAATGTTCTAATCCCCTAGCCTATTCCATCGACCTTTGAAGGGTCAAATGGATTTATTGAATGCATTTAACTATGAAAACTACCCCACCCATTACATTGCATTTATCACCTATTACATTGTATTTTGGTCCTTAGACCTTTATCAGGACCTTCACATAAATTTTTGTATTCATCATTACCTAAGGCCATTATAGGCTTGTAGACATTCCACTTGACTTCTTTTGATTGTATTTTATCCTACTTATTCCTTGGAGTCCTCCTTTGTTAGGTTGCCCTCCTAGATGCCCCTGCATTAGAAATGGCCATCAAATATGCAAGATTTAAATAGCTATATTAAATAGCCCTTTACTTCATAAATCACTTCAACTGAATCATTGCGTTGTACAGAAAACCTCGTCATATGTCACTTGAAAAAACCTATCATGTACAACATGAGGGAAAAATCCACAAAATTAAATCTTAAAATGTTACAAACCTATCATCAGATTGAGACCCATTTTCCTTGTTACTTTTTGATGATGTGATCCTCTACAATTCCAGGCATAAGATGATTAACACAAAATGGTACTTAAACAAAAAATAATAAATATTAAGGATGTGAATTGATAATAACATTTTGCAAATGATTTTGGCATCTCACCCTTTATCACTGGTGCTTCGACTTTATTAGCTCTCTTCTTTGGTACCTGCAAATAAAGAATTAGCATAGTAAAAAATCTAAGATAAGATTAATCTACTAAAATTAGAGAATGAAAAAAATTGAACTTGGCTTGTGATTAAGAATTATCCATTTTGTACAAATCCTTGCTTTTCGAGTTGTATGATAACCCTTGCTTGATGAGTATTGAAAACTTCTCCCATTGTATCCCTGCTTTCACCAATTTGAAGTTTTTGGTTACATTCACACAATCATGACTTTACATCACAAAGCATTCACATTCTAACAATTTTCATGTTCTTTCATTACATTTTGATCTAAACAAAAAATTCTAAACTTTCACTTATTTAAATGACTAATCTAAAAATGGGTCCTATTAAAGAATCTAATTAAATTCAAATAATGTATCTAGATTCTGAACAATTCAAAACATAAAATCTATGATTTAAACTAAATCTCATTTCTTACACATCATAACAATACGGTCCACCTTAGTCATGTGGACAGTCTTGGGGAAGAGGTTGCAAAATTGTATTTGGATCCAATTGATCACTCTTTCTCTCTCTCTCCCTCTCTCCCTATTCAATCTAATGAGCCAACTAGATTTGTTCGACATTTTAAAGTCTCAAGTATTGCCTCATGTTATGACTTGCAAAATTTCCAAAGAATCTTATTATGTGGTTTTACACCATACTTTATCAAGTAGACATTTGATGCAACAACAAGGTTTGAATAATGAAGAATCTTCCACTCTGTTTGCCAATTCTTGAATAACCACAAGTTAGGGTTCTTCATAGAATATCGTCTAAGCCATGTGCCGATTACAACCACCATATCGACATGGTACTCTAAACCTTCACCATCTATAACTAAGTGATCCAATTTTTTTTGGCTTCAACACAATTACACAAATAATAATCTATCCCTTCTTCATTGTCTTCAAGTGCAATAACAACAAAAACATGGCCTATAGTGATAAATCTACAAAATGCGGCCATTAATTTAGAAAATACTTAGGTAAAAGTTATAAAGTTACATAATAAAATTACAAAGATATATAAATATATATATTGCCAGGTTGCACTAGATTTGAAAAGCAGTCAAATTCAATAGACGAATCTATCTCTACCATTTGTAGTGCTTGTGGGGGATGATCGGTGTTAATTGGGTCCAAAACCCATATATCCCATTTGTCCACCCATTCAGTTGACTCACAGTCATCCCAATTTTCCTCTGTACATGATGGACAATAGCATACCATTTTTCATGTGTGGATACTCCATACATTAGAGCTTCTAAAAGAGTGTAACTCACTAGATCATGTTAGTGTGCAACAATCCTAATATGGTGCAATGTTAGTATTATCTATCAACCAAAAAAATCTATGAACCATAGACTCACCTTCCTTACCTGGACCCATTGTAGCATTACACCATTGGATGATGGATTTTGCATCGGTCACCATCTTTGTAATTTAGTTCTTCACAAGCAAAGGCTCTTTTAATGCATGCACTTACACCATTGTTCTCTCCCTTACCATGACCAGCCTCTATGAAATTCCACATATATTGAATTCTACATAACCTGTGCATCCTACTCAACCAATAGAACATCCATGCATTCTTGAATTGAGATGCACAATTGTCTGAACAAATAATGTGTTGATGATATTTTATGCCCTTATTAGCCAAATCTCCTTAAAATAGTTGAAAACAACCATGTACAAACTCTGTAGAATGTGATCGATCATCGCTGATGTAAAAATGGTACTCCCTCAAAATCTTCCTATCATCCTCTGTACTTGTAGGTGAAAGCATGAATGTTATGTGAACAAATATGGAAACCTATTGAGAAGTATAATACTTTTCTTGCACCTCATTTTGTGATTGTAGTGTGTAGTTCTCTGCTAAATCTACAACCAAAACAATGGTATCTAGTGGAAACGTATCCTTGAACAACTTTAATTGCAAATCCAGCCATCGAGCTCTATGGGTATGCCTTGCATACTCGTAAATAATCTTTTCACAATTTTTTTTCATGAATTCATATAGTAGAATATTTTCAATGACTAAATCACATCTTTTACCATGTTTCCCATCTTTTAGAGCATATGTCACTGTCTTAAATTTTCTATAATCTACTATTTCATTTCCAATTGCATGTGTACTATCCATATGTTGACAAGTTGATAAAAGTTGCAAAGAACCACAAAATAAGCACATACCATCCAAGCATGATTTCTTGTAAAATTGTTGGCCGTTCACTATTTCACATAAAATGGTAGATATAAATTTCCTTGAAGATCTTGGTGGCTCATTTATCTCACAATCTTGCAAAACAAACTAAGAATGCAAAAATACACATATATGCCTAAAAATATCAAAAGACAACAAAAAGTTGTGCGTGTGTGATTTACCTTGACATAAAAAGGTTTACCCATCTCAAAAAATCTTTGACTTATTCGAATTTGAGGATACATACCGATAAATTTTGCAAAAAATTGCGTCTGAGTTGAGTCCAAAAAATGTTTCACATGTGGGTGGCAATTTTGGATACCAATCCTCCTTCTTACAACATATCTTTGATTAGGGGAAACATGTGTGTTATTTTTTCAAAAATCTTTGATCAATGATTTCAAGGCTTCACTAATTTCTTTATCCTTTCATGGTAGTCGATTGCTAAATATCCATATTAGCATGGCTCTCCTTAGAGTACCTCTACCAATTTTTAATGTTTTTGTTATCTTTTTTATGAGTCAAGATTTTTTCATTTGGCTACTATTGTCAATGTAAGTACTCATCTTATAATATTACTATCTTTGGTGCATGATTTAGAACCCACTTTGTCATAAGAACTCATTAGATTCTTTACAATGCTTTTTTCATTTGAATCATCCATCATTCTTAGCCCAAGAATCTTCATGTTAGGCCTAAATTTCAAATTCCTCATCATTTCAACAAATAATTGGCATTGACACGTAATATTTAATTTTTAAAAAAATAATCTCCACATACGATTAACTTTTCTTTGAGAAGTACGCCTGCTAATCTTGTCAGGGATTGATTTCAAAATGTTAGTATGAATATCAATCAAATATTTTGGTCTTCTAAAATGAATTCTAGAAGGTGTTCTAATCTCTTCAATTCTCTCAACATTTTGAACATCAATATAAGGTTGAGTGTATTGCGTACTTTGAATCAAAGATGATGTGCCTTGGCAATAAGATGTAAAAGATGAAATATCACCCACTTGATGTGTTGATGTTGTGCTTTCAACATGACATGATGGAGTGTGTATATCATCGGATCTACGAATTAGTGTCTTTTCAACATGAGAGGATGATATGACTTCAACATTGGAAGATGGTGTAGCTTCACAATTCAATTGTCTTCTTGAGTGTAACAGTCTCATTCGTTCTCTTTGTCTTTCTAATTCTTCCTCTTTGTTTCTTTGTACTGGTGGTTCTTGATCTTCTTTGAAAGTCAATTTTCATTATTGCTTTGCAATTTTCTTTGTTCACGTAGTAATTTCATTTTATCTATTTTAATTGCCAAATCTCTCTCCTTATCTTCATTTGTTTGAGTTTTGGGTTTTTTCCTTTGCATGATGATGATTTCTACATGTCAAATTATTCAAACATCTGAATTACTTAAAATGTGTAAATTAAAAATTATTCAAATTCATATAAAAATAATTATTTGAATGAATACACAATATATATCAAATGACTTGTCAAATTTCTAACCATTTCGAAATAACATTTCATTCAAAAATACAATTTTCAATGAATTCACTATATATTAAACAACATGTCAAATTATAATCAAATTTATATCTATATATCGACAAACAATATTTAAAATGGATTGCACTAACCTTTTCTATACAAGGAATATTCAAAAAGTCTTCAAATTGCATATCTAATGATTGAATTTGGTGTTTGATAGCTTCAAAAAGTGTTGAAATAGTGTTTTCTATGTTTAAACCCATGATTTATGTCAAAATAACAGAGTGCACAATAGATCAAAAGCTGAGAATGGATGAAATGGGCCCCAAAGTTTCTTTTTGACCATTTTTACATGATTTAATATAGTGTGTATGAACTACAACACATATGCACTATCTGAAAACACATCACTCTCCATCCTCCCTACTCTCTATCCTCCCTACTCTCTTTCCCCTCTCTTATCCCCTACTCTCTCTCCCTCCCTACTCTCTCTCCCATCCCCTATACTCTCTCTCCCCCCTCTTCCATCCCCTTCTCTCTCTCTCTGGCTCTTCCTCTCCCACCACCTACTCTCTCTACCTCTCTCACCCTCTCTCCTCTCTCATCCCCTACTCTTTATATCTCACACACACTCCCATCCTCCCTCTCCCACTTCCTACTATCTCTCTCTCTCTCTCCCCCCCATCCCCCTAATCTTTCCCATCCCCTACTCTCTCTCACACTCTCTCACATTTTCTACTCTCTCTCTCTCTCTCTCTCTCTCTCCCCCCCCCCCTTCTCCCATCCCCTAAACTCTCTCTTTTACAGATACACACTCCCATCTGCCCTCTCTCTCCCCCTCTCCCACTCCCTCTCCCATTCCCTCTCTACTCTCTCTCTCTCTCTCTCTCTCTCTCTCTCTCTCTCCCCCCCATCCCCTACTCTTACTCTCTCTCTCCAATCCCTCCCCAACTCTCTCTCACACTCTCTCCCATCCCCTACTCTCTCTCTCTCTCTTTCACAAACACACACACACACACACACACACACACACACACACACACACACACTCCTATCCCCCCTATCTCTTCTCTCCCATCCCCTACTCTCTAGATTTGTCACACACACTCCCATCCGCCCTCTCTCTTCTCTCCCATCCCCTACTCTCTAGATTTTTCACACATACTCCCATCCCCCTCTCTCTCTCCCTTTCCCTACTCTCTCTCACTCTCTCTCCCATCCCCTCCTCTCTCTCTCTCTCACACACTCTCTCTCCCATCCCCTAGTCTCACTCTCTCTTTCCCATCCCATTCTCTCTCTCTGCCACCTCCTACTCTCTCTCACACTCTCTCCCATCCCCTACTCTCTCTTACACACACTCCCATCCACCCTTCTCTCCCTCTCCCACCACCTAGTCTCTCTCTCCCATCTGTTACTCTCTCTCCCCTCTCCCATCCCCTAAATTCTCTCTTTTGCATATACACACTCCCATCCCCCTCTCTCTCTCCCCTCTCCCATTCCTTACTCTCTATAGATCTCTCACATGCACTCCCATCCCTCTCTCTCCTCCTCTCCCACTCCCTCTCCCACTGCCTACTATCTATCTCTCTCAAGTTCTCTCTCTCCCTCTCTACTCTCTCTCTCTCCCATCCCCTACTCCCTCTCTCTCTCTCCCATCCCCTACTCTCTCTCACACTCTCTCCCATCCTTTCACTCTATCTCTCCCATCCTGTACTCTCTCTCTACCACCCCCTACTCTCTCTCTCTCACTCTCTCCCATCCTTTCACTCTGTCTCTCCCATCTCGTACTCTCTCTCTACCACCCCCTACTCTCTCTTACATATCTTACACTCTCTCTCTTTCATAGACACACACACACACACACTCCCATCCCCCCTCTCATTCTCTTCTCTCCCATCCCCTACTCTCTAGATTTTTCACACACACTCCCATCCCCATCTCTCTATCTCCTTTTCCCTACTCTCTCTCACACTCTCTCACATCCCCTACTCTCTCTCACACACTCTCCCATCCTTTACTCTCACTCTCTCCCTCTCCCACTGCCTACTCTATATCCTCCATCCCCTACTCTCTCTCTCTCCCCTCTCCCATCCCCTACTCTCTCTCTTTCATAGACACACATACTCTTATCCTCCCACTCTCTTCTCTCCCATCCCCTATTCTCTAGACCTATCACACACACTCCCATCCCCCCTATCTCTACCCCTCTCCCTCTCCCTCTCCCACTCCTCTCCTACCGCCTACTATCTCTCTCTCTCTCTCTCCCTCTCTCTCTCTCTCTTCCCCATCCCTTACTCTCACTCTCTCCCTCCCCCATCCTTGACTCTCTCACACACTCTACCATCCCCTAATCTCACTCTCTCTCTCCAATCCCATACAAGCTCTCTCTACCACCATATACTCTCTCTCACACTCTCACACTCTCTCCCATCCCCTACTCTATCTCTCTTACACACATTCCCATTCCTCCCCTCTCTCTCCCTTTCCCACCACCTACTCTCTCTCCCCCATCCCATACTCTCTCTCTTTCATAGACACACACAATCCCATCCCCCCTCTCTCTCCCTCTTGCACTACCTACTATCTCTCTCTCTCTCTCAAGTACTCTCTCTCCCTCTCTAATTTCTCTCTCCCATCCCCTACTCTTAATCTCTCTCTTCCATCCCCTACTCTCTCTCACACTCTCTCCCATCCCCTTCTCTCTCTCTCTCTCTCTCTCTCTCTCTCTCTCTCTCTCCCATCCCTTATGAGCTCTCTCTACCACCCTCTCTCTGCCACCCCATACTCTCTCTCAAACTCTCACACTCTCTCTCATCCCCTACTCTATCTCTCTTATACACATTCACATTCCTCCCTTTGTCTCTCTCATACTCCCTCTCCTATTGCCTACTCTCTCCCATCCCCTACTCTATCTCTCTTACACACTTCTATTCCCACTCTCTCTCCCTCCCACTCCCACCCCCACTTCCTACTCTCTCTCTCTCTCTCTCTCTCTCTCTCTCTCTCTCTACCACCCCTACTCTTTCTCACACTCTCTCCCATCCCCTGCTTTCTCTCTTACACACACTCCCATCCCCCTCTCTCTCCCTCTCTCACTCCCTCTGCCATATCCTACTCTCTTTCTCTCCCATCCCCTACTCTTTGTATCTCTCTCTCCCCTCTCTCATTCCCTACTCTCTCTCTTTCACACACACACCCATCCCCCCTCTCTCCTCTCCCATCCCCTACTTTGTCTCTCATTCTCTCTCCCTCTCCCACTACCTACTCTCTCTTTCTCTCTCTCTCACTCTCACTCTCACTCTCACTCTCACTCTCACTCTCACTCTCACTCACACTCTCACTCTCACACTCTCTCTCACTCCCACTCTCTCACACACTCTCTCTCCCCCTCCCTCTCTACTCTCTCTGCTACCCCCTACTCTCTCTCACATTTTCACACTCTCTCCTATCCCCTACTCTCTCTCTCTCTCTCTCTCTCTCTCTCTCTCTCTCTCTCTTACACACATTTCCATCCCCCTCTCTCTCCCTCTTCCACCCTCTCTCCCATCACCTACTTTCTCTTCCATCACCTACTCTCTTTCGAGCTAATTTGTCTTCCCCCTCTCCCATTCCCTACTCTCTCTCTTTCACACGCATGCACTCCCATCCTCCTCTCTCTTTCTCTTCCTCTCCCACTTTGTCTCCCCTTGCCTACTCTCTCTCTCCCCCATCCCCTACTCTCAATCTCTCTCTCCCAACCTATATTCTCTCTCACACTTCCTCTCTCTCCCATCCCCTACTTTCAATCTCTCTCCCCCATCCCTTACTCTCTCTTTTCCACCCCTACTCTCTCTCACACTTCCTCTCTCTCACATCTTGTACTCACTCTGCCACCCCTACTCTCCCATCTTGTACTCTCTCTGCCACCCCTACTCTTTCTCACTTCCTCTTTCCCATCCTATACTCTATCCCCTCTCCCATCCCCTACTTTCTCTTTATCTCTTTTTCTCTCTCTCTCTCATGCACACATAACCATTCCCCCTCCCCCCACCCCCTAGCGCTCTCTTGCTCTTAGTTTGTAATTTAGGTCTCAATAGTGCATGTGCACTATAGTGCGCACATGCTATTGAGAATTTAAATGCTTCTAATAGTGCATGTGAACTATACAGTGAACACACTATTTAAAGCTTTGTATTAAAACCAAGCCTAAGGCTTGGTTTTGCCTTGGAGATCCAAACCAAAGGCTTGGAGTTTATAAACAGGTTTGAGACATGTTTTCCAAAAAACATACAAAAAATGATTGATTTTTCTTGTGTGCTCCCCTTCAAGATTCCTCGTGGTTGGGTATCAATAAGGTTAGGTTACATAGCATTATAGGTCTCTATGTTAGCTATCTAACCATAAAATTTGTTTTTAATTTGAACTATTTCAAGCCTTTCATCTATAATTTCTTTTGAATGTATGTTCATTTTTTGTCAAAAATAACCATGTACTAATTGGGCTATAGATTTTAGCTCATTCTTTGAATTTTGCAACAACTTAGTTTTTTACAAACTAGACTCCATTCTACACACCTTGAATTTTATTTTTTTTATTTTAAGATTATTTTTCAATTATTTATGGGGGAGCACATAGATATTTCATGTATTTGGGATGTGTCTAGTTAAAAAATTCATTAAAAGAAATACACATTATAAAATTACCCAAAAAATTTGGGATAGACTACATAGTGTTGAGTAAATTTTGACCAAAGCGATTAAAGAATTTCAAAAAAAAAGTTAAAATTTTAGGGGGGCCACACTTAGTACTGTGTTATGTTTTTTTGGAATAAACAGCTCCACTTTTTGTGGCTCCCTTTTTTGAGGACCTAAAACTAAACCATTTTGAAAAAAAAATAGTAGTTTAGAAACTAGATTCAGAGGACTGCGACTTTTATTTGTCATATCTTAAAATTTTGAGCATAACTATCTTCAAATTCTTGTTGAAGTTAAAAAATTACAGATTTTAGGAAAAAGGTGTCCACTTATACTCCCCTTTTGGCACCACAACTTGGTGCACTTACCCTTATTCAAGATTGGTTTCTTCAAATGTGGTCTTCTCATTCTTAGTGATCAATGAATATCCTTAACTCATGCATAACAAATGCTTCTTCATCTCCTCTTTTGAACTATCATAGTTAACTCCATCAACCTTAGGACTTTATTTTCTAAAATGACCTTTCGTTAATCTCCTAAATTTGTTAAGATTTTCCTTCAAGCACCTAATATTTTAATACCAATTGTTAGAAAGTAAAGTCCACCAAGACAACTATGAGGGGGATGAACCAATTATCTGATCAAAACAATTTTTTTAAACCTTATTAAATTCAAACATGTGATCAATATAAACATCAATCATAAGAAGATAACCATACACAATAACACCATATATGTTAACTAGGGAGACCCTTGATCAAAGGGAAAACCATGGTGAGGTTGGTACCCACAAAATGATTTACTAATATATATGTTAATTGTAAGAGGATGGACCTAGTTAGGAGCCAATGAAATACATTTAGAACATATTAGTCCATTTTAGGAGACTTTTAATCCCTATGAGGAGATTCCAACCTTGTTAGGAGTTGTGCCTACCTTGTCAGATGTTGTAAGAGAAAATGATCCACTATCCAAATAGTTTCAAGGACAATATCATCAAACTCACTTTCCAATTGTCTTTGTACTATTATTTGTAGAACAATACCAATACAATTGATCTCAATAACTCATACTTTTTCTCTATCCTCTTACCATTTCTCTTTTGCACCAAATACGTCTTAGATCTTAATACCATACCCACTTACTTGCATCACATAAAAATCTCATAGATCACTTATTCACATTATACCTCGCATGTCAATTTATAAAAATCACATCTTACAACCAAGGAAACAAACCTTCCTTTATATAAAGTCCTAGATTACATTGTTGAGTCAACCTTGAGCCTTTCTTAATTTATAGTTAAAATATAGGACCTCATTAATACACATTACATTAAATTTTCATAATTATCAAAATTGTTGGCTCACTCTCTTCGCAATTTTTGCACACATGCAACTTCTGACTTAGCATGATCAACCACTCTATTTTGAGCATGTCTTCCACCTCTCTCTAACTATGCTTATCCATAATTTATCTTTGTTAGGAGATATAATTCAAAAATCATAAAATTCTTCTCAAGAACTCTATCAGAATAAATACTTCAATAAATCATTAATAACTATCACCAATCTTTTACTTTCCACATGCGTTCTTAATCAAATCATTAAGACACTCTATAGAACATGTCCTCAACTCTGCATAATATCATCTTCTAGATTTTAATTATGTGACCTCAATCTCTATATACTACTTTGCTAGTCTTCTTAAGATCATGAGTATGTTGAAATGAATGACAAAAAATGTCATAAATAAAACATGTAACTACTGTAGTAATCATTCAAGTCCTCCAACAATTCTAGGATACTCCCCCATAGGAATATCATCATCATCATTCATGCTAACATGTTAAGGAATTTTAGTTTCTTAGATTGAGACACCCTAGACCTTACCATTTTGCTTCAATCCAAAAGGAGACTAATTTACTTGTAAGTGAACAATGGCTTGTTATATTCAAAATTGGGAATTATCATGTTGAAGTCTTTGTTGAAATATTTAGAATAACTAAGAGGCGGGGTGTGAATCATTTATCCTTAGGTAGAAATGAACCAATTCAACTTTTAACAACTTCAAACAACTTAATCAATCTCATTAGATCACTTGACCAATATAACAACTTATTAGCAACTTAACTTATTCATTCATCACTAACTCTTAGTTCAGTATATGCTGATTAATAGAAATAAACAACAAAAAATGACATGCATCATTAAAAAAATCCACACATATATGACAATAGGATTTAATGTGGAAACCCAATTTGGGATAAAACACCAAGTAAAATGATACTTCTTTTCACTTTTCTGAAGTGAGCTCAATTGAGGGATAACCCTATTAAAGGTTATAATACACACTATTAGGTGTGACTCTGTTAAATGATTTAATCACATTTTTAGGAGTGGCCTAGTTAGAGGACTTTGGATTATTCCATTAGAATGTCACCCTTATTAAATGATTTATAAATGAATTTTAGGTCAACCTTGATTAAATAATTTTAGTGCCATAATGGTCAGAAAATAAGAACTAGGTTTGATCTATCAAGATACAACTCACTTTGAAAATTTATATCTCCATTTGGCTCAATTTTTGGTTTATTGACCAAACTTCATTATGTTCTCCATCTCTAATGTTCTTGGAAACCTTTCAAGAAATCACACTTCACCAATATTGTCACTTTTACTCTACTACTTTTTTCTTCATTGTCCTTCACAAATTCCAATCAACAATGAGGCAACCTATATTAACATCTATTATGTCTTGCTAAATAGGTAGCTTTGATCTTTTTCTACTTAAATATCACCATAGATCTTAGGATTTGATTAGATTCATTGAATTGATCCATCTTCTTGTCCCTTTTATATTTTCTTGAAACTACTTAAAAGTTATCTTTAAATTCTTTTCTTAGATTTCTTAACAAACTCAGTTCATGCATTAAATATGTGAGCTCATCAATCCTTATCATTTAATCATTTTGACGAATCCAAAAATTCAACCATGTCAGCCTCAAATCTAGATTCCTTTACAAACTATTAAAATGATGAAACTTGGTCATCACTATGTTCTTCTACTCAGACATCAATGGGTAGCTCAGCCTTTACTGCTCTATCTTTCTTGAAATAAACTAGCTGACTAGGTCTTTACTATGCTTATTTGCTACTATATTTTCTTTCTTCATCTTGCTTGGCCATAACTCTCACCCATCTAATACTATTTTCTTGACTATCTCTTGAGTTCCTTAAAGTTCTACTTCATTGGCCTAGTAAAACTATCACTCGAACATGCTTAATTTTTAATTCAACTTCTTGTGTTACTTTTTATACATTAACTAATGTAGTGTAGGGAATATTATAAACCATAACACATATATTGATCCAAAATAATTCTAATTCTCATAATAAAACCACAAGATTTACATCCAACATGCCCAACTATAAGGTCTTTTGGGTTACAACTAAATACATAAGAAATTACAATTATAATTCTACAAGACTTTAAAAGATCCAAACCCTAGCTAGTCCTAATCCATAATATTTTAATAAACCCAAAGAAAAATATAAACTTGTGCTTGCAAGCCACCAATAAACCTTCTTGTTTCCCAAGCCACAACTACTAGCTCTGCTAATAGACTTCACAAGACCAAGATACAAGTCATCCTATAAAGTTACATTAAATAAACACTCACATTAAACAAATATTCAATCCACAAGTAATCTTACAATAGACATTAAATAATAAATTTTATCTCATGTTTTTCATAGTTAATGGATGATACAACCAAATGAAATAACTAAACACTTAGGAAAAGACCCAAGTTTACAATGCATAACTAACTCAAAAGATTAGATAGGATTACAACCCCTTAGGCATAGGTCCATGTGTCATCCAATGATCCAAAACCAAGAGTGTAAATTCCAACTCCCATGGATTCAAGCTCATGAATACAATCTCCAAAGTCTACCAGGTAAATAGGATTACACTATCAACAACCACTAAAATGGATCTAACTCCAAGATGCTTAATCTAGTCAACATGTGTACATAGAAAAGGGTCTAGCAATATGCTTTGAATGCATCCCCAACCATACAAACTATAAGGCCCACAAAATCCAACCTCAATGCTCCTACATAAGACTCTCCATTGGGTAGATAGAAAAGTGTCCCATAGTTTGATGCCAAAATAAATATCTACACCCATCTTCATCTTCACTAAGGATTCCAATCCATCAAGGAAAAGAGATAAAATCTAAAAATCAACCATTTATGCTTCATCCACTCAAACATTAGAATCAAATGAATCTTAGAAACCCAATTAGCATGCTTACTCGTAGGTACAAAATGGAAATAATTCCTCCAACTGATCACAACTAGCAATAATAACATCCTCCAATATGAAATCCATGTCACCAACATCATGTAAATCCAAAACCAAGTCAGAAACATCTAGGCCAAAATCCACACTAAGAGCAACATGTAAATTCTTAGCCATGTCAACCATTGGTAGATCAGGGACATACATATCTGTAGTTTCATGTATGTTCAACCACATCAGCAACTAGTGAATCCACACTAGCAACATCAAACTCCACATCAGTAGAAACATTCATATCCTCAATCATCTTAGCAACACCATATGAATTCAAATCCATATCAACAACCATATGCAAATCCTCATCCATATGGAAATTCTCATAATTACCAATCTCATCATCTACAATACGATGCTCTCTAATTTTCATGTTAGACACAACCAATTGATCATGAAAAAAATATCTCTTCCAGTCTCAACAAGGTTAGGAACCTCATCAGTAAGCTCAAGTATCTTAGAAACAACCATAAGTTGCACTATAGGTTTCATATCAGACTCCACAAACTAATCAACAAAACCAACCATACATACCTTTTAATCTTCAACAAAGTCATCCTTTACCTCTTCCTCAATAGAAAAGTGGCTTATCCTCTATACAATCTTCTTATCTAGCCATACCACTCTATTCTAGATCGATAAACTCTAGCTCTAGAAATATCCCTTTCATAACTCAATCAGTCAAACTATATTCAACCTAAGAAAAAATAATGAAATCTTCTTCTCAACTACATGAAGATCTATAATCATCCCATGGTGTAATCTTCTTAGAGGCATATTCCAATATTTTTGCAAACCCTTTGTGAAAAATCTCTAACTAGATCCAACCTTCACTCAACAAGATCAACCTTTCATCTTTGCAACCATCTCTTCATATCAAGATCCATCTACAATTCCTCTACAATTATAAGTTAGAACCAAAATTTCCCACCTCAAAAGAAAGATATATAGGACTCCATAAAGAACAATCTTCCATAACACTAGTAAATTTGGACTCAAATTTTGACCATTTTTTGTCAAAATTTTGACCTAGGTTGGTCAAAATTTTGACCTAGCAATTCGTGGAAATTTTTCTTATCAAAATTTTGACCAACTTGTAGGTTGGTTGAAATTTTGATGAATACATTTGTCAAATTTTTTTTGTCTCTACTAACTCTATTTTTCCATTTTTGGTCAAAAATTTGACCAAATATTGGTCAAAAAATGTCAAGAAATGGTCAAAAATTTGACCAATTCTTGGTGGAAAACTTTCAAGAATTAGTCAAAATTTCCACCAATTTTTGGTTGAAAACTTTCAAGAATTGGTCAAAATTTCAACCAATTCTTGGTAGAAAACTTTTAGGAATTGGTTGAAATTTCCACCGATGTTTGGTCAAAAAATTTCAAGAATTGGTGGAAATTTTGACCAAACTAAAAGGTTTAAAAAAAGCAGAGTGAGTGAATCCCCCAAAAAATGCCTACCTGTGGACTCTCTCTCAGATCATCCTGGCAGACCAATGCAATTTTGGAGGAGGCTTGCCAATAGTTGCCATTGCATAGCATGTCTGTTCAGCAATTTTGAAGTTGATCTAATGGTGAACCCTCATCTAGCATTAGGTGGCTACTTGGAACTCTAGCAATTTTTTATGAACCTATCATGGCTAATGGGAAATTTGATAATGAAAGCTCCTAGAGACCTTCCAATAGAATTAATGTTGGTGTTCAAGAAAGACACATTTTTTGGATTTTGAATGTTGGCATTAGCATCCTTTCTATTGGAGGGCTATGAAGCATCCTGATTGCTATGCAAAGGCTCCCCAAATTCATCTCTATGCAACTTCATTAGCACAATTTGTGGAATGGTTTGATAGCAATTATCATTGTGGTTGCCTAGAAAGTGATCTAAAGAGTGAGCCATCGTCTAGCAGTTGTGCTGCTCATCATGAGCAACAAGGGAGTCATTTACAAGAATGAGAAATGGATGAATATAGTACCAGATTCCAAATGAAATCAATAAAATATCATTATTAGGAAGGATGCCCATGGATGAGAGGGTCAACCTGCACAATCTTAGGAGAAAGGAAAAAGTATACCCACTAGAACCTTTCTCAAGGTGTTTGGACAACTACAACAAAATGACTGAGCCTAAAATTTTATAAGGGTGGTAAAAGCCAACCTAAAAATATATTCCTCAACATAGTGATCTCATGAGCATGCTCAAATAGGAATTGACAAAATATTAGTAAGCCATTCGCATTCATCTTGAGATAAAAAGGTCAAGCAAAATAACAAGACAACCAGTTTTACTTTGAGACATGGAAATACTAATAGTATATGCCAAAATTGAAATATGTTTATTTTTCTCATAAAAAAATATAGATGAATCAAGTATTCAGTATTTAATAAAAAATGAAATACATAAACAAGTGTGATCAAGGGAATGCATATAACATAGTTAAGAGATTGAACACTGCACACTAAAATTTGGAATTCGTTATAGAATTTTGTAGATTCTGAAGACAAAGGATGTAAGCCAACTCAAACACCATATTTTGTTTCATGTAAAAAAAATATCAGCTATAGTATCTCAAATATCATAGAGTTGATTAAAAAAGAAATTACAAACCTCATGCAGCTTCTTTCTATGCCCTCTTGATTCCAGTGGGAAATGCCTTAGCATAAAAAAGAGCCTACAACAATAGCATGGATGCTTGAATTGTGAAAGGAAATACAACAATGCTAAATCATGTTATTCAAGCCGCAAGTTTAAATAGGAAAAAGTAAATGCAGACAAATGCTGCTATATTGCATTACCTTCCTCCATAAATCAAGAAATGAATTACAACAAACAATGACACAATAGTAGGCATCATGTGTATCTAAGTTAGAAAAAACCCTCCTATAATATAAGATTCTCTGTAGTGATTTCAAATACAATTTGATACATTTAGAAATAATAGAGATAGAATTTAACATGTATCATGAATAATTATCACTTTCTTTTAATGTAATAGAATGCTAAACATTTCATTACAAAATAAAAATAATGAACTTGGAAAGAAAAGATTTCCAATTGCCTTAGAAATTTTGTTATCATCTATTACTATTTATATCCAAATGCAAACCTAATGTCAAAAAGAAGATGCATCAAATGTCATAGCCAAGAAATAAACTTTCTTATAAATTTTTTTCTAAACAATCATCATATTGTTCAAACTTTGTTTATACATTGTAAGAGTGCCTCTTGAACAAAAAAAAATGTAAATTAAGTACATATCTATAGAAAATAGACAATACCATTGACTATTGCATAGGTAGGCCAAAGCATATCTATAGAAAATCTTATTGTCTGCAACAGAAGATCCAATCTAGTTCCATTGCATTTAGTATTTAAGTTTTAATAGGACACTAAATATACATAAGTATTGAAATAAGAACACAATTTGATTGCATACCTGATAATATATCTCTACCCAGAACAAAACAAGCAATGTTTATGTAGAAAAAAAAAAGATTGGGAACATCTAACACCATTTATGTTAAAACCTACAACCATTTAGAAGCAAGATTCATGAAAGTGCATTAGAAAGACATGAGTGTAAACAAGAACAATAAAGTAGAATTGAGAATGTTATAATAAAGTTAAATCATCAAGATACAACTCTTATATCGATGAGATTTTGAAGCTTACATGATTTTGATAGTCAATGTTCATATTACTAGTGCAGTTGGTTCTCTCCATGTAAAGAGCACCAAATATGAGATAGAAGAATTTATTACCTGCTCGAACATCCTCATTTTACATAATCATTTATAATATTATTTAATTTACATAGTTTTTGGTTATTTAATTTCAAATTTTCTCCAAACCCTATGGAATACTACAATAAAAAAGGAGTTAGAAGACCTAATGATACAAGAAAATGAGGATTATCAACTTTGGAGATTTTTTATTATTGATAAAGCTCAAGAAAGTTTGTCTCAACTTGGGAATAGGATTTGATTTTATCCTCTCATGAAGTCATAGAAGAAAAATCAATCATTCAAAAGAAATTATCGAGGAAACTGACATATCTCTTCCTCACATTTTGTTGGAATATACTGGCCTATAAAGAAAATGATTCCTTTTTGTAAAAAAAATAGACTTTCCAAGTATTAAAATAATATATTAAATTAGCATAAAACATGTACCAATTACTGGAATCTTGCTGATTACATTTTTAATGCCTCACTTCTCATTGGTAATAGCTTTTCAAGGCACCGACTATAGGAGCACCAATCCCTTCCAAGTAAAAGCACCAACTCTACACATGTTAAAAAAATTATGTATAGAGAATCACTCTATTTCACTTCATAACATTAACTTCACTTCTCTCTATTTATAACAATTTGAACATCTACAATCTTTTTATAGCTTCAATGATTACAGGGAAAAAATCACTATACCATATCTTTCTATTATATCAAATTACACTCTAGAAAAGTATCTCAATCAGAATCAGTAGAACTCTCACAAACTCATTACTTCTATAACAACAAATACATGATACTCAATCTGATGAATTAAAACATTTACTCACTAATTTTTTTATCATATTTGTAGAAGAACTATTTCGCATCCAGTGCACATTCCGAACTCTTTCATACAAAGTTTCTTGTGTTTCAATCTTCATTGGGTAGTTGAAACAATTAAATTTCCTAAAACTGAGCCATTAGCATTTGAAAACTGAACCGTCTAGTTTTTGTCTCAATAAATAGACATTGTTATTTAAAACTTGAACCTCATACCCACACATATAAAAAACTTAATACCAACCTTTGTCATTATAATAATGTTTAATGTTATTCACATGCACTAATATGTTATTAAAAGTAATCAGTGAAGCTCTTGCTACTGAAATTGCTCCTCTATTACAAGGTCCTATCACCATGCTGATAGGATGCAAAAACTTATGTTGCAAGTCTTTGATTTGAAAACCTTGACCTGTCTATAGAAAATCCTCACTAAGAATCCCACATAACAATACCAGCTAGATCTAAACTCATCTTATTTAAAAAAGGACTATATCTTGTATTCACACACACACACACACACCAAGTCTTAGTTGTTTTGCTTCAAGATAAGAAGAAATTGGTTATCTCCTAAGCTGCAAAGTGTTTGATCAGACAAATAACAAAGTCCTAATGTTAAAATCTCACATTTTGCAATATTGTTGAGAATTTTATTTTGTCACAACTTTATCACATGCCAATAGATTGACAACAATGACAAACACAAGCCAACATAGGTTATGGACCATTATGTGTGTTGTAAGCCTACAATATTTATAGTGCTATTTGTATTGTGGTGTAATCAAAGGATTGGTTTGGTCATGGTGATCAAAGAAGGGCCCACAAAAGAGTGTACCATGCAATTATATCATGAGGTCTTCTAATATGCTCATTATCACAATTCATGGCTCCAAAGAAATGTAGGAGGGCAACCATAGATAAGATAAGGCTTGAAGCTAACTATCAAAAGCTAGAAATTAGACTTGGGAAAATTTCTTTTCTAGTTCCAAATTTATTTCCCTTTGTCAAAACAAAACCAAATTTCAACCTCCTCATTCAAGAGACTCTAGATCTACAAAGACTATTTTAGAAAAAGATGCATGCAAAATTAAAAAGATAGCCATCTAATTCTACCAAGACAACACATCCTGGTTGATATATTATTTCAACTCAATGATATAAAACTAGAAACCTGAATAAGTTCAACTATTTCATGTAGTCATAGCATAAAAAATAACTTTTCCATAAGAGATATAAACAATTTAAAAAATTTATTGTCCACAAATGCGCTAAATATTAAGCATAAGAGACCATGAACAAGAGTTGATGTAGAGCCCTCCACTATCATACTACTTAGAGTTGAATCATCCTCTAGGTGTGTTCCAAGGTAGCGACATTTTTTTGATAGATCTTGGATTGAAGGTGGGATAGAGGTTGTTGAGTGGAAAAAGATTTGATAGCAAGTATAGCGGTCATCATGGTAGAGAATGAGTATACAAAATGTATTTAGAGGTCATCCATATTCAGAATATAATGAAAATGTAGGGGTAAGGTATGCAAGGTTGTTGTTTCTAGTGGTACTATTACTAATATTGTTTCAGATGAAATAATTTATAAATTGAATACTAAAATGATAGCATATGGTACATCTTATAGAGTGTATGGAATGAATAATGATCAGTGGGTTGATTTCAAAGAACAAGCATATATTTCTTTCAATATTGGTTCATATTGTAATACTATCCTATGTGATGTTATTCTTTTGGGTGATTGTCATGTAATCTTGGTTAGAGTATGGAAAGTTGATATTAGATCCTTGTATGATGGCAGGAAGAATACTTATGTTATTAACAAGAATGGAAAAGATTTTTTTATGAGTTCACTAGAAGATGATAAGATGGCATGAGGCATGTCAACAACATGGTTGATGGGAAGAAGAGAGTTCCTAAGATATACAAAACAAGAAGGCAAAGAGAACATGCTAAGGAGGAAAGGTGGTGCTTTGAAGCAAGAAACCATAAAAAATGCTGATTCAAAGGTTGAAGACAAGGTGTTTGGTCCATCTAAAGGACACGAGCAATGGAGAAAATCATGATAGAAAGGTTCAAGGCTGTAGGACAATAGTCAAGAATGAAGTTGATGAAGTTGTTGATGAAAGAAAAAGAGGAAGCAAATCTTGAAGAAGGGATGATATTAATAGGTACTATTCTATGTCCATTAAAGTTTGGGAATTTTTTTTTTCACAATGACAACCATGGAGGAGTGTAACAAGCTAGTCATCAAGGGAATGGTGAAAGGAAAAGAAGGAAGAAAAATTGATGATGAGAAGTTTCTATCATGGGAAAAGGTATCTAAGCATGAGGAATTTGAAGATGGAGATAAAATAAGGATGAAAAGACATGTGAACAATATTCCAAGCATGTGTATGGGGACAACCTATACTACTATGAAGTTATTGTTTTGGTTTTTGATACTAAGTGTAATTGTATTGTAGGTACATCATCAAGTGTTACAAACTTCTAACATGATAAACTATGCAAGGATGTGTCAAAGCCCAATCATGGTAGGGTTGTGTTATGTATTTTTATTTCTAATGGTTTGGTCTCTAGATCTTAAGCATATGAAGAAGAAAAGAAGGTCTAGAAGAAAGGTACAGAGTATACACTTCCAAAAGATATATGAGCACATGGATAATTAATGTAGACAAGCAGAAGCATGGATAAGCATGACACAGATCAAGGTTTAGTCACAAGGAATTCAAGAAAATAAACTAGCATGGAGTATGTAGAGATGGAGTCCAAGTATGCAAGAAACATATGAGGACATGGAGCTTGAGTTGGCAATGCCTATTTTTTAGAGCATTCCAAGAGAAATTGGCACAATTTCAAAGTTTGGGAGTATGGTGCAGGAGCACCAAGGTCATAAGTAGGAGGTAGGATGAGCAATAGGGACACTTATGGATCCCTGGGAGGAGTGGAAGAAAAATATCCTTCAAAGGTCATCAAGACATGTAATAAGGCCTATGATGGTCTTGAAATGGTATTTTGATCACATGCTGATCATATTGTAATCAAAGCTTTAATGTAGGCCTCAATGGTATTATTGAGTCTATTTGGGGTCACTAGGAATGGATTTGGATGTATCCTAGGCTAGGGGTAGATAAAAATGACCTATAAAGGTCTTAAATAATGTGATAAGGCCAATAGAGCCTCTAGCTGATGTTAAAGGCACTATAAGTGCAATATTTTGTAAATTTCCTATAATGGCAAAAATGGCCTAAAATGGGCTTAAAGGAGTCAGTTGGGTTAGTAAGGTTATAGGGAGATAAAGGCTTTTACAAGACCTTTTGTCAGTGTAAATATTAGTTTAAGGGTGTTATGTTGTTGAGTTGACAACTTCTGCCATCAACTTGACAACTAAATCTTATGTTTTGTCATTTTAATGCTGACTATTGCAGACATTTACAAATAGTTAAGAGGTTGATGTCATGTTTGTGGGAGAAGATGGACTCTATTTAGAGGTTCTTCCACATTATTAGAAGGGAGAGACATGATATATAATGATCTAATATGTAATGGAACCGAATATGGAAGGTTTTATGAATAGAATTTAAATTCTCTGCAATTCTAGTTTTCACTTTCCCTATGGGTATAGTCAATAAGAATTATCCTCCAAATCTGATTGGAATTGTGTTGGTGATTAGATGTCACTATAACATTATAATTTTCATTTATTGGCATGTTATCGAACTGTGTTCATCTTTTTTTTGGTTGGGATTAAAGAATAAGACACTCACTAGTATTTGTGACTATGCCAGTATTGGCTATAGACAACAATTGGAGCAAGGTCTCCATAAAATGCATTGACTCATCCATTAATGTGTGGGATATGATTGGTAGGGTGAGTCAAATGTAAAATATTTCCTTATTATATATTAATCTTATGCAAGAGTTTATGCTAAATCAAAGAAGTAGAACAGTGATTGAGACTAGTGAACACAGGGTGAAAGTGCACTTGGAAAGCACCAATTTTGGGTGGAAGATTCTTGGTGGATAGAAATGGGATGTGAAGGTTGGAGATGTTTATTGGAATGTGTTTGAAGGTTTTTGAGTCAAATTCAAAATTATCTATTACAGGGAAGGGTTTTCTAGAAAGCCCTAGGTTGTTAACCCATTTCATGAGGATTTATTGGTTGGGAGTATAGATGTGGGTATTTGGACAATCTAAGTTGAAAAGTGGTGGTATTTTGATGGGTTAGGCTAATTAGGCATGGGTGTATATAAAATAAACAATAAAAGGCTTCACCAATCAAGTGATGAAGTTCTATGTTTAAGATGGGTTTAATAACTCCAAAAAGGGTATTTGGAAAGGTAATCAACTTACTAGGGTGTTTGGAAACTTTTCATGGAATTTGTGAATATCTACCTGGACAGGGCTACTAGGTAGACCCAAAAGGACTATAGTGAAGACTGATGAAAGATGGATTGTTTGGAGTAGATGAAGAGTTGGATCATGGTAGATAGACCATGATAAGGTGATCCAAGGTGTTGGGATTAGTGCAAGAAGCTTGGTTGAGATTTTGGTATGGTGGAGGTGCTAGATATACTAGTTGACCTAGGATAGAATTGGTGCAATAAGAGATTGTGGCAATGAAATATGAAGTGAACTCATGAGTGAGGTGTGTGTAAATGATCTATCAAGTCAAAGAACTCTATTTGATCTCTGAGTGAGGTTAACACTTTGAGTGGATTCCAAGTAGTTTATTGAATCCTCAAGTTGAGTTGATCTCCTTAGGGTTATAGTGGAGGGATCTACATCAAGTCTTGATATCTTGATAAAAAAAACTTGATATCTTGGATGACTAATAAAAAAAAACACGTCACTCATAAAAATAAATTGATATCTTGGATAACTAATGTGATGCTACTGTATTTGTATAACCGCACTATTTCAGATGGCAATGACATGGATATATCTCATATTTACTAAAAATATTTATCTTAATCTAGGGTTGGACTATGATATCTTGATCAATGAGGAAAATAGGATGTAAGTGCTTCATTGGGGATACTATCCACAAATCTTTATTGTTTACTGTAGTTCAGTTAATCAAGAATTTTCATCATCACCATTCTTCTCAAGTTTGTCAAATAATTTCAAGCACAAATCAATCAAAACTCCTTTGCATCTCCCCAACCTCATCCTTGTCAAATCATAATAGTACAATGATGTGAATGCTACACATAAAATTTATACATACAACAAAGCAAGTAGTTATCTGCAAAAAATTGGTGAAGAATAAGTTGTCTAAGCTCTCTAACTACATCTTATGCACCCATTGTCATCCAGTGGGACAATTTTGAGCAAGGTCAAACTATCATCCCTATCTAATTTACTAAAAAAATAATTCAAATAATTCAATTTTGTAATATATATTTTAGAATACATCCTTGTAGTAGAAAATTTTTTTTTGTTCTATTGACTCAGCAGTTTGAGGAAATCCCCATGACCTTTTCATGTACAATTATGGTAACTACCACATCTGCCACATAAAGAGTAGTATTCAAACCATCCTTCCAATGTGTTGCAAAGTGCATGCACCCAAAATTGGGTCTAATAAATGTGTTTGTAGATGATGATTATTAAATCAATTGGAAGATAAATAGGTACTACTTATATAACCACCTAGACTACATTTTAGGGTTGAATCTCTACTATGGCTCAAGTTGGAAAGTTGGTATCTGACACTTCCTAAGCTTTTTGTGCTTAGCTACATATTTTGACATTTAAATTGAAGAATTTCTATCTTATTCTTTCTACTACATTCAACTGCTTAGAGAAAGACTACTTGTTGATGAGGTAGAAATGGTGTTTATTTGTGGGGAACATTTGATTTTTGCTCACCCATCAATTATAGATATTGTGTCCTCACATCACCCAAGCCTATTTTCCCACTTTTATTCAAAATTTAAATTTAGGTATCATCTTATCTATATAGGAAATTCCATAAGATCAAGTTTGTGTTGTACACAAGAACTTAGACTTAAAGCCCTTGGTATGGCCTGTTACCCTCATAAGGACTATTTCTAAAGAGGATTCCACAATAGGGAGTGAGAGACTAATGAATATACATATCTACAAACCTTTCACCAGTTAAATTCATAAAGTGTGACAATTTTGTTGTTGTTGTAAATACTCATTCCCAAATTATTTCTTTAGTTTCATTGGCTTGGACACTATAACTAAAGAAATTCAATAGTCCAATCACAATTTCCTTTGTTCCAAAATAAATATAACAAAAAATCAAGAGGGATGAGCTTTAAAATAATGATAGAAAGATATAGAAAAAAGGTTATAACTATTGCAAATCTTTCTCATATTGAAATTGATCTCCTTGTCCAAATTTGTTTCATAGGTACCTCTCTATCTCATGTTGTCCAATTTTTTAAAGCTAAAATCCTCTTTATCTCATGGCAATGTCTTGACACTATTTTTTTCCCCCCTTTTCTACTCATGTTGAAAAAAATGCTTCAAGTGTGAGAGATATGGTTAAAGCAATAAGAAGATTAACTCTTTTTTTGGTGGCCTGGGTAGGAACCATCCTAGAGTCCCCTGTCAATTTCCTAATAGCCCTGCACTAAGTAACATGCCTCTGATGTCTCCCTATTTGAATAGGTGTCTCTCAGACATTTCCTCATCTCAATTCCCTAATTTACTGGGGATCACTCCCCCAACTCCAAGGATATAGCCTTGCACATATAATCAACCTTAAATTCATTTCTATAGCATAGCTTTCCAAGGGGTTGAGATGCATGTTTGTACCCAATATGTGCAAAAAAAAAAGTTAGTGACAAAGTGAAAATGGAAAAAGGTAGGCATCTCAAATTCATTTACACACAAATTTCCAAATGAGGTATAATCACACTAGCATATATTTGTACTTTGCCAAAATACTCAAAGCATAGAAAATGAACAAGAGTTGAAATCAACAAAAAAAAGAGAAAAATATTTAATCAATTAAAACATGACAAATTAAAGCTAATGCCAATGCATTAGATCCAATTCCTTTAGAAACCTAATTACACAATGTTTCCTTTTAAATATGATTCCCCCTTAATATTGTCCAAATGAGTTTACTATATTGATACCAGCTTTCAAAAACAACATAATTCAATAATTACAAGGATGGGAGTGGGCAAGTCTTTCATTTTGCAATAGCTGTCTCAATCTATTGGTCCCATTAGATGCTGCCAAATGCCCTGAACAATGCAATGTTTTGAATTTGAACTCGTACAATAAAGATGCTAAGGAACTTGCCCATGGATTTTAAAGTGCCCTAATTGTGTGTTGCACCGCACATTCTACAAAGCCCAGCTCAAATTATCTTACTCTTTTTGGTGAGAATAAACATGAATCTACAACTTTCTATGAGTTCCCAACTCTATCAAGAAGTCAAGCATTAAGTAAACAACATGAAAAGGGAACTTGTAAGCCATGCAATAATAGAGTTTGAGGTTATTTTGAGCCAGTAATCATAACTATTTTTTATTTTTTATTTCAAAGCTAGTAAAGCTCAGGCCTCAATCCTGCATTGATTATGAGACATGGAATTAAAATCTCACAAGGTTGTAACCTTCAAATCGGTTTCTTTGATAGTTTAGTGGTTATTAATAATTGTTGGTATTCTATATTATAATATTTCTATAGCTATAGAAATCCACTAGTCTCCAAAAATTTAGATAAAATAACTCATGCAAGCTATAATAGGAAATGGGATTTTGTCCTAGATTAACTTAGGCAAATCTAGGAGAAATCCAAGTTAACCTTGCAGAAACCATATTGAAAATATCCAGAAAAGAATTATTCAACCAACTTAGGGCTTCTTTCCTTATAAGACCCACTTGCAACAAAGGCATCTAACAAATGTAGACTGAGTAAATTCCAATCAATTCTCAAATAAAAAAATAAGTTGCAGGTCATTTGTTCTTCAAAAGAGTAAGAAAGAGTAAAATCTAATAATTTATGTCAATCCCAAGAAGAGATTTTAATATCAAGATAATTATGTATTTTTGCAATAATATTAACATCTTTCATTTCAATAAGAACTAATTAACTCCAATGGAGTTGCATGTAAAGAAGGCTTAATCTTTAACTATGTCCTGATAGAAATCATTAACTTGCTTTTCCCAATTCTTGAATGTGTATAGGGAGTTAACTAGAAAATCGCATGGATTCAGCTTGTTTGAGTATTGACCATACCCAAGAAGATCAACTTTATAAACCTTGTGTTGGACTTTGCAAGAACTATGCAATATTTAAATGGAGTGTTAGACTTTGCATAAACCCTATTCTGAACTTTACAGATTCTTCCTCTAGTAATTGAAGACTGCAAATTCTTTCTCCATAACTATGCAATATTACCCATGAATTTCAATGGTACCCAATGTGAGAATGAAGTTTGGCCTACATAATAAAATATAAAAATAGTAACATATGACTATAAGCTCACATGAATATATAAGAATTAATAACATATGACTACAACCATATACTTTTTTTTGTTATGACCCAAGTTGGTCAAAATTTTGACCAACTTGGGAAAACTTATGACATTTTTGACCAACATAGGGACTTGGGAAAACTTAGGAAATTTTTGACCAACATTGGGATGAAAAAAAGGAGAAGATGAAATCATTTCTTTGGTCAAAAATTTTGGTAGAAAAATAAGTTCAAATGTACTAGTGTAAGATCGAATGATATTCCATAAGATTTACCTTCTCTCAACAACCATATTATCAACCATCTCTAATACCACCTAACATAGTGAAAGGTAGGAGGATACCCAAAAGAGATGTCCTATCCCCAAGAAAATAACCATACAAAAAAAAAAAAAACCATAACACATATATTTTGATCGAAAATAATTCCAATTCTCATAATAGAATCAAAGGATTTACATCCAACATACCCGATTCTAGACCTTATGAGTTACAACCAAATACATAAGCAATTTACAATAGTAATTTTGCAAGATCTCACAAGATCCAAACTCTAGTTAGTCCAGATCTACACTCTAATAGAAAACCCCAAGAAGGATCTAAACTTGTGCTCATAAGACACCAAGAAACCTTCTATTTTCCCAAGCCATAGCTACTAGTTATGCTAGCAAACTTCTCTCTCTCAACTACTCCTTTCTTCCTCCATGCTAGATGAGTAATGACTCTAGACTCCACAAGACCTTCTACTTATACCAAGCCAAGCCACAAGTCATCCTAGAAAATTACGTTTGATAAATTCTCACATTAAATACATATTCAAGCTACAAGTTGGCTTATAATAGACATTAAATAACAATTGTTATCTATTGTGTTTTTCATAGTTAGTGTATGATACAATTGTTGGCCATTTTTCCCCCATTCAACCCATCATCAATAATCAATCAGAGATATCTTCAATGGGTTATTTTCTTTGTTGTGAGTTAACATGTGGTTTAGTTGGGGTCAAAATTTCATGTTAAATCGGTCTCTTTGTCATGTCCTTATTTTACTAGGTGAAAACAAGACCACAATTTTTTTTTTAAAGGGAAGCTAAAGAGAAAGTTTATAGAACTATACTTGATATGAATGTTCTATCAAACTATGGAATTCCTGGTCCATCACTCATGTTAGAAAGTACCACTTTGATCATTATGTCTACGGATGATAAATTTAATTGGTGGAATGAAATTTGTTTCCATTTGAAGTCATGTTCATCAAGTTTTCATAGAAGGTCGATCATTAACAAAGTACCTAGGTATAACATACTAGCTAGGTAATGTTATTATATTAGAATTCACCTCATGTCCTTGGAGTGAGGCCTATGTATGTGTAAAATGCAATTTTTGTGTCAATGTTATGCATACTGGATTCCATAACTACTTTTGATAAATGTCCTAAGTAAATGGTCTTCACTCATTACATTCTATGTTCTATTTTGACCCTAAATTAATATGGTAGGACTATCTCAAGAAAGTTTTGCACTATGTATTTTGCCCACTCTAATCATCTAGATGTTTTACCACTAAGTATTGTAAATTACTTATGGTTTGTGTATCTACCAATTTTCAATTACGTGTTACGAATTACCAATCCCATTTCATTTTATTCTATTATCTTTTTATTATTATTATTATTTTTTAATTTTATCATCTTCTTTTATTTAGGCACACTATGGTTGATGATCATCTTGCACATGGTCCTTTCATAAGTTCCTATACCATTACTTGACCCTGATAACATATAAATGTACTATACATTTCAATTCTTCTACCTCTAAAATATTATTATAACACCTTTAAGCATTCATTAACATTTGAAATAAGATTGTCAAGTTCTGTACCATTAAATCGACTATTGACCATGTATTTATTCACTTACTACTTTATTATTATCATAATTTTAATTTCCTCTAAGACCTAATTGTTGATAGTCAACATTTTAGTGTTGGTTAGTAACTAGGTTTTACAAAGATTGTCACATTAAGTTTATATCTTGACAAGGGGTTATACCATTATCAATTTAAGGATTAAATAATTTAGGAGAATATAGAGGCTCCAAAAATTTCACATCAAATTCCTCACTTAATACTTTCATCTTACTCTTCTATTCTATTATGATAGAGTGATGGTTGAATAAATATAAATTAGTTACTAAAATAAAATTTAACCCTACAATTAATCAAGTTCCTCTTTACCACGTACTAACTCATGAATATGATTCAGTAACTCAATTATAATTTAATAATTTAAATAGAATTTAATAATTTAATTATTATCTAATCTAACTCTTTAGTGTATGAGTTAATAAAATTAACTATATTTTACCTAATTCCCACATGAATATAATTAGCTAATATCTAAATTCTAACTCCTTAACCCCTAGACACATGTTTTTTTTAAATATATGTTAGTCTACCCTAAACAAAACCTAACGAACTTACAATCTATCCTACCCCCACTTTCTACCCACTTCCTCCCATGCTAATCCTTAAGACATTATTAACTTATACTAGCCACAACTAATCTATTCCACTCCCCTTTAACCCACGTACCACAAATAGCTTACATAGTAACTTTACCAAATGTTAAACAAAAAGAGATAACATTCCCATGCTTACATTAGTGCATCACTCCCTTTACATCCTAACACTTTCCCCTAGGATGCAACAATAAACTAAGCATCCACCTCCCCTAGAAAAATGCACTTACCATGAGAAAAACTATAGGCCCCAAGGGAGAACTATTCTAACAATGTTAGTCTAAAGTCAAATCCCTTACTAAGTTATTTTTCATGAACCAAGGGTATTTAATAGGTGTAGATGCCTAAGATGTGTGTGGGGGATGGTGGAGCCCACTTTCCCCTTCACATCAAAGTTTATTTTTCTTTGGTTGATTTAAACTTGTCGCCTAGGTACTCCTTTCTAGGATTTTAGGATTTTATTTGTTTATTATTATTTTTTTGGTTCCTCATTTGTTTGGTAAGTGTGTTCATTTGATTTATTTATTTACTTTATTGTATTATTTGTATTAATATAAATTTCATTTTGAATTTGGAGTGATAGTGACCCCTTGTCACATGACTCAATGAGTTTCCCCTTTGTAACCTAGGGTATAGGTACTTATGATGTTTAATTATTCTCTCTTAGGATGCAATATATTTTTCTATTGATATTAGGTGTACAAGGTCCTAGTGTGTAAGCTTCTTATTATTTTATTACTCTATGTTATGGGGAAGGAATGATTTTTCTTCCCCATACATTTTCCAGAAAGCATAATGTCAACCTACAACAAGTCTATCATAGTTTTGGTTTAAGTGTTTACTATTTTTCAAACTACTTTTTTTTTGTGTTTGTTTATCCTACCATAGGATTTATGTAAATATATTTGATGATAGAATGATGTTATCTTCTTAGAAGATTTTTTTGAACTTTCAAATCAATTGAATTAATGATCATAACATAAAATGAACTACCAAGTAAAATAATTTTCTTCCAATACATAACATGTGAACTTACAAATCAATCACCTATATTTTGAATTGAGTCAACTACAACCATGATATTCTTGTACCAAACAACTATGCAATATCTCTAAAAAATCACCTATAGATCATCAAAAGAAGAGGGTTTCATTTCATAGCTTCCTCCTTATTACATCAATCACATAATGTGGAAAAACTTACAATGAACATATACTAGCAAGTGACAATATACATTTCTTCAACTTTTCCTTACACAATTTACAGCAACATACAATGACAAACCATTTTCTCTTACATCATAATAAAAATACCAATGAAATCTTGGTATCACAACACAATTGAGATGACATGAAACCTTGGTCTCTCTTTTGACTCTGTCTAGGGTGAAACTTAATATCTTCAAGGGACCCATCTTCACAGAACCTACACATGCACACAAACTAGGTACCATGGAGGCTCACCTCCCATCCTAGGCTTCTATGAAGCCACCCATCGAGTAGGAGAAATAAGGACCAACTTGGGTTCCATTCCAAGCTTACAAATGCATGAACACCACATTACAAGTTTTCAATAATTTCATCCCAAGGTATTTCACAAAGGTTCACCAATGGAACCTTAACCCTAGGGTGAAGGTGTGCTTTTCAAAGGAGGTTCACCATATCATATCATATCTACAATAAACAACTTTCATGCCCTTTTAGGGCTTCAAAAATCAACAAATTATCATGCCCTTTTGGGGCTTCCATAAACATCCTCCAAAACACTCTACCAACCACTATAGCTTCCTTTCAAACCCATACTTCATTTACTTCCTTTCTTCACCATTTTTCCCTTATCACCCCCAAAGCAAGATATTAATTAAAATGGCATACAATAGAGCCCATACTCCAAGGTCCTCAACTATGTTTCAAGACCAACTATGCCCTTCACCCTAGACTTCTCTTCCCTTCCAAAAAGGGTGAGTGGAGCCCTCACACCCATGATCACATTCACATTCCAATCTAAACAAGAAAACAAAACCAAGAAGGAAAACTAAGAAATCTTCAAGAACATAATACATTTTCACATTGCCACAACACAATATCAAAATCCATAATGCAAAGAATCTCACTACAATGCATACTCCATGGAAACATTCCTTATACTTGTAGATCTACTTTGTAATACCCAAGAAAGAAAATGAAGCATAGTTTGAAACACCAATCTTGGTCCAAGCTAGGGTAATGATACTTGTAGTATAGCTTCCTTAGTCTCCCTCCAAAATATAACTATCTCTGAACTTAGAGAGTGGGTGAATAATCCACTAATTTGGCCAAGAATCCCTAATAAGGCCTTCACACTATCTATTTTAGCAAAAAAACTAGTCACTTCCTCTTACAAACTTGTCTTCTCTAAATTTTCTATATTTGACTTAGTGGGAACATGGGAGAAAACACATGTGAAAACTTCAAATTTGAATTGATGGAAGAATGTGATCGGGACACAACCCAAGACTAGAATGAACACATCAAGAAAAGGAAAATATTATTATCAATGAAAATCTGCTACTGCATTTAGTACAAAGGAAATAGACCCAAAGACATGCCCTATGGGCTTACAATAGTATGAATCTAGAGAACAACCCTTCTCACAATACCTTCTCTCAAACTCCACTCAGAACTGCCCTTTATAGTACCATAAATGTTCTTAAATAGATCCCAAAGGGCTTAGGGTTAGGAATACAACTCAAGACTAGAATGAACACAACAGCAAAAGGGAAATATTATTATTAGTGAAAATATGCTACTACATTCAATACAAAGGAAACAAACCCAAAGACATGCCCTATGGGCTTACAATAGTATTAAATCTAGAGAAAAATCCTTCTCACAATACCTTTTCTTAAACTCCATTCTAGAATATGCCTATTGGCATCCACCACCAAAATAGAAGGTTCCAGAATTTGTGTTAGAAGTCAGTACAAAATTAGAAGAATCCAAAAATGGTAGCCCAACTTCTCAGAGGCATAAATTTTGAATTTGGACTTTGATTGACGAACCATTTACATTTCTAGAAAGCTCTCAAAGTGATTTATAGCCCTATGGATAGCTTTGGTCATCCCCCAATTTTGGGCTTGTACGAGGTTGTTTAGTGCCTCAAATCTGACTTTGAAGTGCTCTTAGGAGGTCTCTAGGAAATTTAAAATTGCAATAACTTTCTAACCATAAAGCCTTTTGACTTGATTCTTTTTCTGAAGCACTTTAAATTACAAGAATAATCATCCCTCCAATTTACACCCTCTAACTCACCATAATTATGGCTCAACTACAAAATAACCTTTTTTTGCATTTACATGTGTCCCAAGGTGCTTAAAAACTCTAACCCATAAAACTAATATTGGAACTATGAGAGTTGGAACCTTTATTTGACCCAAATGGGTATCTAGAAATGAAAACATATTGAATAGAAACTATCTCTAAGCATATTTTTTTGGGTGATACAGGATTTCCCTTACACCATTAGATGCTCCTATATTAGAATGCATGGGTAAAGGGTCCCCTAGGCTATCTAGACACTCACATGGTTAAAAGTAGGCCCTTAACTTGCTATACTATCAAATGGGTAACTTATTTTAACATAAAAGAAACCTTGGGACAACCTAATGACCCCTCAAAACCCTAGACAAACCCAAATTCGAATTTCTTATGATTTAGACCCATCCTTCCCCTTGTCAAGAGGGTTTACTTGCTTATTAATAGGGTAATTAGTTTTAGGGTAAATTGCCACCTTGTTTAAAACCCTAAATGACATGTCAATTACACACAAAGTTCACAAGTGTCAAGTGACACATAAAAATACATTCACATTACCATGATATGCTCCTAATGCATATTTATAATTAACATTTCCTCATAAAAGTAAAATTACATTATGACACAAATTACTTTAACAATGAGACTTCTGAATCTTCCAAAGATTTACCTTGGTTAAACAATATTCACATAGGTTTGGAACTTGTTCCCCCCCCCCCCCCCCCCCCCCCAAGAATTTCCATGGTTCCACTTCCTGCACACTAAACTCAAGCATCAGTAGTCCAAGGGGTCATATAAATATATATATAACATAAATGCATATAATGATATCCATATTAAACTAATTCAAATTAATTTCCTTCCCTACTCATTTTAATTATTCCATTTGAAATGTTAAAATATCAAAATCTACATGTTAGAAGTCACCATTATCAAATTAACATTTATTTTCATTTATAATCATTCAAAATATTAAATTATCAAAATTTTCATATCACATTTAACATTTGGGTTCCATACTTCATCATTTCCATCTTACTTCATAAAATGTTTAGAATACTATAATATCAAACTCTTCTTATCAACATTAAAATTTACATAGCATAATCAATTTAATATTCTAAATAACTTCATAATCTATTTTCTATCACTATGACAAGATGTTGAATCCACGACTATTGAGTCCCTAGGCATGCGGATTAGGTCCTAGTGCATAACACAATATATACTTAAACTCTAGTTTCCACTTAAACATTACATTCTTATGTTACAAGCATTTCTACAATTCAATTTCTATTAAAGTAACACAAATAATTTATAACATGAAATGAAATCATTAAATATATTGATTAGGTCCTAATGTGTAGATATAAGTGTGGATCATCAAAATGCAGATATCAAGGTGACAAAACTTGATAGTCTCAAAAGTGTATCAAAACATAGAATCAGAAGTATCATAATGCAAATATGTTATCTATGCTAGGGAAGATCGAGTGAGGCCTCACACTCTTCATGAGTTGAGTTGGCTCAGCTCCTTCATTAACTAAGCTAGTTCAGTTGTTCTTTGACCAAGTGAACTCAATTTCCTCATTTGTCAAGTTGCGGGTTAACATGTGTTTTCATCTAAGGTTAATATATCATGTTAACCATTTTTTTCCTTTTTGAAGAATGACTCTGCTGCTCTTTTCAAAATAGAGAAATTTTCTATTTCAAAAGCTTTCATTTTTTCTTCTTTGAAATCATTGCTATTTCTTGAATCATGCATTTGGGAATATGTCGACCAACAAATTCATGCCATGTGACAGATTATTCTTATGTTGGGTTTCTTTTGATCTAGTGGTTCTCATATATTTACATAGCTTCCTTCAGCTCTTGTAAAGATGTTATGACCATTAGATTTGGATGTATCTTAGAATATTTATGAATGCATCTCAGTCGTTCATTTGTTATGAAGAGGATCGTGAAATTGGCACATTACCATGCTAAACTAATTTTCATCTATTTAATCATTTCTAAGTCCTATTTTACTAGGAATTTCTAATTCTGATTATCTCTACTTGACCTAAGTGTCAAATGCAGGAAACCCTAATCCACATTAATCACACTCTTTATTAAATTCCTAAGTATTGACTCAAATTAGCTACATTGAACCTATTGATTAAGTTTAATTTAATTATACATGTTCATACTTTAATTAAATTAAAATTTTACTCTTTATCTAATGTACAAAGGAATTAAATGTGTTTAATTTAATAAGATAATGTTCTCATTTTAAGTATTGAGTTTAAAATTATTCAATTAATTAAGATTATGCATTTATGAGGTCATGTCCTATTTTATTAAATTAAATATCTTCTCCAAAATATTATCTTCATTTTAGGAATGGAAATTCTGAGTGCACTAGAACTCAAAATAGAATTAACTCAATTAAGTCGTTCTCAAGTTCAGAAGAGACTTAGTTAACTCTTCATCACACTCAGATTTGAATCAATTAACCTCATCTACACAAGGAAGAAACTCTAATTGAATCTCATTTCCAATCTTGACTGTTGATTGATTCTGGATTTCTATTTAAGGAGCCTTCAATTTCTCATTATAGAGGTTGAATTGAATTTGCATCAAATTTATGCTAAAATATCTATCCATTTTCTCATACATCCATAGATTAAATTTCTTGCATTATAGTATCATCTTAGTGTCCAATGGCTTCATTTAGCATACTATGCTCTTTTCTTTCTTAGCTTAACATGCATTTCATATAGATTAATTTGCATTCTCATATAGCTTAATCAAATCCTTCATACTAGAGGTTTGGTTACTAGCTTCTAGTTCTAAGAGAAATAGCATAATCCTTCTAGTTAGAAGGCAAAAAATCAATTTGCCAAATTATTTCAGATGAATAAATCAATATTCATTCCAGGATAGTTTCACATATAATGATCTTGTTGAAGTATGTGTGAAGACTGAGGCCCACATTTCTCGCATGCATTTTTGGAACCCACCGCAGGGCCAAGAAATCAAAATTTTTGCCTCATTTATTCTATTTTTCTGCATTTTTTAATATCCTATCACTATCGACTATATAGTATTCCATATTCTCATATGAGAAATCTCATTTTCACAGAAAGAAACTAAGATTTTGCTCCTTTAAGTGCACTTCCTCGTAAAAAAAAAAAGTGTATAATTATGCAGTTTCTCATGTGGTACACACCATTTTCTCACATAGGCCTATGTAGGATTTTGCATCAAAAAATGTACATGTAGTTTTTAGAATTCAATTTTATCATCATGTTTTAATTAACAATTTATTTCTAAAGAAATCTCATTTTTTATTTTTTATTTTCAATAACTTAATAATGGTTTGTAGGACACTCATTGAAGACATCTTATCACAAACACTTCAAATAATATTGATTTTTTTATTGTAGGACATTTTTCAAAGACATGCATGCCAAAGAACTCATTTCAAACCCACAAAAACATTGTGTTTTCTTTTAATGCCTTCTTACACATAGTCTAAATAGGGCTTGTGAGCTTTGTAAGGTGCAAGACAAGGGAATAGGGGAGTGTGCTCTTTACTACTTAGAAATGATGACCAAGAATAATTTAGAAACCTAGACACCTTTGAAAGATAGTACCCGAGGGAGGTAATCAAGTTAAGTTTTCTCTTGTATGAGTCTTTTCTATGAAAGGATGATGATTTCCTTTTAGGAAGTCAAAATCTTGAGAAAGGACAAGATAATAAAGATTAAGCTAACTCAATGATGAATATGTCTTGCGTGTTTGGGGAAGGTGACAAGGTAGAGGAGTATGCTCTTTCCGCTTGAGGGAAATAAAAAACTTGAACCCTTAGATCCGAACCACTAGTCTAGGTCAACCTTTAGAGGATCTGGTGGAGTGATCCAACCTCCAAGAATAACCCAAGTGAGCACACTCCTTTCATTAGATATTCCAGCTCATTATAATAATGAAGCTTTGTAGAGAAAAAGAGTCCAAAGCCATATTAATTTCTTCCTCTTGATTCCTAATATCACATATCAAGAGGAGGCTCTTTCTATTGCACTAGTTGGCATTGGCCCCAATCTTGCTAGTCAAGTGTATGTACTTTAAGATGTTAGTGTGGGCTGTTGGCCTTAACTTTGCCTGCAAATCCATTGGGGGTTAATGTGAATGAAAGCCAAGGAAAAATATCTTAGTTAGTTTCTACCTAGTTCACCTCTGAAAGGGGGCATAATCTTTGTGCAAGGAGGGGGAAGAATATCTCCTATAGATTCTCACCATAGGAATGTACTTGGACACTGGAAGGTGGTATATGTGCTTGAACCCTGCTACAATGGTGCTCATTCAACATATATGTTATTGAGTCCTTGGAATACACCGAAAACATAGGAACCCTCTAGTGAGGTAAAAACATGCACATAAGTTGTTAAAAAATATTTTCCTTCATCTACCATTTTTTATTTTAGCGATAAAGTGTGTTTGTTTTTAAGTCTTTAAACGTGTCCAAATCTATCAAAAAAACAAAAGGTCAAGACTCCTCCATCCCTCCAAGTTGTTTTACCCTTAGTTGGATTTTTTGTGACTATTGCTTGCTTCCCATGTCTATTTGAAAGAAACTATCTTTTTGAAAATGAAATTGTTGTTCAAAACTTGAAAACTACACTGATATCTATCTAAAACTTGTAAACACAATCAACCATCTATTCACAACTATTGAAACCATTAAAAATCTCTTCAAATCTAGTCAAGATTTGTCAATCTATCTAGATCCTCATGCCTAGTTTTGTGAATTTTTTTATGAGAAAATACACTATCAACACTTCCTTACATGTCTCTATACAAGTCCTCGTGTGACTCTCTACAAATCTCAATGCCATATTTTGCAAAAAACTAGATTTTTATGCCAAAATCCTATTTTTTTCAAACTGTCACATCCTTGTGTGGACCTGTGCATGTCCTCGTGCAAGAAAACTATCCAAAAATTATTGTTTTGAATCTTTTCCTTCTTTTTTGTGCTTTCTTGTGTAGTTCCCTGAGGATCCTCACATGATATTTTGTCCCAAAAATTGTCAAATAGAGCTATCTACCAATTCTACCAATTCTCTGTCTGCAAATAGTGTCAAACAGTGACTTCTTACTTAGTTGAAAACTTGTGACCTACAAATGAACTAGTCTCTTCACTTAGTTGTCTTGTTCTATCCTTTTGTGTTTTTCATACTTAGTGTAATGATAGTCATAAACCTTGGTTGTTCTAGCCATTACTCAAACAACTTGTACCCAAGTGTACAAAATTTCTATCTCACTTTGAGGCTACATTCTACTATGGTCCTTGTATAGGATTTTTCTTTTTGTCATTGTCTATGACTATGGCAAAAATAAGGGGAAACATTTTTTATCCCCTTAGACTTAGACAAGGTAGAGCTAGGGGTCACGATCATAGCAGAGGTCACTTATCAAGTTATACAAATTTTGTATCTCACAAATCATAGAAGAGGTCACTTCTCATCTTATACAAAGTTTATATCTCATACATCTAGTGATGAGTCTTCATGATCTCCTTCACTAGTTAGATCCCCTCATTTTCAAAGAGCATTTTCCATAAATTTACAAAAAACTAGAAATACCTTGTAATAAGAGGATCCCGAAACTAGAAAAGGTCATACATATCTAAACAATATAGTTGAATTCTTATTCAGACAACCTTTTCAACTAAAATACATTAAAAAATATCACATCTCTAAAATGGTTGATCAAGACCAAGAGCATGGAGAACATAGTGGAGAACAAGATCACCACAAGAATGAAAGACACAAGGAACCTTTTAATGATGAGAATGAGGAAGATGTAGAAATGTTTCCTGAACATCTCTAAAAAATTTGTAAGGACAAAAAATTCTAGAAATTCATGGAAATATTGCTTAAAGAAGAGAAAGATAAATACTTTCTCAAAATTTCTCAAGAGGGAGCCAAGCTACCTCATCACTTTAATGATGAAACTATCATTACATCTAAAGAGGAAACTAAAATGTCTAAACTAAAAAAACAATTGAAGATAATGCAAGAACAATTATCCCAAATAATGTGTAATAAGAACAAACCTACAAAAACATACACCTTAGAAACTCTTTTTCCATTTCCTTTTGACAAGAGTATAGACATGCCTCCTTTTCCAAGAGGGTTTGAGTTTCCCAAGTATAATAAATACTTCAAAACTTCCAATCCCCAAGATCATTTGTGAGAATTTGATGCCTTCTCTATGAAATTAATGCATAATAAAACATATCTCATGTGTCTATTCCCACAATGTCTAGGTGGTCAGGCCATGGAATGGTTTTCCCACTTGCCTACAGGTATTAAAATGTTTGATGAGAGCATTAACCTATTTTTCTAATAGTACTCCAATAACATACAACACCCAGTTAACATACAAGACTTTTGTAAGCTTAAAAAAAAGTTGGGGAACCTTTCCTCACATTCCTTCAGAGATGGAGACAACTTTACACAAAATATTCATACAAAATACCCAAGATGGAAAAATTAACATCTTCAATAATAATCTTTTACCTAACTTTGCATATAGGGTTTAACTTCAAGGTCCCTGCATCTTTGAAGACATGGTCACACAAGCTATCTAGATAGAGGAATTCATGGTCAAAAAAGGTGAACTAACCCTCTAGAAGTACACTAAACAAGGATCCACATCTAATAAGGACAAATCCAAGTATGTGAACAAGAACCAAAAGGTTGTCCATGATGGAGTTGTTGACAACATTATTCCTAAACCTACTTAAACAATGTTCAATCTTACATACAATGTCAAAGCATCTAAGAACATTGATAAACCTCCTTCTAACAACATGTAGTGCCTGCCCCTAGTTCACATTTCTGTTATCATTGTCAAATTCTTTTAGGTTGATTTTATGCATTGATTAGTTTAGAGATATTGGATTTACAATATTATGATATTATTTCATGTCTTGAATTACAAATGTATCGGTTATTATTGCTTAGTTGATTTTATTCATGTGTCGTTAATGATATTTTGATAATCCTAGTTAGTAAATGTGGTTTCTTTCATAAAAATGTTAACATGATGTCTTTAATGATGATTATGTTGTATTGATAGAGATGCATTATTATATGTACGCATTTGATGTTAGACTTGTGATTTTTACGATACTTACCCCATACTTGCATGCGTATGGTGCGCGTGTTTATTTTATCTTTCTGTCTGAAGTGTTTGATGTGGTTAAGGGAGGGAGTCGTAGTCACCTGCTAGTCGAGATCTACACGATGAACCACTCCCCGCCATTGTCTGTTTAGGTTAGATATATTATATACATGTACATGCTCGTCTTTTATGCAGGATGCAGGTACCGGGCATCGACTTTCCTAAATTGCCAGGATGAGCGTGCCCTATTACAAATACTCAAATGGTGAGAATGGGAAGATAATGATCAGGTCCAATCCTAGCCATAAGCCTATAATACTTGTCCTGCAAGGAGGACTCGTAACAAACTGTCTACCCTTTTTAAACCCGTGAGTATTTTGTGCGTATGTTGTTTTGTGAGTCTTTGATGAATTTCTATTAATTAAGTCTAATTAATAGATTAAATTAATAATTTAATTTAATGGAAAATAATTATGATATTTTGAATATTTAATTATATTTAATTAATTGAGAAATTAATTAAATATAAAGAATTGAATTGGAAGATAAAAGTTTTAAGATTAAATTTAGAACATGATTATATTTATTTAATTTAATAATAATATATTTAGAATGCATTTTTAAATAAATGCTAAATATTATTGTTATTTAGGTTAATAAATATTTTATCAATTAAGTTTCTAAAAAAGAAATTAAAAGTGAAAAGATATTTAATTATCATAAAGATTATAGTTCGCATGATTTATGCATGAGTTGAAAATAAAAGAGATTAATTAAAAGATAAAATATGTGAACTTAATAAAGATATTCTAAGCAAGTGTGCATGAGATTTTAAAAGGTTATTAAATTAACTTAAAAATAAAGTGGAAAGTTAAATAAAGTAATTTAACAATTCACTTAAAGTGCATGAAGGAATAATAAAAGAATATCTTAATTAAAAAGAAAATTAATTGTGCATGAAAGAATTAATTAAATTAAATAATTATTCTAATTTAGAGTTGTGGAGACATAAACCCTAAAGGGTAATTAGATTCTATATTAGAGGTTTCGGGTCATTATTACACACACAGGTCTCAGAGAGTTTTTCAGACACAAGTTTAAAAAGGGCACACACAGGTTTGGAGAGCAATTCAGAGGGTTTGGAAAAGAAGGAATTTTTCGTAGCTTGAAGGATATTGCTTGCAGTAGAAATTTTCATCCAATTGTTAGAGTTTTAGCATCAATACGAGGTAGGGTTTTGAAATCCTATGAATGCAATTTTAACTGGAAATATCTATTTGCTTCGTGATTGTTGGGTGATTGAAATTATGTTTATCATCTTGATTGTTTCAAGATCTAATTGGTTAAAATTAGTTTCTCATTTTTTATACAGAAGAATCATAGAGGAAATTAATTAAATCACGTAGGGTTTGAAGGAAAAGAAAGATTTAAATTAGAAATTTGAATGGTCAAACTTAGTTTTTCCTATCAGACTAATAATGTAAAGATTATTAAATATATATATATATATATTTATATATATATATATATATATATATATATATATATATATATATATATATATATTTAAAATAATTTTATTGTAGAATTTGTTTGAAATGAAAATCATAAATTTTAATGAAATGAACATTTATCAAATAATAAAACAATTCTTAAATTTAAAAATAATAATAATAATAATAATAATAAAATAAAAATAAAATTTATTATGAAAGGAAGGAAAAAGTTTGATTGTTTTTATTAAAAAAAAAAATTATTTTTAAATAATTTGATTGGGGGAGGGAATAACCCCGTACCCTCCCACTTACCTGTCAGCGTCGCTGCTGACGCAGGCTGCGACAGTAGTGGTACAGCATACCGCTGCTGGCGCAGACCTGCGACAGCAGGGTACGCCTTCGACAGTCCCTTTAAGGGAAGGTCGTCGGCCCCTTTTTAATTTTTTTAAATTTTATTAAATTTAAAATTTATTAAAAGTTTTAAATGTTGTTAAAATTGATTTATTTTAAGTTTTAATGTTATTTATTATAATTTACTTTTAAATATTATTTTTTCCAATTCAATTTATTAAAAGTTTGTAATTTATAATAATTAATTAATAAATTTATATAATTAATTTAATTAAAAATAATAATAATAATAATAGTAAAAAAAAAAAAAAAATTAATGGATATTAGTTTGTTTAAACTAAAATGAAATTTAATAATTATAAGCATTAGTTAGTAGGATAGGAGATCTCTTTTTTTTTTAAAGATTATTCAGATTTCGATTCTAATAGAATTACAATTATTTTTTATCGAGAATCAATAAGAATTTATCTTAGTAAATTTAAACATATATTTATAATTTACCCTTAGAATATTTTAGAAAATCGATTTCGAGAATTATGGGAACTAATCGTTAACTCAACAATATATTGTCAATCAAATTCATACTTCAAAACGAGAACTGAAACTTTACTTATAACCCTATTGTGTCTTTTCAATCCAAACACAAACTATGAATTGGACTATTTTACTTGTACTTCCTATGCTTTGGATTTTGGTGTTGTTTAGATGTCGACCAGTTTAGGGAGTACACCAGAGGTTGTGAGAATTCTTTTATACCAATTATGTGGCTAAATGTATGATGATTCTTGTAATTCATATTGGAGATTATATTTATGAGTTTTATTTGTGGAGCTTTTATGTGTACTCGAATGGGAGAACCATCTTATTATTAGGTTACCTATTAAAGAACCGAGTTTGATCTTTATGGGTGTTGTGGTATGGGACACAACTGTGTTTTTATGTACTTAGGAGAGGTTGTCTAGGTACGTGACTTGGGAGTGGCTCGCATAGGAGTCCGGGACCCAAAGTGGTCAGTACCAGGGTAACCTAATGCAAGTTATGTAATAAGTGATAATCTAGTAATTAAAATTTATGGGGGGAAACACACTAAAAAGATAAGTTAGAGATTTATGATCTACCCATGCCTTTAGTGCTTGTATAGACTAAGGATGGGAATGAGATGAGTGCCTCGTCTTCTTGAGAGGGCTTTCTAGTTTCCATATGTGTGATGTTGAGGGTCCGGGGTTCATAGTAACCAGTCCAGGGTAACTCAACGCTTGAGGGTCCAAGGTCTATTAAGAGATCAGTCCAGGGTAACTCAAGCAGCCATGTGATGACACTCCCTAGTATGTAGCCTGAGTCTCCTCTGTAGATTTTGTGTATCTCTGGTGGTGTACTTATTGATTGTGTTTATTGTGGTTATTTACTTTCATTGATGATGATTGGTGATTCATGAATGTTGTACTTTTGACATGTGGCTTTTGACTTGAGATGATTATCTTTCGTTGACTTTATCTTATGATCTTGGTATTTGGTTTATACTTGGTTCATGTATGATGTTTGGTTATGTGGTGTCGGTATTGGTTTGAGTGTTCTTACTTTTGGATTATTTTATCTTCTTGAGTAGCATGTGTTACCTTTGAGGTAGTTTTGGCTTTTAGGGGTACCTTGCCTAGGAATGTTTTATGTTTGATAGTCGTTTGTGGATCGTTCATTATCTTCCCTGCACGGTGGGAGTGGAAGCCTGACTAGGTAGCCACGTGGTTGAGAGGTAGTGCCTTCTTACCATTTGGGTCCCCCTTCACATTGACAGCTGTTGGATGTTCGTTGCAGAAGATGTAACTTTATCATTCTTATTTCTTATCTCAGAGACTTCTTTTTAGTTGATGTATAAATGTTATCATGTATTATGATGTATTGTATCTATTCTCACATACCCTGCGACATGTGCAGTGGATGTACTATCATTGTATTAGATATACTTATGCTTTGCTTATGCGATTATGTATCTGTTATTTCTTTATGATCATGAGACATTGTACTTGAAACTTAAAGTAATTAATTTAAAATTATTAAATGTGACTCAACGTAAAGGAATCCTTGAGGAATTGAAACTGTATCTGTAATTGCATATGTGTATTTGTTGTGTATGTTCATATTGCTTCCGCATTAATGTTATCTTGATGTTGTTTAAACTTCAAAAAAAAAAAATAGTTCGGTAAACATTGTAACATGTTAGGTTTATTTCTCTTGGGTTCCCGAGCGGGGCGTTACACAACAAGACATTTGCGAACATATTGAAGAACTCATCTTGGGTTACACAACAAAAATGAGTATATACACCTCTTTTTGAGACTTTGGACATGGTCTTTAAGAACTCGCTACAAAACAAGCTCATTTATCCATTTGATAAATCTTTCCCTTATGATCCACAACCATTACCGCCATGGTGGAATGAAACTATATTTTATGATTACCATCAAAACAAAGGTCACAAAAATAGCAATTGCATTAACCTCCTTCACAAAGTTCAAGACTTAATTGACAATGGTGATATTTTGTGGATGGACATAACAAGAACTTAGATCACAAGGCTTTCAAGGAGCCATTCCCTTCTTATGAGAAAGGAGAAAACTTGAAACAAAAACCTAATAACAAGGTCAACTATATGTACTCTAATGATGATAATGTGATCAACATGGTTGAACCTTTTGATTTTGAATATTGTGATGTTATCACCATTAAAGGAAAACAAGATAATCCTTGATCTAGGGGATACTTTCGTCAAAATTGAAGTATCTCCAAAACTCCAATAATTAGCATCAAGTTAAAGTTCTCAAAATTCTAAATCCAATGCAATTTGAATGGACAGAAATGGAGTCCATATGCAAAAGTTACAGTTAGTCAAAGGTTGGTCAAATCGAGTACGGAGGTCATAAAAAAGGTAAAAAAAAAAATCATCTCCAAAGTGCACAACAATGGATTTCAAATTTAAGATCTCGTCAAGATATTTCTAGCGACGTTCATTTCATCAAATTTGGAGCCCGTATGTAAAAGATATGGCAGTTTGAAATTAACAAAGAAGTATAAATGGGGATGATGTTAGCATGACCTTGTTCTTCAGCCAAGTTGGCGGGTGGCAAAAGTTTTATGGGATTCGAAACCTTGACCACTAGTCTCCAAAGCTTAGCCAATAACCAACTAAACATAAGTCACATTCAAAGATATTAATGCATGATACTGTATTTGACTCCGTTTAGCCGCTAATTTCGGATAACAAAGGCCGCCGGTGGTGGGGTTTGAACCGCCCACCACCGGCCATTCAAAATGGTTACCCGTCGCTGTGCTATTTTAGCACTTGAAGGTAAGAATGCGCATTGTTTTATTTATTTCTTATCTCAATCCCACCTAACCTTAGTAAAATGAGGTTATTGTTTATTTTTGACCCCAAAAATGACATGGGACCAAATCCTCTAAATTGGCTAACAAGTTATTTTGAGAGGGGAATTAATTGAAGGGGTTATTTTTGTAAATTTGGTTATAGCCTTATTTTGGCTAATTTCATGTATAAAAAGGGGGTTTAGGAGACTCTTGGGGGCATTCAGAAAAAGGAGAGAACGTCAAAGTGCTGAGAGTAAAGGAGATTTTTGAAGTGCTCATTCCTGTACTTTGAAATAGCATAATGTTGTTGTACTTAAAAGGAGTGACTTTGTAAACATTTGTACCTAATTTTTGGAGATAATCAGATCGGTCCCTCAATTGGAGCCGGACCCGGAGACGTAGTCCATACGGATGAACTCCGAGATCAAATTGTTTGCATCTTCTTTCTCTCATTGTCTCTTTTATCAGCTTAATCTTGTTGTTCTCTTATTTCATTTATGTTAATTTGATTCGTTAAAAGTGTTAAATTAATTCTATGTAATAAATTAGCATTCCTCTGTAATAGTCCTAGATCCTAATCAGATCAATCCTAAACCAAAGACACAATTTTTCTTAAGGAGCCCTACATCTAATACATCTTACAAGAACCATCACAATCTTGTGCCAATGTTTTTACACATTCTCATGCCAAGTTTGTACTCAAAGGCCCTATAGCTTCTACTCTTGAGTTAGAACAACACAAAGAAAAACCTCTTGTCAATCCATCTAGAAAATGAACAAAAGTTACAACATTGTCTGTGACCATTAGATACAATATCCTCGATCAATTACAATGAATAAATTCTCAAATAATGATCTTTGAATTGCTCAAAATCTCACCTACTCATAGGTAGGTTCTCAAAAAATCCCTCACTAAGGAAAACATACCTCGAGCTCTTGATTTTGATAGGTTCCAATCTATGGTAGATCATCTTACCCCACCTTACTATATGTCCTTCTCTAAGGAGGATGACAATTCATTAAGTCACCCACATAACCAACCACTAAATATTGAAGTCATGATACACCAGAAATGTGTCTACCATGTACTCATTGATAATGGGGCTGGTTTAAAATTTGTCTCTACTACTCTATTTAGACAATTGGGCTATTATAAAGATTCCATTGACCTCCATTGCAAGATAACTATCAAAGCATATGATAAAGTCAAGCTTAAATCTTTGGGTCTTATTGTGTTGCCTCTCTAGGTTGGTCCTATAGAAAGGGATGTCACTTATCAAATCCTCAACATTCCCTTAGCTTACAATATTTTTCTAGGAAGACCATGTATACATGAAATGCGAGCTATACCCTCTACTTACCATGAATGCATAAAATTCCCATTTTACAGCTTTGAAGCCACCATATGTGCAAATACTAGCTATACTTGTAACATGCTGAAATATGCTAAAATATTTTACCCACTAATAGGGAATCTACAAAACATCATGATGATAGGATGAAAGAAATTGTGCAGTCATTCAAGCTGAAAGAAACTAGAATGGGTGAATATCACATAGAACCAGTTCTATCTTTGACATCTCTTCCTGAGTCACCCCATCATATGGGACACCATTTGAAATGAAGAAACCTTTTGTGCTAACACCTTAAACTAATTACAATGGTACCTTTTTCATAGCTATTATACCTCTTGAGGAGGAAGATGTAAATAGAAACATTGCTACATGGATATACAAAGAGGAAACTCCAATTGACCTCATAGAACAATCTCATGGGATTACTCTTGAAAAATATGGTGTAGGTCTTAAACTCATGAAACACTTTGGCTACAAGGGAAATTGTCCTATTGGATGCAACAAAAATGGTCTAGTTGATCCTATTAAAGCAATAGCTAGAAGGAATCGAGATACATCTGATCTAGGTTTCAAGAAGATTCCCTTCCATCTAGGGGTCAAAAAATTTACACCAGAACCTAAAGTTCATCTGAACATGAGTCAAAACCTAAGTTAGATGACCATGGGGATGATTTTGATGATGAGGATCCTTATCCTTATCTGATTCCTGATGATCTTGCTAAATTTTTCATAGAACCAGATGACTTTGTACTACGTGTCAACACTGTAGATGATGATGATTCTTCTAATGATACTACTGATTCACATCATGCTTAAAAAGAACAAGGAGAGTCCAGTCATACTTTGGTTATTGAGAAACTTTGTAAAAATCTAGAGGATGAAGGACAATTTGTCCCTATCACTATTGGGGAATTCTATAGTCTGTCTCCATGCATCACAGATTCTCGAGAGTATGGATTTGACTCTCTCTTAGAAGCAACCATGATACTAAGTGAGTTTGATAGTCATTATGTTGAATGAAAATCTATCAAAGAACAAGTGATTGCTGACCAATTAGCAAAAGCACCAATGTAGAGTATTCTTTCACTAAACATTGACTTCCCTAATGAATCAATTCTAATTCTCACACATAAAATTTGTATAATGTTCCCTAATGAATCAATTCTAATGTAGAAGCAAAGATGGTAACAAAAATAGAGGATCACACTTTAGCAACATGAAGTGCTATAACTATGGTAAGTTGGGACACCTTGCTTAAAGATGTCTAGAGAAGACATCATCTTCTTATGGGAAAAATAAAATCACCTATGTTCAAGATGAGGACAATAAAAAGGTAGGAGAAGTGGACCTTGATGTTGAGAAAGGTGAAAACCTTATGTTGAGGAGAGTATTGGTTAAAGAACTAGTCAAAGATAAGCCTAAGCAGAGGAGAGAATTGTTTAGGAAAATCTATAAAATATTGGGCAAATTATGTAAGGTAATTATAGACTCATGGTTTATTGATAATGTCTTATTAGAGGAGGTAGTAAAAAATCTTGGTTTGACAAAGATTCCACATGTGTGCCCTTACAAGGTGACTTGGTTGAATATGGTGTAGAATATCCTAGTGAATGAACAAGTGTAGGTAGATATCACTATTGGAAGATATTAAGATAGGAACTTGTATGATGTGCTTCCCATGGATGGTTGCTACCTACTATTGGGAAGACCTTGGAAGTATGATAGGGAGGCAGTGCATCTCCTTTAAGAAAACTACAGTAACTTATAGAATCTAGTCTATAATGGAAGAAGACAAGGTGGAGAAGTCTACTACTAAAGCCTTTCTCATGAGTGGAAAGGAATTTATTAGGGACTTGAAGGATGTTATGATTAACTTCAAACATAAATAATAGCTACATGCAAATGTAACCAATACTCAAAAATAGTACATTGCATAAAAAAGAAAATAAGACACCAATATTTAATGTAGTTCACCCAATTCTTGGGCTATGTCCACCAACAACAAGTCCAATATTATTATTATCCAGTGACTACAACTTGATTAGAATCCATAATCCCTTACAAATTAACACCGTTTCTAGAAGCTACAATATCACCATTCATAATGAAATCCCTAATTCTAAGCCTTTTATACAAGATTTTTCCACTTACAAAATTAGGGCTAGAACAATAGAAAAATAGTAGCTAACACCTTTTACAATATAAAGGCATTTTTGGCTTTAGGGGCGCTACCACCAAAAACCCTCAAAGGAGAATTACCCCTCAACCCCACCCTATACTGTGATAGGGAGTGCACCTAGGGCACTACCACTTGACCCCACCTTAGGGGTGGTACCGCCAAACCCCTATAAAAATAATCTAGAGGGAAATCATGCCAAATAAACCTTTGAGTCTGATTAGGCTCTACATCACAATAATCTACCACTTGGAGATGAATCAAAATCCACAATAATAACCTCCCACTCAGAGACTGGTCATAGCACTACTACACCTATAGCTCCCACTAGAATATCAAACCACCATAGATACTACTATTCTTTTATTTTTTTTAGTCAAGAAGACCAACCAAAGTTGAAGAGGAGTTCAACTTCTCCCTTGTCACAACCTTTATAACCATATCTGTTGGATTATCATTTGTATGTATCTTCTCTAGCTTTAACTATCCATTATCCAAACTGATTGAATGAAATGGTACCACAATTGTATGTGTTTTGTCTTTGAATATAGAGTTGAATTCTTTTCTAGATGAATTACACTCTGACTATTTGTAAACAAATAATTATCATTTTGAGGGTGTCTCAATTCTTCCAAGAAGAATTGAATCCATATCATCTCCTTGGATGCCTCTATAGTAGAAACATACTCTGCCTCTATAGTGGATAAAGCATTAACCTTCTGTAACCTAGAAACCCATCTCACAGCTACCCAACCAATAGTAAATACATAATCTATATTACTCTGCCTGGTATCAATATCCCAAAAAAAAATTTGAGTCAACATGGCCTTGTAAATAAGTAGTAGAGTCCTCAAATTGTAAACACTTACTGGATGATCCTCTTAAATATCTAAGAATCCATTTAACTGCATTCCAATTCTCAAGCCCTAGATGACTCATATACCTACTAAAAACTCCCACTACGTGTGCAATATCTAGCCTAGTACATATCATAGCATACATCAAGATTCTTATAGCTAAAGCATAAGGTAACTTGGACATCTTATCCTCCTCTTCTTATGTCTTAGGACACATCTCCTTAATCAAATTCAAATGACAAGGTAAAGGTGTGCTGACATCTTTAGCATTCTCTATAGAGAAATGTTGCAACTCAATCTCAATATAATCATCCTGAGATAATGTCAATTTATTGTTCTTCCCATCTCTACAAATCTTCATACTAAGGATTTTTTTTGCTGTCCCCATATCCTTCATAGAAAATGCATGTGCTAACTAGCATTTTAGCCCCTTAGTATGATCCATGTTAGACCTAGCTACAAGAATATCATCAACATATAAACATAAAATAATATAGATGTCATCATCCAACCTCTTAAAATTAACACAATGATTAGAATGACACCTACTATATCAATGCTCATACATAAAACTATCAAATTTTAGATACCATTGCTAAGGTGCTTGCTTCAAGCCACATAAACTTTTCTTCAATCTACACACTAATTTCTCTTTACCTTTGACCTTAAATCCATGTGGCTAAGCCATATATATCTCTTCATCCAAATCACCGTGAAGGAAGGTTGTTTTAACATCAAGCTGCTCCAAATAAAAATCTTTAGTAACCATCATACTTAAAACAATGCAAATAAAAGTCATTTTACCAATTGGAGAAAATATCTTATCAATAATCAATGCCCTTTTTCTATGAAAATCCTTTTACAACTAAGCTTACTTTAAATCTTTTCTTACCTCCATCCTCTTCTTTCAACATGTAAACCCACTTATTCTGTAAAGCCTTTTTACCTACAAGCAACTTTCATAAATCTCATGTCTTATTTTTTAGCAAAGAGTCCATTTCTTCTTTCATTGTAGACTCCCACTAAATCTTTGTATCCACTTGCACAATTTCATCATAACATTCAAGTTTACCAACATCAGTAAGAAAAATAAATATAAGGAAGGATAAAATATTTCTGGAGGTCTACTTATCCTTTTTTACCATCAAAAATTCACTTGGGTGTATGATATTTTTTGTTATGGTTGTTGCACATTATGAGGAATTTCTAGAAGATCATCTTTTGGAGTATGATCCAACACTACATAATCATTTTCTTTCTTCTCATGTTGCTACCAAAAATCTTTGTACAAAACTTTCTCATTGAATATAACATCCCTGCTTCTTAAAATTTTACGATTTTCAAAATCCCAAAGCCCATAACCAAATTCATTGATGCCATATCCAAGGAATACACATTCCTTTGACTTAGCTTCCAGCTTGGTTCTATTTTCAGAATCTATATGAGAAAATGCTTCACAACCAAAAGTTTTGAGAAAAGAATAACTCACTTTCTTACCAGTCTATGCTTCCTTTAGAATACCACAACTCAAAAGAGTAGGGGTAGCTCCATTAATCAAATATAAAATAGTATTAATAGCCTCTACCCACATGTTTAAGGGAAACCCTACATGCAACCTCATGCTTCTTGCATACTGCATTATAGTCTTGTTCATGTGTTTAGCCACTCCATTTTTTGTGGATTCCTTGGAATAATTTTCTATCTATGAATAGCATTAGAGGAGCAATAATCTTCAAATTCATGACTACAATACTCACCACCATTATCAGATCTAAGACATTTTAATTTATTTCCAGTCTCATTTTCAACCAAGCATTTCCATTTCTTAAAAGTTTGAAATATATTAGATTTCTATCCAAGGAAATAAACCCCATACTTTTCTAGTTTCATCATCAATAAATGTAGCAAAATAGTGAGATCCACCAAGGGAAGATACTTGAGATGGTCCCCATACATTTGTATGCACAAGCTCTAATTTCCCACTTTTATTTTTCCTTCCTAGTCTTCACAAAACTCACTTTTTTTTTTCCATATATAAAAATTTCACAAAAATCTATACTGACACATTTTAGGCTTGGTAAAACTTGCTTTGAATGAAGTACTTTCATACCTTTCTCACTCATGTGCCCAAGTCTGTTGTGCCATAACATTGTATTAGAATGTATCTATTTGTTCTCCCTAGTCAAATGCAACAACTATTCCTAAACATTCATTTTTCTCTAAAAGAATCAAAGTAGGAGGAACAATATGATGTGTACAAAGATATAAGGTGCCTACTTTCACACTTTTTTCTACTATAAGGGAACCTTTTGAAACCTTCCAATTTTTATCATTAAAAGTAACTACACAACCCTCATCACCAATTTTTCCTATTGAAATTAAATTGCTACTCATCCTTGGAACATATCTTACCTAATGTACTAGCCAATGATTCCCATTTTTTAGCTTAATCTTAACTTTTTCCTTTACAACGATCTGACAGGGTTTACTATCCCCAAAATAAACAAACCCAAAATCCCTTTGGACAAAATCAACAAAATAACCTCTATGAGGTGTAGCATATAATGAAGCACCAAAATCTAAAACTCGTGAATCTCCAACACTTTCTAAAGAAAAAATCAAAGCATCTTCTTTGAATTTGTTACTTACCACTTTTGCCTCCTTGTTCCGTCCTAGTTTATCTCCTTCATTATTCTTCGAGTCTAGAAATCTTTCTTCTTATTCCTTGATTTCCCATAGTACCAATAATCTCTTGATCCTTTGGATTGAGACCTCTTCCCCTTTGAATTTCCTCTTGATTTCCCATGATTTCTAAAATTATTTCCTCTCCCAGTTGTTCTACCTCTACTTTGTGCAATCAAAGTACTTCCTAATGTACATCCACCTGAGGTTTTCCTATGAGTTTCCTTAATAAAAATAACACTGATCACATCATCATATTTTAGGGTACTAGATCTAGAAATAGAATTACTCACAACCATTACCAAGAGATTCCAACTTTTAGGTAAAGAACACAAAATCAAGAGAGCCCTAATTTCTTCATCAAAATTGATACCCACAAAAGATAATTGACTAGTAATAATATTAAACTCATTTAAATGATCTGCAAGAAATCCACATTTTGTCATTTTTATATAAAATAAACACTTCATGAGAAATACCTTGTTTGAGGTAAAGGGGTTTTTAATACAATTTTTCTATGGTTTGCATCAACTCTTCTATTGTCTTCAATTTTTTAATATTAAATGCCACCGATGGTGCAAGGCATAATCAAATTCTTCCAAGTGTCTTTCTGTCCAAAATATCCTAGTCATCATTTGTCATAGATCCTTGATCCTTGGTTTTTTCTTCCAATGGCTTCCATAAATCCTTCTAATAAAGATAGTCCTCCATTTGCATTTTTCATGACTAAAAGTTTTCCCCATTAAAATTTTCAACCCTCGGCTTACCCTCATTTTCCATCACTTCCACTCAACTGTGAGACTTCCACTCAACTGTGAGACCGTCCTACAGAAGATCACTAAAAAAATGACGATGGTCTGGCTAAAAAAATGATGACTTTATAGCTCTGATACCACTTGTTAGGATTAACCTCAAATAGAAATAATTGTTACATGCAAATATAACCAATACTAGAAAATAGTATATTGCATAAAAGAGAACACAAGACACCAAGATTTAATGTGGCTCACCCAATTTCTGGGATATATCCACCAACAACAAGTCCAATATTATTATTATCCAGTAATTACAACCTAATTACAATTCATAATCCCATACAACTCAATACCATTGCAAGAAGCTACAATATCACCATTCATAATCAAATCTCTAACCCTAAGCCTTTTATACAAGATTTTTCCACTTAGAAAATTAGGGATAGAATAATAGAAAATAGTAGCCAATCCCTTTTACAATATAAGGGAATTTTTGGCTTTAGGTGTGCTACCACCGAAAACCCTTGTGAGGGCGTTGCCCCTCAATCCCACCTTGTATTGTGACAAGGAGCACACTTGCCCCATAGGGGGGCTACCCCTTGACCCCATCTTCCCCAAATACCCATAGAAATAATTTGGAGGAAAATTATATGGAATAAACCTCTGAGTCTAATTAGGCTCCACATCACAACAAAGGATAGTGAAGGAGTAGGTTATTTTGTTATGTTAAAGCCTAAGGAGGAGGAGACAAAAACATCCACACCTATACCTATAGAAGTGCAAGGGCTATTGTACCAGTTTAAAGACATCATTTGTGATGGAGCACCACACACCCTACCACCTAAAAGGGCCATAAGTCATCATATTGACTTCATACCAGGGGCCTCACTATCTAACAAGGTTGCATACAAGATTAATCTAGAGAAAAACAAGGAGATTGCATGGCAAGTTCAAGAACTTCTTGATCAAGGGATGATTAGGAAGAGCATCAGTCCATGTGTAGTACTAGTGGTCTTAGCACCCAAAAAATGAGATAAGTTGAGAATGTGTACTAATTTTAGGGAAATTAATAGATTCACAATTAGGTATAGATTTCCCATTCCTAGAATATAATAATTTATGGATTATGTAAGTGAAGCTAGGTATTTTCCAAAATTGATCTGGAAGAAATCCACATTTTGTCATTTTCATATAAAATAAACACTTCATGAGAAATACCTTATTTGAGGTAGAGGGCTTTTCATACAATTTTTCTAGGGTTTGCATCAACTCTTCTATTGTCTTCACTTTTTTAATATTAAATGCCACCGATGGTGCAAGGCATAATCAAATTCTTCCAAGTGTCTTTCTATCCAAAATATCCTAGTCATCATTTGTCATAGATCCTTGATTCTTGGTTTTTTTCTTCCAATGGCTTCCATAAATCCTTCTAATAAAGATAGTCCTCCATTTGCATTTTTCATGACTAAAAGTTTTCCCCATTAAAATTTTCAACCCTTAGCTTACCCTCATTTTCCATCACTCCCACTCAACTATGAGACTTCCACTCAACTGTGAGACCTTCCTGTAGAGGATCACTAAAAAAATGATGATGTTCTAGCTAAGAAAATAATGACTGTCTAGCTCTGATACCACTTGTTAGGATTAACCTCAAATAGAAATAATTGTTACATGAAAATATAACCAATACCAGAAAATAGTATATTGCATAAAAGAGAACACAAGACACCAAGATTTAATGTGGCTCACCCAATTCTTGGGATATATCCACCAACAACAAGTCCAATATTATTATTATCTAGTGATTACAACCTAATTACAATTCATAATCCCATACAACTCAATACCATTGCAAGAAGCTACAATATCACCATTCATAATGAAATCTCTAACCCTAAGCCTTCTATACAAGATTTTTCCACTTACAAAATTAGGGATAGAATAATAGAAAAATAGTAGCCAATCCTTTTTACAATATAAGGGAATTTTTGGCTTCAGGTGTGCTACCACCGAAAACTCCTGTGAGGGCGTTGCCCCTCAATCCCACCTTGTACTGTGACAAGAAGCACACTTGCCCCATAGGGGGGCTACCCCTTGACCCCATCTTCCCCAAATCCCCATAGAAATAATTTGGAGGAAAATTATATGGAATAAACCTCTGAGTCTGATTAGGCTCCACATCACAACAAAGGATAGTGAAGGAGTAGGTTATGTTGTTATGCTAAAGCCTAAGGAGGAGGAGACAAAAACATCCACACCTATACCTATAGAAGTGCAAGGGCTATTGTACCAATTTAAAGACATCATTTGTGATGGAGCACCACACACCCTACCACCTAAAAGGGCCATAAGTCATCAGATTGACTTCATACTAGGGGCTTCACTATCTAACAAGGTTGCATACAAGATTAATCTAGAGAAAAACAAGGAGATTGCATGGCAAGTTCAAGAGCTTCTTGATCAAGGGATGATTAGGCAGAGCATTAGTCCATGTGTAGTACTAGTGGTCTTAGCACCCAAAAAATGAGATAAGTTGAGAATGTGTACTAATTTTAGGGAAATTAATAGAATCACAATTAGGTATAGATTTCCCATTCCTAGAATATAAGAATTTATGGATTGTGTAAGTGAAGCTAGGTATTTTCCAAAATTGATCTTAAAAGTGGATACTATTAAATTGGGATGAATGAAAGGGATGAATGGAAGTCTACATTTAAGACTACTAAGGGTTTCTATGAGTGGTTGGTAATGCCATTCAGCCTTACCAATGCACCGAGCACCTTCATAAGAGTCATGAATGAGGTTTTGAAGGATTACATTGGGATATTTGTTGTGATATACCTAGATGACATTCTAATCTTTAGCAAGACCAAGGAGGAACATATAAGACACCTAGAGTTGGTATTGAGGAAGTTTTAGGAGGAGAAGTTGATAATAAACTTGGAAAGAATGAGTTAATGAAAGAGGAATTAGTGTATTTGGGGTTTGTATTATCCCAAGGAAATATTAAGATAGACAAGGATAAGGTAGAGGCTATTTTGGGTAGGCCTATACCTAGATTTTCTACTGGGGTTTGGATTTTTCATGACTTAGCATAATTCTATATAAATTTTTTGAGAAGGTTTAGCAAAGTATGTGCAACTATGATGGACACAATCAAAGGGGGCATGAAGACTAAATTTGTGTGGACCAAACTTTGCATATTAGAGTTTTGAGAGATTGAAGAAGGAGGTAGCAACCTAACCTATCTTGGTTCTACCTAGTTTTGAGAGACCATTTATGGTGGATTGTGATGCTAGTAAAATATTAGTTGGGATAGTATTGAGTCAGGGGGGCATACCAGTAGAATTATTTAGTGAGAGGCTAAATGAAGCCTAGACAAGGTATTCAACATATGACCTAGAGCTTTATGCACTTGTCCAAGCCCTCAAGAAGTGGAGGCATTATCTTTACCTAATGAGCTTGTTATCTTCATAGATAACTATGCCTTGAGTTTTATTAACTCACAAGAGAAGCTAAGTCTAAGGCACATAAAATAGATGGAGTTCTTGTAGTCCTATATTTTTACTATCAAGCATAAGAAGGGGACAAACAACAAGGTGGTAGATTCTTTGAGTAGGAGGTTGCTGATAGTGCAAGAAGTCAAGTTCCAGAGTATTGGTTTAGATGGTTTCAAAGAACTGTATGAGTAGGACATTGATTTCTTGGAGGCTTACAAGGTATGTAATGACTTTGCTAATCATTTCCATAGTTATTTTTCTAAATGCACATTGCATAATGGACTATTGTTCAAAGGAAAATAGTTGTCCAACCTAAGGGGATACATGAGAGAAAATATCATACAAGAGAAGAACAATGGGAGCATGAGTGGGAAATTTGGTCTTAATAAGACTTTATATCTTGTGGAAAGATTTTATTTCTGGCCTAAAATGTAGAGATATGTTAGGAGGTAAGTGGAGAAATGCAGTATATGCCAGAAGGCAAAGGGGACTTCATCTAATGCAAGGCTCTACCAACCTCTCCCTATGCCTAATAGGGCTTGGAAATGCATCAACATGGACTTCATAATGGGATTACCAAGGACTAGGACATGGATGGATAGTGTCTTTGTGGTAGTAGACAGGTTCAACAAGATGAGCCACTTCATACCATGCAAGACAATATATGATACAAGTAATGTTTCCAATGTATTCTTTAGGAAGGTGGCTAGGATCCATGGGTTTCCAAGAAGCATAGTAGCTAACATGGATGTCAAGTTTATGGGGCACTTTTGGAAGATCCTATGGAAAAGGCTTGGAACAAATTCAGCACATAGCTTTTCCTACCATCCTCAAACTGATAGTTAGACAGAGGTAATAAATAGGGCATTGGACAACCTATTAAAGTGTCTTACCAAGGAGTATGAAAAAAGTTGGAAACAAGTTAATCCTCAAGCTGAAATGCATATAGTGATAGAAAAAATAGGACAATAGGGATAAGTCCTTTCCAAATGGTGTTTCATACTCATCCAAGAGGTATAATGGAGTTGAGTGACCTACCTTCACATGATAGCATTAGTGAAATAGTGAATGACTTTTTTTGTGATCAATGAAGGAGGTACATGACCAGGTCAAGAAAAATTTGATGGAAGCCAATCAAAAGTTGAAGGATAAGAAAGATAAAGGGAGGAGAGATTTGCAGTTTCAAGTGGGAGATTTGATGATGGTGTATCTCAACAAGGCTAGGTTACAAAAAGGAATCCCTAGCAAGTTGCAAATGAGGAGGATTGGGCCACGCAAGATCCTTGAGAAGTATGGACCCAATGCCTACAAAATAGATCTACCCAAAGATATATCTCTTTCTCTAATCTTTAATCAAAAATATCTAATACCATATAGAGGTCCTAAGATGTATGACATAGAGTATCAAAAGGATTTTAACAAGGATGTAGTAGACATGAAGGTAATTGAAATGAAGCAACCACAGGTGAAGAAGATATTGGGCTCCAAGGTAAAGAAGAGCACAATAAATAAGGTCTACATGGAGAATTTGGTGAAATAGATGGATTTACATAAGGTTGAGGAAGCTTAGATTTCTAAGGGTGACTTCAAGAATCTATGCATTAGTTTTGAGTTCCTATCCCCAACAATACCTTAACTTCTTCATGCATGGGGAGAATGGTGTGGGAGCACCCAGGGTAAGTCAAACCCTACAGTCTAGTTTTTGGTTTGTGGATGGTCTAACCAACCATTGTGTAATAAGGACTAGTGATAAATTCATAAGGTGTGCTTAGGAGGAGTTAGTAGGGTTTTGGTTTAGGAGTCTATTTTGGTCAATTAGTTCCTGATAGTTGAAAATTATACAAGTTGTTCTACAAAGAAAAATGAAGTGAAATGTCAGAAAAAGGAGCAAGGAGTATGTAAATATATCCCTTAGGTGCTATAATTTCATCCTAGGAGGTTTTAGAACATTCTTTGCAATTTTGGAGAGTCTAGAAGCAAAATTGCAAAAGTTGTCAAAAAGTTGCATTGACAACTTCACAATTTTGCAAAATTGCTTGATAGCTTCTTAGGTAGTTTTAAAAATTAATAACTTGGGGAAGTTATGGATCAAAATATAGGATAGGAGGATAGTTGAAGTCTATCAAATACTTTTCCAACCCAATTCTAGGGGTTGTATAGTTGGGTGTACGAACAACACTAGTAACAGGACAATTTTGAGAAATCTAAAGCATAATTTGGAGTATTTGTTCAATTTTTGGATTGGATAAAAGACTGTTTCTAATGAATTAGGATTTTTTTCCATTATTTTAATTTTGTGTGCAATTTTTTTGGTTTCAAGTAAGCATTCAATAAGGTTTACAAAATTATTTGTTTTTGTTGATCTATTGTCTAGTTTTGAGTAGCTACCATGAAATGGGCTATAGCTTGAGTGTCCTTGGTCTAAACACCATGAATCTTGGAGAGAAAGTAATACAATCTATACATATTGTAAATATGGTTTGTGAAATTTTTGGAAGTCATTTTCCTATTTTTACAAGAAGGTCCTAGGAAAGCATGCAAGCTTGGCAAGGTGCAAAGAGAATCTTGTAAATTAATTTTTGAGGAACAATGGATTGATATGGATCAATATTGACTTGGAAATGTATAAGTAGTGTAAGAAGGTAGTATAAATAAAATGAGGAGGTTGGACAAGGAGTTTGACACCTATGGAGGAAGAAACACTAGCATTTCCCTCAAAACCCTTAAAAGTAGGGTTTTCTAAATCCGTATAGTACAAACATTGTTGGAGCCCTAGAATTGCAAAATCTTCAAGAGGTGGGCATAGGTAACAAAAGTATATAATACAAAAAGGTTCCTTGTTAAGGGTTTTTGTGAGTTATTGTTATTTCCTTGATTCTAGGAGGGTTAATAGGGGCTCTTAGGACTACAAGGCCTAATTAGTCAATCTTGTGATTTGGGTGAAAGAACCTAAAAAGAATGGTTTAGAATGATGAGGAATGCACTAAGAACCTCATTAGGAGTGTTCCACCTTTTTTTTGAGGCACTTGGTTTTCTTGGAAATTTTTAGCATTTCTAGGCCAAGGAAGGTATCTGGGGTGAATTGGGAGAATGACATTGAAGTTTTGAATTGGTGGTGAGTTTCTTGTGGAAAGAGAGGATTGTAAAGTGATCCTCTAAGTTAGGGTTTGTAGAGAAGACCTTATAGGGATAGGAGTAGCTTGAGAAGATATAAAATATCTTAGTTGGAGACGCTCCCCATCATTATCCCATCCCACATTTTTTGACAATGAAACAAATTTATTTTTTTGCATCCATGACACATTACAATGACTATTCTTTAATACTGAATGACATTCTTTGTCCTTGTTTGAATGGTACCTTTGAATCTCAATTCCTCTTTATTGATTGTAATGATCAAATCTAATGGGATTTGATTTCTTAAGGATGGGTGCAATTTTTTTCCCTTCCTATCACATCATTATAGAAATTTGATTTCAAGATCAAATTTTATTTTGATATTCATTTATTTCTCTCTGCAACTCAACTCCATTTGGATTGGGGTTTCAAATTTATGTGAAATTTGAGTTATGTTTGATCTATAAAGGCAAGTTGTAAATAATTTTTTTATTTCCTTCTCTATTTGTATTTTGCAACAACATTATGCTTTGCAACTTTGTCTTCCATTAATGAAACTTCTCATTTTCTTACCCGTTCTTTGCATTCTACTATCTAGTGCATGTATTTAACTTATAGTGAATGTTTCCTTTCTATTTGCTTGATTTATATGTTGTGTTAAGTCTATTATCAGTTGTTTCATAGTGAAATATATTTCCTTTCAACACTTTAACTAGTTCAAAACTTGAATGTGGTTCCTTAGAGATAGGATAGAGTCAAAACTAGTGTATTCTGGAATTTCATTGATGTGTAGTGCAATCATAGGAAGAAATTGTAATAAACATTTCTATCTCGTGCATCACCACTTTTCCCTTTCTACATTTTCTTTCAATTATCCTTCTCCCTTTCCCTCCACAGTTTTAGTTTAGGTGCATCCTAATAGAGAGAAAGTTGACCTTCTCTAGATATTCAACCTTAGAGTACAAGCCCCACACTTGGAGTCTATTTCCATGTTACACAAGGTTGCTTGAGGGTCATACCTGAAGCAAGGGTGTATGCTTTTGGTCAACAATTTATGGCATGTCTGATGGGATATAGATTTAGCTTCATAAGTATGCTAGTTAGCTAGCTTGAAGATCCATTCATTGATAAATTGGGTGTTTTTCTCAGTGCAATTGGCCTTTGGAGGCATTCATTCAACACCATGGTGAATCTATTAATTTAACAGTTTCAATAGACCAAGTGCTAGGATGATTTTATATTTTTATGTTTTGTTAGGATTTCTATGAAGGTGCTTGTTAAAATGCTTTATCATGGATCCCTTTCATAGAGATGCCTCTCACTTTACCCCATATCATGTAGAGACTATTCCTCAACTCTCCCATCCTCTATATTAGCCACAACCTAGTTATTTCTAATAAGATTACCTAGATCACTAGGAGGTTGATTTTACTCCAATACATCATGTCACATATGGCCATGAATATGTGAAAATTCCCCCCTCCAAGTTCATCACAATTGAAGAGTTCCAGGAGCTACAAGAAAAAAGCATCAAATCATACCTTAGTACAATTTTTTTTTTAGCTTCATGAGCATTTAAATAGTTTGGGATCTGAGTTTGTTGAAATTTCCAAGATATTTAGCTATGTTGAAATTCCATAGCTAGATATAGATTGTGGGAATTTTTCTTTTTTATTTAATGCTCCTTGCATCTTCTTGGCTTAAGGAGTTGCATGATGAGAGAGAGATGTGGGAGAATGACCCTCATGTTTGCAGCACAGTGCCTAATGTATTTGACATTCCTAATGAGGCTCTCTAGGTCTTCTAAGGGTTTTAATAGAAGGAAGATTTAAAATAGAAGAAAATTGAGGAGGAGACAAGGCTCAAGCTTGCCCAAATGCAAAGAGATGAAGTGCAAGAGCCTCCAAGGAGGAAGTTTTCTAGCTTCAAAAAAGTAGCCTTCTCTAGACTTATACTTCAAGCTACCCTAAACCTCATCCTACATCCTTTACATGATAATGATGGTGACCCACAAATGACTATTGTCCCTTCTTTGTTGTTAATGAAGAAGTGGATATATCTTCACCCACATCAGAGACCCTAAAATAATATGAGCTACAAAAGGGTGTTAAGGAGGAAAAGAACAATGAGGTTGTTCCTATTCTTGAGGAACAAAATTTGGCTTTTGAGCCTATAGTGAAACATGAGGGCCTATTGCAAGAAGAAGAAAAGCTAAACTATGTGTTGCAGCTGGAGGTTTCCCATGATATGGTGGAAAAGAAAACTTTTCCTAGGTTGTCCCAAGTACATGAGGTATAGGTTGTTTCTCATGAGCCAAAATATACTCCAGAGAGAGAAATATTGTTGCAGTAGCTAGAAGTACAATGTGGGTAGTTTAAGGCATAATTATCAAAGTGGTTGGAAGCCCAACAACAAGAGCATGTGGAAATTCTTGCAAGGGAGTTGGCTGCACAAAAATAAAGGTGTGAGAAAGAACTACTAGTAAAGTTGATGAATATGCTATCTACTACAAAAGAGACATCAAAGGAGGAACATCTAACTCTTTCTTCCACATCAAAAGAGTTTGCACAAGTTCATGTGGTGAAACCTCTTGTTTTCAATGATTCACATGGGCTAGAGGAGGAACAGGAACATGTAAAACTCCAACATGAAGAGAGAACACTACCATCCATACCATCAGATCTAAATCTTGTTGGCCATAAGAATTTGGAGGTTGCAAAGTACATTGACATCAAGGCTGATTGCTTAGACCCAAAACCATGAAGAGGATGCCTCATCAAGTGCCTAGCTCTACAACAATGCATGTTGCCCCTAGTCATGCTCATTCTAGAGCATGAAGAATATTTTCACAAGAAGGAGAAATTTTTTCTTGCTCAAGTTCATAGTTTCCCAGTGCTAGAGAGTTTTATTTTTCTTAGTTTTGGGAAGGTGTTTTAGAGTGCAGCAATATGTCTTTCATGCTTGTTGCTAGTTTAAGATGCCAATGCGCATGAAAGGAGAAATCAACTTGTAAGGAAGGGTAGCTATTTTAATAAGCCAGTCAATGGCTTTATTTGATCTTTTTGTTTGTAAATACTTATACATAGTAGAGTACGAGTTTTCAGCTTTCCAAGAAGTGCATGAGCACATTTGCTCCCTTTTTTGGATCTTTCCAGAGCTCTCTAGAGTTCTTTTGGTTTTTTGTTAGCTAGAGAATTTTGGTGAAGTTGCAGGTGGGATAATGTGTCAATTCTTGGTAGTGACTCCATGCTAAATGGATCGCTTAAGACCACTAATCCATGCTTAGTAGGGAAACACCCCCATTGAGTTGCCAAGAATGTTGGCCATTTTTCCCCCATTTAGTCCATCATTAATAACCAATCAAAGATATCTTCAATGGGCTATTTCATTTGATGTGGGTTAACATGAAATTTTATTGGGTTTCATAGTTTGGTTTAACTTGTTCTCTTCATGAATCAAGTTGGCTTGATTCCTTTATCGAATGAGCTACATTAGTAGTTCTTTGACCTAGTGAACTCAATTTCCTCATTCATCATTGTTCTTTGACCTAGTGAACTTGATTTCCTCATTCATCAAGTTGTGCATTAACACACATTTTCTACTGGGGTTAACATTTCATGTCAACCATTTTCACCATTTCAAAGAATGACTTTCCTACTATTTTTGAAACAACAAATTTTCTACTTTGGAAGGCTTACATTTTTTTGTTTTCATGAAATTGTAAAATTGATGCTACCTCTTCAACCATGAATCTGGGGATCTGCCAAACAATAGATTTATGGCACATGGTGGATTCTTCTTATGCTGGGTTGCTTTTGATCCAATGGTTCTCAAATTTTATAGAGCTACCTTTTGCTCTTGCAAAGATGTGATGGTCGTTAAATCTAGACACATCTTTGGATATTCATATTGAATACATCTTAGCCATTCATTTTTATGAAGAGGATATTAATCTAGGGTTTCATTTTACTCACTTTTTGAGGAGTTTTTTTACAGCATTTGGGATGTCTATTTTAGAATGAAGATCTACATCAATGAATCACTAATTTTTGGGCTAATCATATTTATTCCACACAGGCCAACTCTATATTTTTCATTATAGATTATCATGGTGTGTTATCTCATCCCATATTTTTTTTAAATGACACAAATTTATTTGTTTTGGCCATGACACATTACAATGACTATTCTTTAATGATGAACAATATTCTTTGGCCTTGTTTGCATGAAACCTTTGCATCTCCATTCATCTTTATTGATTGTAACGATCAAATCTAATGGGATTTTGATTTCTTATGGCTAGCTGCATTTATTTTTCCCTTCTTGTCACTTCACTACAACAAGTTGATTTCAAGATCAGATTTTACTCTAATATTCATTTATTACTCTTTGTAACTCAACTCCACTTGGGTTGGGGTTTGAGATTCATGTAAAATCTAAGTTATACCGGATTATAAAGGCAAGTTGTAAATAGTTTTTTGAGATCTTCTCTATTTGTATTTTCAGTAGATTATGCTTTGTAACTTTTCCTTCTACTAAAGGAACTTCTTATTTTCTTACCTATGATTGCCATTCTATTGTCTAGTGCGTGTATTTTCCTTGTAGTGAATGTTTTCTTTCTATTTTCTTGATTCATATATGTTGTGTTAAGTCTATTAGTAGTTGCTACATAATAATTTTTATTCATTTTTAGTACTTTTCTTAGTTCCAAACTTGCATGTGGTCCATTGGAGATAGAATAGAGTCAAGACTAGTATATTCTAGATTTTCATTGATGTGTAGTGTATTCATAAGAATAATTTGTAGCCAAACATTTCTATCTGGTGCATCATAACCATTTTTCTCTTTCTGCATTTTCTTTCAGTTCTCCTTCTCCCTTTCCCTCCCCAATTTTATTTTAGGTGTATCCTAATAGTGAGGAATCTGACCTTCTCTAAATGTTCAACCTTAGAGTGGAAGTCCCACACTTGGAGGTTATTTCCATGTTAGACAAGGTCACTTGAGTGTCATACATCAAGCAAGGATGCCTACTTTTGTGTCAACTACAACAACCACACAAAATAACTAAATACTTAGGAAAAGACCTAAGTTCACAATGCATAACTAACTCAAAATACCATATAAGAGTATGCACCCTTAGGAATAGGTCCATGTTCCATCCAACGATCCCAAAATAAAAGTGTAAATTCCAACTGACACAGATCAAAGTTCATGAATAAAATCTCTAAATATTTCCTATAAAATAAGACCATACTATCAAAAACCACCAAAATGGATCTAACTTCAAGATGATTAATCTATTTTTCATGTGCACATAGGATAAGGTCCACCAATTTTCTTCAAAAACACCCTCAATCACACAAATTATAAGGTCCACAAAATCTTGCTTGATGCTCCTATATCATTAACTCATATGTTTTCTTCACTCCATATGATAATCAAATAATGCATTACCTTTTCAAAGACTAAACGATCAAATTCCCATTGTAATTTTATCATACTTTGTCCTCTTTACTCAATAACTTCACTAGTTCATCTAGTTATTTCTCTTTTCAAATACTCTTCATCAATAAACTAATATAGAACTCTACATTGTTAGAAAATTTCTCCCCAATAAGGTTTGACATCAATGGCAACATAACAATTGTTCAAATTGTAGTTTCCAATAATCTCCAACTTTGGAATTGATGGGAAAATTTCCAAGTACCATGGAAATGAAAAATACTTTCTCATGATTTGTCATTAATAGTTCCCTTTATAGTTTATATCAGATCTTCATTAATATCCTTAGTTGCATTGTGATTCTCATCCATGAAACCTCCAATATGTTTCCTCTTTTTTATTTATTACACTTCTCCCTCTATGATACCAATTGTAGATTCATCAATCTAACACTAATTGCACTAACACTTATAATGAATCTCTTTTATATATTGGATGGTAACTTGAACACATTATCCCTCTTTCTTTGTAATTCATATGGTAATTGTCATACATATTATCCTCTTTGACTATAATGCCAAAGACATCATCCACTATATACACATCATCTTCTTTCTCACTTTTCTAATTGATCTTGCAATATCACTCCCTTTGTCATCTTTGACTTGTAGCTTCATCTACCCATACCTATTTCTATATTTTAACCAACTTTAGGAAGCTCCTAAAGTATGACCTCCCACATCAATGTGAAAGGTATTCTCATCATAACAATTGATGTAATGTTGAATCTCTACTCAACTTTCTTCAGATGATGGAATGACTCCTAAATGATCTCTTTGATACTCAAATGAGTCCTTAGGTAGTGCTTTAGTAAATATATCAAGTACTCACTCCTTTGTGTTCACATATTCAAGTCTCACTTCTTTGTATTGTACTAACTCTCTCAAGTAATGATATTTGATAGAAATATGCTTGGTCTTTGTATGCATCACATGATTCTTAGATATTTTTATAGCACTTGTGTCATCACAATATATGACCACAAGTTTAGCAATCTTTTCCTTCATACCTTTCAACAATCTCTTGATCCACATAATGTTTGAACAATTAATTGTTGCAACAACATACTCAGCCTCTATTGTGGATTGTGAAATACAATTTTTCTTCTTTCATGTCAATGAAATTAATTTTTTTCCAATAAAAAATGAACCTCCACTTGTACTTTTTCTTTCATCAATGTTTCCAACCTAGTTAGTATCTATGTAAACTTTTAGCTCAAACTTGTCATTCTTCTTGTACCATATTCTATAGTCTTATGTTCCTTTTAGATATCGCATATCCTTTTCACAACCATCATGCAATTCTCCATAGGGTTAGTATAAATTCTCACAATAATACCAATTTTTAATACAATGTAAGGTTTGATATGAACAACATACTCTAATTTTCCAATCATTAACCTATATATTATTTGATTCACTTTTGTAGAATTATCCTTATTTGATAGTTTATGTCTAGTCATCATAGGTATTCCAACTAGTCTTGAATCTTCCATTCCAAAGGTCTTCAATATCTCCTTGATATACTTTGATTGAGTAATTTAAATACCTTTCTTTATCCAATAAACTTGCAAACTAACAAAGAGTTTAATCTCTCAAAACATTGACATCTCAAATTCTTTGTACACCATATTAGAAAATTATTTATATAAAAAATTATGGCCTCCAAATATGATATCATCAACACATATTTCAGCTAGCAATATCTTGTTCTCAATTTCACTTTTGAAGTACATGTTACTATTATCATTAGTTCTTACAAAACCATTTTTCACTAAATAAGTGTGTAACCTTTCATACCATGCTCTAAGGACTTATTTCACACCATATAATTCTTTGTGTAGTTTACATACCATATTCCTATTGTTAGGATCAATGAATCCTTTAGGTTGTTTAATCTAGATTTCTTCTTCTAAGATTCCATTCAAAAATGCAGATTTCACATCCATTTGATATACTTTGAATCCTTTGTAAGAAACATATGCAAGAAAATTTCTAACTCCTTCCAACCTTGCAAATAGGGAAAATATCAGTCCATATTCAAATCTTTCCTCTTGTGCATATCCCTTACAAGCTAGTCTGTCTTTGTTCCCTATGACTTCTGCTTTCTCATTTAGCTTGTTTCTGGATACCCATTTTGTTTTAATCATATTCTTATCCTTTGGCCTTGGTATGAATTCTCATGTATTTTTCTTCTCTAATTGATCAATCTACTCATTCATTTCTTTAATCCAATCTTCATTCTCCAAAGTAACTTTAACTAATCTAGGCTCAAAATCACATAGTAAACATGTATGCTTCTTCAACTTGTTTCTTGCCATGAATCTTGAATCTTTATCTTGAATGTTTTTATCTAGTGTATGATGTCTTGTTACTTATTTTGTTAAGACATGTTCAAATCTTCTTTCTTCTTGTCATAAATCACTTATTCCTTCTTTCTCATCTTCTTTGGGTATCTTTGGCTGTTACTCGACATTTTATGTCTAGTGTTTGGTCTCCTTTCTCTAACATTTGGAATCTTCTCTATGTGACTTAGCTCCTAAAACCTAATATACAATAGCATGTTGATCCTCGATAGAGATTTTGTGTTGAATATCGATAGTGCCTAGATGCTAATGCTTGAAATCCTCTGTCTCTAGTTTATATAATATACTATGTTCTCTTTCATATATATAGGCATTTTTTTGTAATATTTACATTCTTTCTTTCATTTTTTTCTAAAAATTCATCAATTCTAACATTTACACTTTCCACAATTTTGTTAGTGTTAGAATTCAAACACTTGAATGCCTTTCTTTTAATGGAATATCCTAGGAATATACCTTCATCACTCTTTGCATAAGTTTTCCTTTCTTTCCATATTTTAATATGGAACACTTACTTCCAAATAATTTGAAATAATTTACACTAGGTGCATAGCCATACCAAAGTTCAAAAGGGATTTTGTTTATACCTTTCTTAACTTGAACTCGGTTCAGTGTATAACTAGAAGTACTTACAAGTTCTCTCAATAATTTTGTGAAAAAATATTCTCCATCATTAGTATCCTTGAACAATCCAAGATTGACCTATTCATTCTTTTAGCTATCACATCCTATGGTGGAGTCCTTGGTGCACTCATTCATCTTTTGATTCCATTAGCATTGCAGAATATATTGAACTCATCTGATATGAATTCACTTCCTCTATTTGATATCAAGCAATTTAGAATCTTACCTATTTCATTTTCAACTTTATCTAAATAATACTTAAATATTTGAAAATTATCAAAATTATCTTTAAGAAACATTACAATCATCATCTTATAGAAATCATTAACAAATAGAATAAAGTAATTATCACCATAATAACTTTTTACTCCAGTAGGACCACATAAATCAGCATGTACAACTCTAAAATATCATCAGAAGAATAGGTCTTTCTCTTGAAACTAGACTTTGTCATTTTTCCCATTTGACATTGTTTGCACATGAATTTATTAGGTTTCCTCAATCTTGATAATGCTCTTAATTTTTTCATCATACTAACACCTTCAAAACTATCAAAGTTCACACTAGCCTCTTATTCCATAACCAAACTTCCTCAAAACTTTCAAATAGACATGCATCTTTAGATAGGTCTAGGTAGAATAAATTACAACTTTTTTTCTCTCCACTTCCAATTAGTTTTCTTGTAGCATCATAGATCTTGTCCTTCTAAATTGTTCAAGTAGGCCACACTCAAAAAGTTATATTTAAAACCATCAATCCCACAACATTCAATACACTTTATCCTTTTACCTTTCACATAACATGGTACATCACTTCCAAACTTAAAACTACTCCCATTATAATGTTCTAGCTTTTCAAACTTGTATCATCAATCATATGATGTGAGAAACCACTATAAAACATCCATCTATCATTCCTATTCACATGTGAAATTAAATAATTTTTCTCATCTTCATTAGACTCATCTTTCATTGCAACAAAAATAAACTCTTCATGGTTTTCATCAAAATCACTATTAGAACCATCTTCTTCAACATTTTATCAAGTTTTCTTATATTTTCTTTTGTAGTCTTTGTTACCTTAATTATCTCTATTGTCTTTCCTTCCTCGGATAATTTTTTTCTTTCCTATCTTCCTTCTCACCTCTATTATGACATCTTGCAGCAATATGACTAACTTTGTTACATGTAAAATAGATAGTATGAAGTTTACTTTGTATTTTCCTTTTTCTCTTGGTATCCTTATTTCTTATATTCTTTTTCTTTCTTTTAGATCCATCAAGGATTAGTTGAGACATGAAAGAACATTCAATAGTAGAAGGTGTATAGTTATCAAAATTTTACAATTCAATCCTAGTGAGTTTACCAATTAGACTCATCTTTCATTGCAACAAAAATAAACTCTTCATGGTTTTCATCAAAATCACTATTAGAACCATCTTCTTCAACATTTTATCAAGTTTTCTTATATTTTCTTTTGTAGTCTTTGTTACCTTAATTATCTCTATTGTCTTTCCTTCCTCGGATAATTTTTTTCTTTCCAATGTTCCTTCTCATCTCTGTTATGACATCTTGCAGCAATATGACTAACTTTGTTACATGTAAAATAGATAGTATGAAGTTTACTTTGTATTTTCCTTTTTCTCTTGGTATCCTTATTTCTTATTCTTTTTCTTTCTTTTAGATCCATCAAGGATTAGTTGAGACATGAAAGAACATTCAATAGTAGAAGGTGTATAGTTATCAAAATTTTACAACTCAATCCTAGTGAGTCTACCAATTAGACTATCCAAGGTTAGATCATTACCAGGTGTACATCTCAGTGTTTGAATTGTAGATACTTTAATTACATAGATAGGAAGGAAAGTCCTCAATACCTTGTGTATCATAGTCTCATCATATATGTGTTATCTTTCTCCTCTAATTGTATTCACAACCTCCTTGATTCAGCTATAATATTGTGGAACAATATCTCCTTCTTTCATTTTCATGACATCAAACTTGTCTCTCAAGCTTTTTCTTTATTTGTTAACACATTTTCTCTCCTCCATGGATTTGTGCCAACTTATCCTACATTTTCTTTGTAGTAGTTTAGTCCTTTACATCATCAAATTTAGCATAACAGAGGGAAGATACCAGATCTATTATTATTTGATTGTGCTCCTACTTCTCCTTGATTTACTGAATAGTCATGGGTACAGGTACTTCAATAGCTTCATTGTCCAAGTAGTATAATGTACAATTTCCAACTCTAGATAGATGTAATTTCATCAATCATTTCTATGAAGGGAAGTTCTCTTTGTTCAGCTTAGGTACCTCTCTCTTGTACATCTTGATTCAACTTAAGTCCCTTTAAACTTTACTTACAAGTAGGAAAACTATGATACTATTTGTTAGAATATTTAGAATAACTGAGAGGGGTGCGGGTGAATCAATTATCCTAAGGTCCAGACAATACTACATTTGGATTGCATTTTTGACCAAAATTTTGATGGTAGACCAATTTGGCTTGTCAAATTCATTTTAAAAAAAAAATGATCCAGATAACATCAAAATTTTGACGTCAATTAAGTTTATTGTTAAAATTTTGATGTTATTGGGGATATAAAAAACAAAAAGAAAAGTGAAACTTTATTTATTTACATAGAAAAGTGTGGGCCGGAGGCTTTAGAGGTGTGATGAAGAGCCATTCAAGATAAGGGTTTTCAGTGCTTCAATCTAGCATAGTGGAACTAATTTTTTTTGGAGCCATATCTTGCATATACCACATTGTAGGGTTCAATTTGGCACATCAATAAAAGCAAATTCAAACGGTGAAACCCATGCTAAATAAATAACCAACAAAAACAAGAATGTCTCTCATGCCCTAGAATATTTAATACATTTTAACGTTTTGGATATCTTCAAGCATGAATCAACATAGTCACTTTCTCAGAATGTTTTGGACTCACCACTTATTGAATTTCCTTCATAGTCCATTGATATTTAATGGTTTCTATGGATCCCTCTATACAAATTTTTGGAACTTCATATACAAGATTCAATGTTTGAGACTTGAATTAGGGTGATAAACAAGAGCCATTATGGGATTGACCATTACCATAATTAACTTTATCTCTACTAAGTTCCTCTTTTTAACCTTGGAATAATCTAGGCTCTTGCTAATTCAAGGGCATTGGTTGTAAACCTAAGTGAATGCCCTAGCTAGCAAGAAAATATTTTTTTAGTAGATGTTGCTTAAATTCTCTATGAGTCTTTTCTTTGTGCTAATGGTAAGATGATAATTTTGGCTCTCTTCATATCTACACACACTTTTGTTTTTAGGTAAATATGATGAATGGCCTATATTTATGGAATTAAATGTTAGAGGGAAATGTTAAAAAAGGATGGAATGATTAAGTAGTGGCTGCATATTTCTAGCATGCACCTATTCACCCACAATATGAATTCTAACTACTAAGTTGTCACCACTCCCCCTTTTTAGGAGGTATCATAGAAGTTATGCAAAAGATCTTGAAGCTTCATCTAGGATCAGCTAAGTTAACTAGTTTCCTCTATTTTTAGTGCTTAAATAATAATGTTGAATCCTCCTTGCACCTCCAAATTTGTGAAACCTTTCATAAGTGTGATGTGAAGATCTTCTAGCTAAGCTATCAATCCTTATATGGGTTTGGTTACATGTGTAGGGACATCTTATGGTGGTTTGCTAATGGTTTTATCCCATGTTCTATAGGACTTGGTCATGACTACACAAATATTTATAAAGATTCTAGCCATGTAAACAAAATTAATCATAGTATGTACTGAATAAACGAATTTGACCACAAAATAGTACCAAAGAGTGACAATCCGATGCTATGAGCCAAAAAATTAAAATGGTTTATAAAGTTATATCTTATTGTAAATATTGGATAATACATAGTAGGATAATAAAGGAAAAATAGTCACACCAATGCTTCATCTCCGTCTAGAAAAATAGCTAATCCTCATAGCCTTACAACAAATAAAGAAATTGTGGCTAGTTATGATAAGTATCAATCCCTCCCTCACAAGATATAAGACATGCTTTCATTCACACAATTTTTTGGTATCAAATCAAATGTAAAAACTAAACGAAAATCTAAATATAGTAATAAATAATTGGGAGAAGTGAAGAATTAATTGTGCAAGAAAAGGGAAAGGAAAAGGGTCACTTATTTGCAAATTTTGAACTACAACTCATCAAAGTCAATGTAAAAATCAATTATCATGCAGTATCCCTAAAGAAGAAGGAAAAACCTTGGCTCAAAAGGAAACACATAGTACACCATTGAGACTTCATGTTGATCAAAAAATTGATCAAATTAAAATCATGGCCTAGCCCATTACAAAAGTTGGAAACATGTAACCAAGGTATGCAATTTTTATTTTATTTTTGTAAAAGTAATTTTGATCATGAGGTAACATCCATTTCACATGAACTCAATAACATGGTTGAGTCTTCCTATGTTCGTACTAAAGTTGATAGTAGTGCACACGAGATATATATTGTGGAATCGAGGCATAAAGGTCATTATTTTTTTCATCACATTGTCAAAGATGTTAAAAGGACACAAGATTATGTATGGGTAGTCATAAAAAGTTGAGAAGGCCAAACTGTTTATTCCCCAAGAAAGACAATGGTTACAAGAGATCTAAGAAGGTCAATTTTGCATGTTTCTATTTCTAATTTTTATACAAGGAATCAATCATTATAACTTCTTTTTTCAATTCATCCTTTCATAAGAATTTTGACTATAGGGAACTATATGTCTTTGCAAACTAGCATCTTAAAACATCTTAGGTGGCTTCATCTCTTGCACTATCTCTACTTAATTTCCCTCAAATTTTCTACTCCAATAAGGTGGGTGTTATGAAAATAGAAAGTAAACAATTCATCTCCATCCTATACCCTTTCTACACAACAAAAACTAGGGGTTTCCACCATGGGGATTAGGAAGAAGATTCCATTTCAATTAAAACCCTAAGCATAGATTAGGGTAACCAATAGACAAAAAATAAATCAAAAGTATTTCAAGATTAACCTACATGCCTCAAACTAATTAGCACTTTTTATAGGAAGAAAAAATACAACTTTTTATAATATAAGCATGTACCTAGTGTAAAATTGTAAGGAGATATTAAAATTGTACTTGCTCTCTACACCTATTTTCCCAACCAAATTTATTTCTTATTGATTCAAATCCATACTTATCAAATCCAACCCTTTAATAGGTTGAAGAAAATTAATTTATAGTCTATATCTCTTGACCTTACATATTCATTCCTACTTGATTAATCAAAACAAAATTTTGACTGTAGACCTTGAAAATTTGCAAAAAAATTTACTCAGCAACAATATTCGTTGCATGAAAACTTTTTGTTAATTTTTGAAACTTCTCCATATTTCAAATCAAATTCCTTATAATTTCTTCCAAGGTGACAAAATTTCATATGCATATGTATGTATGTGTATATATACATATGCATGTATATATGTGTACATAGTGGATTCACGTATTCATGATGTTGGAAATATTCAAGACAATGCTAAGTTACTGAGAGGGGAGGGGTGAATTAGTAACTTCTAAAACTTTAACAATTCCAATTCTTAATCCAATAATCCAATTATAAATTAATTCATCACATCTGATCTAATTGCATGCATGAGAATATGAAAACATAAAAGCATCCATAACAATTTGACACAAAGATTTGGTAACCTAGAAACCGTAAAAATAGAAAGTAAAAATGAGGTGGGGAAGATACCCACAAACTTTAGTACTATAGCATAAATTTGTCTTGCTAGGGCTTACATTGATCACTTATGATGATCTTCCTTGCTAGGAGCAATTAGGACTTCTAGGTCCACCTTGTGAAAGGATTTTACATACAAGGAACTATGCAATCGGTAAAGAGATTTATAAGAAACTATTAGGTCTACCTTGTTATAGGATTTTGACTAGATTTCCTATTAGGATGAAACAGTAGTAGATCTCTGATCTTGCAACTTGATTTTCTAAGTGAGATTCCTTTGTGTATTGGTCACCTTTTTGTGATATATATGTCACTTCTACTCCTTATGCTGTTATGGCCTTTACAATTCACTCTTCTTCTGCTGTATTCATAAATTTTCACTTTTTCAATTATTCACATTACATTGATATGGTACAATACATTACATATTTATACCAATCCAAATTACATAATTACAAAGTTGGCCACGATACAAGTTAACAAAAATATTACAATGTCGACCCACATAAAGATGCTTGAGTTCTAAAGACTGACTTGGTGAAGTTGTGATACTCAACATCCACTGTCAATGCTTAGAATCATCATGCACTCCGTAGATGTAGAAGCTTAGTCCATAATGATCTCTTTCAAGTAGCATTGAACTCAGTCTTTACTAGTGACTTATCATGCAACTCAACAAATACTGAATCACTTGTTTACCATGCCAGAAATTGGTAAAAACTATCACCTTAAGCTCAGTTAACACCAGCTTTGCATCACATGAACTGTAAACTAAGTAAGAATTGCATTGCTTGGTAACCATTGATAAGATCAACATATACTAAAATGCATGGTTTATACTGTTAGACTTCACAATAAATGAATCTTCTCTATAAACACTGAGATTTGTCCAAAGAGCTCGCTAGTGACTTAAATACTTGGCAAACACTGAATAATGTATAATGAGCTTGGTAGCTATAGATAGTCTGAATAAGTGTGTGTCACTACTAAAAAACTTGACTACTATGTCAACAATCTCCCCCTTTGATATTAGTGACAAAAACACTTATCAGCCAAAATTGAATATCTTATATCCATCACGACATGATATTGGCTAGGTAGAGTATACTATTTTTTTGAGATTTTTCAAATTTGATTTTATAAGGTATATGCATTTACTATACAAATTTTGCTATATACAACATGTCTTCAAGTTCTCCCCCATAGCATATTTCTCATCATATTATGTGTCTTCCCACCTTTTTGATAGTAATGCCAAAGATTTATTCTAACTTATTTACATAGAAACACCAAAATGGGATAAGAATTTAGAATGTACCTTGAGAATGACTGCCAAGATTTTATTCCAATTTTATTGCAAGACATTGCATGTATGAAGTGCAATTTGAACTTTTGCAGATAGTTCTATCATATGGCCCGCAATAGAGAAGTTATTATCATGGATTAGATTTTTTGGATATACAATATGTTTTTGCATCACATCCATGTTTGGAAGAATCAATCAATGTTGATTAGATCCTTGCTTCTTGTCTCAACAATTCAGTCTACATATCTTAAAAAAATTTGATTAAATCTTGAAATGTGCATAGCTTGAACTAGGGTCAAGTTGTAGCTACTAATCACTAGCCTTTAGATCTATATCTATTTTGGACAATTTGTCATTTAGTTATTTTGTAAATTCAGAGACATCACATAGCTTCTCAAAAAGTGATGATACATTTGAACAGGACATTTCAAGATTGACCAAAATTGTAGAAAGCTCTACTTGATGAACGGCTATTTGCTAAGCAATCTGCTTCAATACTTTATTATCAAATTTCTTTTCATCTTTTTCAACTAGCTTTTCTTGACCATTAGTGTCCTCATTGAATTTTTGGACTACTTCTACTAGTTGATACAAAATAGGTTTAGAGGAATCAATCTCAATTCCTATTGCCTCAGTAAAAATATTCTTGGCATCTTCAATTATCTTATACTCCTTATCTCTCTCCTCTCTTAATCTTTTCTGCTTAGCATTTTTATGAAGGAGTTCAAAAAAATTTTGCATTTGGTCTAGAGTAAACCTATAAATATCCCAATTGGGGATTACTATTTCCTCATCTAGATCAATATCTTCCTCTATCTCCTTTCCTTTCCCTAAAATTTTTGTGCTTGGTTGAACCTTAGGCTCAACTATCCTTACACTTATTGATTTTATATTTGGAATGAAAAAAAATGGTAAACATACTTGGGCTTGCACTAAAAACTAATACTATACTAAGGGAATACTTATAGAAATATTTGAAGAATCCAAAATTGAATTCAAAATTGCAATACCCAAAATTGAAGTAGTCAAAATTGGTGTGCTTATCACTGATGTACTTAAAACTAAAGTAGCCAATGTTTCCATAGCTGATGATACCAACTCAATTGATGAAGAAGGAGTCTATAGCTTGGTAGATGAAGTAGAGGTTACTTACATCAATGATGTGCTGAGTTGAGTAGGGGTAGAGAGTGATTGGACATTTGATGTATCACTAGTGATCACAATGTAGAGAGTGATTGGACATTTGATGTATCACTAGTGATCACAATCAAACTTGATGAAGTTTTCTTCATACTTGATGTTGTCAATGGTTTTATTGGGGAGTGAGGAAGAGAGGCAATGACTACTACATCTATCTTGATAGTGTCAGTCTCCTCATCATCTTACTTTTCCTCGTCAACAACCTCTTGCTCCTTGTATTCTTCATAACCAACCGTGGAAAAATGAGTTGATCCTTCATCATCCTCTTCATCCTTTTCATCATCATTATCATCATCATCATCCTTTAATTCAACTAGAAATTCACTTGGTTTATGAAGATGATAGAAATTTTTTCTAAGTGTTGGTTGCATTCTTCACAACATATTCAATACCATTCATTAAAATTAAACAGGTATTGGATTTGAGATTCATCTTATCTTCATTTTTCTTTAGTGACTCTTTTACCTCAGCATCTGATATGCTCGGTAATAACTACCTCAAGACTTGAGATTAAATGTCTTTGACTATTTTCTTGGTATGTTCCCATTTGGGCCTAATTTTGTTTAATAATTCACTAGGAATATGAGAAGCTAGCTAGTTAGGGGAGTACATCCATTGTCCCATCTTATCCATGACCATATCTTCTATTTTCTTGTTCTCCTCATCTATTCTAGTTTAATATTTCAAAGCCTTGAAGTCTATTATACCTACGCTGGATTTCAATTCCTTTAGCCTATCCTAGAAGGTGGGTGGAGGTTAGCTAAATATGATATCTCCTCCTTCTTTGTCAGCCTTCCTCATTAACCTCCTTGTGAAGACTATAATGGATTTCTTCATTTTCTTCGTGATGATCACCTTTCTTTTTTTCTTTAAAGGTTCTTCATTCTCATATTCCTCCTCATCCTCTTCTTCCTCCACTTCCTCACCTTTTCCTTTGGTTAACAAGAGAGTTGCACTTGATTTCAGATTTTCTATCCTTCTCTTCCCTTTCTGAATTGCGTATGGGATCTTTATCTTAAGTTCAATCCTAGCCTTTGCTTCATCATATTTTCTAAAGTAAGAGGCATTGAGATTGACTAGTTCATTGACAAGGGCTTCAATTATGTCTTTTGTCTCATCAATTTTCATCTCATAGCCAAGAGGTTTCACCCACGCAACTCTAGGCCTAACTTCTTGGATATATACCTTGTCACTATCAACCATGAAACATAAATCATCTTTATAGTCCTCAACTTACTTCTTTGGAATCCTAAACCTATTGTTCATTTTCTCCTTAAATGTATCGAAGTAATTATCCATAATGCTGCTGCAATTTTCACCCATCTCAATAATATACTTGTTTATTTGATAGAGCACAGGAACATCTTTTCTCCAGACTATAGTGCCTTTAGAAGGGAAGAACTTCTATACATAAAAGAATAGGAAGGTCAACAATGAACCAAATTTGTAGAGTTTTTTCTTGGATGTCCTTATGTTTTCCATGTTCTTCTTGAACTATTTCAACAATAGCTCAAAAAGATCATAAAACAAGTTGTTCTTCACCACCTTATATGCCAAATCCACAGCTTCACGTGATACATTGTTTAGTTATCTTGAACTGTATATCTTGTGGGAAATAACATGAATTCCAAACCTTAGTTCACCATCATTGGCACTCCTAATTTTCATCCCTCTGCCATCCCATTTAGCTAGGGTTTTCTTCTCCAACTCTGCCTGACCTAGGGTTTTTGTTTTTTTGGCTCTGGCTAGTATGGGGAGGCTAGTGATTTGATGAATCATCTTCTTTGTTATCAAAATTGGTTGTTCTAACCATAACTTTCTATTATGCAACTAACTGAGGATAAACCTAATCTATTTGATTTGAATTTCTCAAGGCATATGAGGGATATATGTCAACCATTTGATTTCTAGATGTTGATGCTTGGGTTTTAAGGCTCCATTTACACTTAACTAACGTAGGGCATCATCCATTTCTAGTGTACCACTTTCTTGAATAACACATTTGAAATGAGTATAAATTTCATTAACAAGAGGTACCTTAGGAGGATTCTAGGATTTCACACCACTTAAATCTAGGGTTTTAGCAATCGCAGGAGTTAGTTTGAAGTCTGACACTTTCCATTCAATTCCACGAACCAACATATTAGATCCTTGCTTGAATTTTCTACTACTTGATGCCATTTTCACTCGGTAAATTGAGAGAACTCAAAAAAATTTCACTAGAAAATTCATTCAAATCACTTTGATTGCATTGAAAATTGCTCTTTGTAATAACACTAAAAATTCACATTAAAAAATGAATTTGATTCCATTCCTTTTGATTAAATTTTTCCATTAATGCTCGGTACAAAAGTAGACAAGTTGACATCATGCTTGATAGACTATCATCCACTACTCTGTATTGATCACTCAACAAAGACTTCGTGACTTGGTAACAATAGGAGTCTTCATTACTTCTGACCTTGCTTGGTAGAGTCTATGATCCAACCTTACTCAGTAGAGAAGGTAATTCAATAGACATTAATACCCGTATCATTCTATGATCCCTTTGGATATTGCATACAAACTTGGATCTTTGTCACCTTTCAATTGGAACTAATTCAAATGTCATCTTGATAGCTTGGTTCCAATTCTCGCTTGAGAACTTAACTAGAAATGGTGGAGTCATCAAATTCTTGAGTGACTTGACCATCATTACTCAAATTAGTATCCTCGATAGACTTAGGAATCCATTGCTATCTTATCTTCTTTCAAATGTTACCAACCTTTGCCTTCTTTTCATCTTCAATTCTACCAGTATTCATGCAATTCTTGGCAAGATGACCAGGTTTTATACAAGTGAAACATCATTTGGTGGTATATCTTTTCCTCATATGATGTTTAACATAGTTCATGCCAATGTATCTAAATTCTCCAGAGTAATGATATCTACACTAGGTATTGTAGTCCCAACCAAATATTTCTTTCACAATTTTCTCTACTGGATTGAATAACTTGGTTTTACATTCTGATGCCTTATGTCCATGTTTCTTACATTTATGAAATTTTCCTTCAAATCTTGGTTTCTCTTTGCATTCATTAGCCCTATGACCATGTTGATTGCAATTATAACACTTTCCATTGAATTTTTCTTTCCCATTCCTCCAACATTTATTTCATGTATGACCTATCTTCCCACAATAACTTCAAGTAGGTCTTTGATTCTTTTGAGCACCTTGTTTGGAGGATTGACCTTCTTTTTTGTATCCAATTCCTACTATTCCTTTTTATCTATAGAGGTTCTTCTCATTGAATTGATTCATGTCTTCTAGGGATTTCATCATCCTTTCATTGAGTTGCCTTTCAAAATTCAAATAATTCTACAATTTTTTGATCTCAGATTCATGATTTCTTCATTTGCATTGGTGAGTTGATCGATGAAGTCAGTCTGCTAGAGGGATAGATGTTGAATCTCATTATCTTTTCCTTCTATTTTTTTCTTTTGTTTAGCTTTTCTCTTCCAAGATTTCACATAGGCTTACTAACTGGATTTCTTGCTCTCTTCTTAGTTTCCTTACTTCTTCTTGCAGTAAACCATTCTTCTCTAGGAGTTCTTTGATTACATCATTTTCTTCATCTAAGATACTTGAAGGGGAAAGTTCTTCAATGTACTGAAGATCATTCATTTGATTTTCAAGTTCCTTTCTCCTTTTCAGGGATTGGGAAAGTTTCTTCTTTTCTTTCTTAAGTTGGGGAATGGCCATTTCCAGATCCACCTTTTCATTGTCAATAGCTTTGTCAAGTTTGAATATCTCCATTTCCTTGATCTTTGGTCAAGCAGTTAAACTTTCTCCTGAGAACCACAATACTCTGATACCAATTTTTAGAAATATTCAAGACTATGCTAAGTTACTAAGAGGGGAGAGGTGAATCAGTAACTTTTAAAAATTTAACAATTCCAGTTCTTAATCCAATAATACAATTATCAATTAATTCATCACATCTAATCTAATTGCATGCATGAGAAACTGAAAACATAAAAGCATCCGTAAAAATTTGATACAAAGTTTTGGTGACCCAAAAACCTTCCAAATAGAAAGTAAGATTGGGGTGGGGATGATACCCACAAATTTTAGTACTGTAGCATAAATTTGGACTGTTAAGGCTTACATTGATCACTTCTGATGATTTTCCCTATTAGGAGCAATTAGGACTGCTAGGTCCACCTTGTGAAAGGATTTTATATACAATGATATATGCACTTAGTAAAGAGATTTATAAGAGCCTATTAGGTCTACCTTGTTAGAGGATTTTGACTAGATCACCTATTAGGATGAAGAAGTAGTAGATATTTGATCTTACAACTTGATTTGTTTAGTGAGATTCCTCTGTGTACCAATCACCTTTTTGTGATAGATATGCCACTAATGCTCCTTATGCTATTATGGCCTTTACAATTTGCTCTTCTTCTTTTATATTCATAACTTATTCACTTGTTCACTTATTCACATTACATTGATATGGTACAATACATTATATATATACCAATCTAAATTACATAATTACAAAGTTGGCCATGATACAAGTTAAAACAAATATTACAAAGTCAGCCCACATGAAAACACTCAAGTTTTGAAGGCTGACTCGATGAAGTTATGATATTGGGAATCCACTGTCAATGCTCAACATAGTCATGCACTCAGTAGATGTAGAAGCTTAGTCCACACTGATCACTTTCAAGTAGTCTTAAACTCAATCTGCATTGGTGACTCAGTAGATATTGTGCAACTTAGAAAATACTGAATCAATTGTTTACCATGCTAGAACTTGGTAAACACTATCACCTTAAGCTTGGTTAACACTAGCTTTGCATCACATGAATTGTGAACTTGATAAGCATTGCATAGCTTGGTAACCACTGATAAGCTCATCATACACTAAAATGCAAGGTTTATACTACTAGACTTCACAATAACTAAATCTACTCGGTAACCACTAAGATTTGTCTAAAGAGCTTGATAGTCATTGAAATACTTGGCAAACACTGAACACTATACAATGAGCTCAATAGCTATACATAGTTTGAATAAGTGTGTGCCACTACTAACAAAATTGACTGATATGTCAACACATGAGACCTTAGAGTAGAGTACAAATAGAATGACAATGAACTAATATAAACCCAAGAAATCATTGTCAAATAGAGACTCTACAAACATCCCATGTTTCCCTAACTGCAACCGCTAAGATTGCTCTTAGACAGCATCTCAATGACAGCTCTAGAATGGGAGTATGCTATGAATGAAGATCTAAAAATGTCTATGCAACAACTATGTGAGAATGCAGATTATATGAGTATAATAACCCTAAAATGCTATGCTAGGAGCATGCAATAGGTTAAACATATGCTAAATAATACTAAATAACATGAAAAGAATGCTAAAATGCTATCAAAATGACATGAATTTTTTATAATGACAATGCTAAAAGATGATAACTAAAAATGTGCCTATAGTGCATATGCCTAAAACTTGGGCCCCTTTTGCTCTTGAATTCTCCTCATATTTATAGGATTTTAGAATGGGATGGGGTAAGAATTAGGTTTTCACTTTTGATTGGGGGTAATGGTGAAACTATAAATATATCACAAGGTACCAAGAGGAATAGTCCAGCAAACGTAGTTTGTGAGGATAAAATGAGGATTTTTCCAATTCTTTTAAATGTAAAGGGAAGATTTTTACTTTTGTGAGGATAAATGGATTTATTGGTTTAACTAATGTTCCATTTATTTTCAAGTTTTTGTCTTTTCCTTTTTCCCTTTTTATTTCATTTTATGATTTTTAATTGTTTTTCTCCTCCTTTTAAGTTGATTTAAGTCCCTTTTGATTTGATAGATGATTTGATTGATTACCCCTAATGTAACAATTGATTTAAAAGTCTATTTTTTTCCTTTGATTTTATCCTCAATTTGCATCATTTGATTAAAATTACATTGTTTTATGTCTTTGCCAATTTTTGGGTGTCTACAAATGCCCCTCTTTTAGATGATATGCAAAGCATATTATTTCAAAGACTATCTAAATTTCTATCTTTAGGTCAAATTCTGATAACTGAATGTCTATTCCATGATGTTTGATTGATTCAAGGTTGATATGGTGCCTGATTGTTGATAATTTGTTGTTTGATCACTGATAATTTGATGTTTGATTTGATGTTGTGATGTTTTAAAATCCTTCATTTAGGATAACTTGATTGAATGCCCTAATAATTGATTTTAATGTTAAAATTTTAGTTGGAGTAGCTCATTTTTTATATTTGAAAATTTTTGATGCCTCAATATACTGCCCCCTCATAAATGAAATTGGAGAAATGAATGTGTGAAATAGGAATAGTCCAATTTTATTTCTGACAATGTGGATAAATGATGGATGAGGATGATCGAGTTGGTTTATAATAATACCCAATTCAAGAAAATAATCAAAAAAATGTTTTAATTGGGGTGGATAGGGCAAAAATATGTCATAAAAATGCCCCTAAGGAGGGTTAACTAGGTCAAAGGACCTTTAACCCTTGTTATTTTCACACTCCCTTTTAACTTTTGGTGATTTGGAGATTTGAGCTAACAAGGATGGTGGTCCCTTTAAGAGCATAGGTTCGAGAGGGATCATAGGTATGAGAATCCAATAGGCTACGATTCCCGGTGAGTTGTCAAGAGCCTCTATTTTTAAGTTTATTGAATGTTTACATGATTTTTTTAACTTTGGTGTCAATTTTTGTCATGAATGTGGTAATTTAGACAATTTAGCCCATTTACTATTTCTTTTAGCAAATTTAGAATCTTTTCGTGCATCCGCTTAATAGAATAGCGTATTCGTGTTATCAAATAATGCATATGAAAACCCTAGGTTTGACTTAAATAGAACATATCTAAAACAAATGGTGCATTCATAGATGCTTGTAGTGATTTTGATTGTTTTGGTGTATACAATGTATCTTGTAGCACATTTGACCTTTAGGGTTTGTCGAGTCAATAGGATCATGTTGATAGGTCATGTTAAAATGCATAGGACAAATGTTTTGGTGCTTTTACCTATAATAACACTTTTGTGTGTTGAAATAGTGCATATCATTACTTTGGCAGTGCATTTGCATTTCATAGTGCATCTTATTAGTATAACGATGCTTTCAATAAGTTTATTAGAGCATAATCCTATTATAGGGCATTCAATTGATGTAATAGTGCATATGGTTAGGAAATAACACAAATGATTCCTACAGTGCATTTTATTGTAGAAATGGTGCTAATGATGAGTTGAATAGTAGAAACATATTGCAAAGGATTTATTGAGTGCCAGAGGCTAGATTATGGATTTTTCTAATAGGGGTTTGTGTAACAAGAAAAGGATAAAGTAGTTACAAAATGATGTTCAATACTAATCTAATGATGTTAGATAGATAGAAAATGATACATTGCTTAGGATATAGGGAAGGGAAAATGAAAATGTCCAGCTCATGATATAGAGTGGGACACATAACTAGTCCAGGATAGAACCATTAGCCATGTAGCTTGATGCTGAAATTTGATTGATGTATGATGATCACTTGTGAGAAAAACTAATGTTATTAGTTGATTGTTTGATGAAATAGGTATGTGAGTGCAAGCTCATGGTGTGGGGATTGTATCCATGGCCATTAGAGCTAATTGGTAGATTGTCTATACCAGATTGATAGGTGATTGACAGATATGGATTCACCTCTTTGTTACAAATGCCTCAGTTCTAGGTGAATAGAGGATTATTGATAGCTATGGTTGAGTGTTGACACTCATACCACAACACCTTCCATATGCTACCAGGGGATATGACAATATCTACAAAGGATGCATACCAGATTCTCAAGATTTTGAGAATGGGAGACCTTGTGTAATATGATCAAACTATAGATTGGGAAACATTTAGAGATTCATTTGGTGATGATAGCATTGGGGATGACAATGTATCCTAGTTTCAAATGTTGCAGTATGACCCATTGTCTATTATGTTGGCTGAATTGATATTTGGATTTTTTCTACTAGATAGGTGAGGATGGGGATGTTCAGTGGGATTGAGTTAGATTATCTAGGACATGATTGATCAGCCATGAAGGTTTTCATGGGGCAACTGTATAGTGGCCCATTTATATCATGGTTTACACCAGGTTGTACACTCGAGTGCCTCATCACTATTAGCAGATGTAGTTTTTTATTACAAATATGGACATGGGAGCACCTTCCTATTACTTAGCCAATATGTGTGTGTCAATGATCATAGGATATTCCATACATATATACCTATTCAAGTGTGATCATGTAGCCTATCTGGGCAAGATAGAGTATTGGCAGCAGATGTTGGATGACATCATATGGAGGCTGTACAAGTTTACTCAAGTGTGAGCTAAGGATGATGATGAGCTAGTATACTTCTTTTCTCTAAGTTTTTTGCTTGGTTAGGTTCCCATAGTGATTGAGATATTTTTCTTTAGGAGGTTAGTGAGACAGTTTGGTCAATGATAGGGCATGCCCCACGGATCAACCAATTATGCACGTGCTTAGGTAGAGAGGCTAGTATGGGGGCCAACCTTAGAGTATGAGGCCTGTAGGGAGGCATTTTTGCAAATGATAGAGACACCACATGTATGGGCATTGAGAGGTTGGGAGGTAGACACAGGGATGGAGGGAGATTATGCCCAATGGTTTTGTAAGAATTCATTCTTGCTCAATATATAGATCTTGTAGAGCCAATACTTAAGATTGAGGATCAATCTAGTGGAGGGAGTGATGGGGATGATGAGATTGGATGAGGGAGAAGTAGGGGTTAGTGCTGAGTTAGAGGTAGAACTAGGGGTGGAACAAGGATATGGGGGAGGTATGGAGGGCGAGGCCAAGTAGCAGTGTTACCACAACTAAGGGTTATTGCCTAGAGCCCAACGCAAAGGCCAACATAGAGACAAAGAGGGATATGTGCCTGACGTGAGGTGAGGATGAGGGGAGGTATAGGAAATGGTGTAGGGTCTAGTCAGTGAGAAGGTGATGTGAGTTAGAGTGGGACAGAGTAGGCCAGGGCCTGGTTTCCTAATGATGTGTAGTTTATTTGGTGACAGAGGCTGTAGATAAAGGTTTTGACTCTAGGGGCACAGGGATTACAACTACAGGGGAAGAAATAGGTGCCACCATAAGGGCATCTACCACCTGAGGGACTAGTCAGATCATCAGATATAGGGACTCTGATGAGTGACATGGAGGCACATGTTGGTGCTCAAAATTGCGTTCTCATTTTGAGCGACCATTTTAAATTTTGAGTCAAATTGAACCTTTTAAATACTTATAAATGCATGTGTACCTGGCTGTCAATATGAGGCCCAAGTGGTGTTTTATGTTTCTAACACCCTTTATTCATCCTGTCTAGGCATTTCATGAAGTTTCCTTGACATTCCGAGTCATTTGGTGAAGTCTTGTTTTGAGCAAGTTGCCAAATCTGCATTCTCACCCCAGTGTCAAACAGCAACAGGAGGCTATGTTTGCACTTAAATATCTCGTACCCAGAAATGTGTCATGACCCGCCACTTTGGGAGTATCTAGTGTTCATACCTGAGAACCTATGTTTCAAATTTTGAGTCATTTTGAATCTGTTTGACTAGGTTTTGAATCCTTCAAACATGGTCAGTTACCGTTTTCATGCTTTTGCACTTTGCACACTTTTCTGCGAAGCCCTGTTTGACATTCTATAATTTTGACCCAATTGACCAAAATGTTGAAATTCCTATTGTGTTGCATTTTAGATGTCAGAGACTTGTTATGTTTCAAGTTTCAGCTCATGACGAATCCATTTGATCAGTTTTCAAATGGAATTTCTATCTTTTTACTGGCGTCAGTATTTGCAGATTGATCGGTACCCCTATTCGGGATGTCATAACTTGAGATTCCTGATTGGTCAAGTCAAATGGATTGTACCCCTATGTTTTTTTTAAAAAATATTCTAGGTGTGTCAGTTTTTAAGTCACAACGAATCCATATGCACACTTTTCTAAGTCAATTCCATTTGCAAAAATCGCTCTTATGTCATTTTTTCAACCTGTAAAATCCAAGTAGCCCACTTTGACTGCTTGCCATTTGCACCTAGTTATTTTTCATGAGCCCAAATCATAGATTCATAATGTCCTTATGACAGAGAACCTATGCCTCAATTTTCATCTTTCCAAGTGTTCATTTGCCTAGTTTCCAAGGCCAAATCCGAACCCAATTTGTTGTTTTCTGACATGTTTGCTTGCAGGTAATTCTGAGAGGTCAACTTTGACAGCGAATATCTTTTGAACCCAAATTCTTCATAAGACAAGATTTGACGAGGTAGAAGAGTGCAGAACAAATAATCAACATGTCAGTTTTCAGAGCTCGGTCAGGTGATTTGATCAATTTTTAAGGCTAGTCAATAGGCCTCTTGACACAGATTTCACAATGGTTCAGAAATGTTTTAAAATGAGTTTTAGTGGCGAACTTGTAATCAAAGTTGATTCCAATCAGTTCAAGAGGGTTGATGGATAAGTTTGCCATTAGAGTTGTTCAAAAACAAAAAAAATTTGGTCGGACCCACTTTGAGGTCCGACTAATTTTGCTAGATTGATAAGTTGAGGAGTAAATTGCTAAATAATGAATTCTGAGAAAATGATTTTCAAGCATGCTCATCCTACTTTTCATTCTAGGAATGCAATAAGGGTTTTGAAATATGAACAATGTTGGATATTTGAACTCAAACATGATAGTTATCCTGAATGATAAGAAACAAGTTTCCCTCCCAACAACAAATCTCGAAGGTCCTACAACCCCAGTTGGTGCCCTCAACAGTGCACTTAGTAGGCGACAATCAAGTAGACCTTTGCATGAACTGAGGGAAGTTGCGAGGGGTGTTACAAAACAACTTGATGGTCTAATGCATGAAATGGCAGTAAAAATAGATGAGTATGCACAAGGTATGATAAGTGGCTCTAATTCCACATTATTTGAGGAGCTGGGGTTTTATTACATAGGTCCAGTTGATAGTCACAACATTGATGATCTGATCACTGTTCTTTGAGAAGTCAAAGCAACATACACAACCAACCTAGTGTAGATCCATATAGTTACGGAGAAAGGTCAGGGTTGCCCATATGAAGAACATGCACCTGACAAGTACCATGGTATTACCAAGTTGGGTCTTGCCATTGGCAAGCAATTCAAAGCAAAGGAAATTTATGCTATTAACATAAGCTGCAGGCATATGCATATGGAATCACGCAGACAGGAAGTTTCTCCACGCAATTAAAAGGAAAAGCTCTACATTTTAAGGAGGCAGAGGACGTCAACTTCCATGCATTATTTAATAAAAACCGCAGGGCAGAGGCAGCGTTTTGAAAAAGAAGATTCAAACGCATTCAAGAGGATAGGCAGAGGATTTGTTGATTGATAAAAGCACCGAAACAAAGAAGTAAGGCAGCTGAGGAAAGGACAAAGCAAAATCACCAGCAGGCCACACATTCTAAGTAGAGGAAGCCTCACGCATTCAACACAATTAGAAAAGGAAGCAGCCGACAGGTGAAAGGATTATCAATGCAAAGAAAAAAAATGTCTCCACATAGCAAAACACACATTTGAAAGAAGACCCAGCCCACGCTAAGATACAAAGCAGCAGGTGTGAAAAGACGGGATGGGATCAATGTTAAGAGAAAAAGACTATTAAAGGAGGCAGCATCATCCGAGAGGCCAAAGCTGCAGGTCTGGCAAGCACTCACGCCAATGAAAAGAGATGCCATGCGCATGGAATTAAGGAAGTTCCACGCAGTCAAACAGAGACTCCATGCAAATTCATGCCTTTTACCAAGCAGCTGAGCGCATTCAAAGAACCCAGTCAGCATGTTAAAAAGGAGGAATCGACTTACTAAAAGTTTCAGATAAGGCCGCCCGCATCTACAACAAGCATCACACAGAAAAGGATCCACGATCAGAGGCATATAAAAAAATAGCAAAGCATTTCACGTAGGGAGAATGTGGAGAAGTTTAATCCCACATGCTTCGTGGGTAGGTTTATTTTAGTTTTTAAATACAAAACTTACATTATGTTTGGCATGGAAGGAGCTCTTTTAAATTTTGAACGAAAACACACAAAAAGAATGATGATGTCCAACAGATATAAGCTGTCGAAAAAGTCCAAAAAATTGGCGCCTCGCTATTTCGCTAGCCAAAATATTCAAGGATTTCCGGCTAGCGACATAGTGAGTCGCCAAAAAACCTCCAAAATCTGGCAAAAGATAAATGAGCTCAGAAGGAGGAGATTTTGCCACATGTCCCCATCGTGTGGTCATCGCTACGTCACCAAACGGAAGATACATGAGAATTACCATAGTGACATGGCGAGGGTTGATGCGATGATGACACGTGGCAGCAGGGTCTCGATAGCATTGACGAGACAAATGCAAGTTTTGACCAATAATGCTTTGCCATGTGGCGATGATGAGGTAGGTGTTGACTGGGCGATGACGGAGCAACAAGGCTGCAAATCAGAAGGCGACACGTGGCGAGATCGGTCAACATAGTTTGACCCGAATTGAAAAGGCAAAGAAAAATGAATGATTTCAAATATAAAATTCATTTTTTACACTCTCAGGGTTGGTTTAACATGTAGACATAGGACATTTTAAATAATGTTTATTTTTTAATATAGTTTAAACTTTGAAAAGTTTAAATTTTTGCAAAATGAATATGGAGACCATGAAAAGAGGCATGATTTTTCAAATAGCTGCTAGAGGCTCGATTTTTAACCAAAATGGGCACTCCAATATACCGCCAGAACCAGAAAAATCTGAATTTTTCAAATATGAAGTTAGATTGTCCACAGGTGTTCACCAGATTGTGTTATAAGCCATTTTGTGATTCCCAAGGCCTTCTTAGTAAAAAGGGTAGATTTGATCATTGAGTATCAGAATTGGTAAAAGGACATATATGAAAGCTTGGTGAAATGTGAAAATGAAGAAAAACAATTCTGTGATGTTTTCTTGGCTTCTAAAGGTCATATAACTGATTTTTCACTTTTTACTTTGAGTTCTAATGCGACATCAAAAATCAGTGATATTTTCTACCAAATATCTGAGATATTTGATTCCTTTAAGAGCCAGAATCATGGGGATTTGATATTCAGTTATAGAGAGAAGGTAGAGAGAGGCTTTTTCATCTTCTTGGGAAGGAATTTTGAAGGGACACATGTCAGTTGCATAATGAATCCAGGAATTACTTTTTTTCTATTTATGCTTTCTTCTTCTCTTTTGTAAGGGTTGAAAAATATTGGAAAGTCTCTAGAATGAGGGCATTTAGTAGAACTGGCCCTGGAATTGATGAATCCTGAATGGAAGATCTAGGATGTGCTAGTTCCAGACCATGAAGCTATGCTTTGGCAATGATACCCCCTTCCCATCCCATCAGCTTCTCATTCCCGCCATTTTCTCTCTTGTATGACAACAGTTGTTCATTGAATAGTCCGGTTTATTAGGTTCTTTATGAGTTAATGTCATGCATTTGTATGTATTATTTCAAGGAAATCAATACAAGGAACAACAAGTGTTTAGTTTCAATTTAAATCTTGTCTCCTTTCTCAATTGAGCTGTGATGTTTTATGGTCTTGGAACAAAGTGTCTAGATCATAGTTGTAGTCCGTTAAGGCTATATGTTGCTTCATTGTTGCTTGTGATTCAAGGAATTATGTAAATGTTTTAAAGATTCAACAGGGTTGCAAGTTTATTGAGGAGGATATCAGGTAAGAATGAGATTTAGATTGAACATTGATATCCAATTTACAAGGTAAATGGATAGATCTGGAGTCTTGGCATAGGAATTGTGTTATAGATATCCAAAATGCATGAGGGAGATTTATGAATTTCCCAATGGATGAGGCATTGATGTGTTATAGGATCATAAGTTTGTTGTTCATACCTGGTTTTCATCCACTTTCTCCCACACACATTAAATCAAATCAAATTCAAATCATCTTTACATTTTTTGTTAAAGAGCTATAAAAGTTTAACCCTCACTCAACTTTTGTATTTCATTGATTTCCATTCAGCTATTGTAAATCTCTGTCATTGCATGAAGTCATTAGGAGATATAAGGGGTTTCAATCTGCTTAATAGATTATGGGATATGTTTTGCACTGGTATGATATCAATTGAATCTGAGGTCCACCCGCCTAGGTCTAGCAGAGCCTGAAGTAGAAGAAGGGTCTAACCTTATAGTTGGCCCAATGTCTAAAATTGCATGTTGAAAATGGGAGTTAGCTGCCCCTAGATATGTTTTGTTCTCATTGGGATAATTGAAAAACCTCTAGTGTTTTCAAACACCAACAGCACAGATGAGCGAGTTGATGAGTATTGTATAGGCTTTTATAGCTACAATGTCACCGAGGCCACCATGGCCACCACCACTACCAAGGACAAATGAGGCTATGACTAGTCAGATGACTATAGCCATACCTATCACATTGGTGACTGGTGTGACAAAGTAGGCTCCTCAAGATGAGAGGATTGCTCCTAGTGATCAGGGACCGTCAGAGTAGACATAGATAGATGATGTCGATGGTGAGACACATGGTTGATTTTTGCATCATTTTGTATTGCACTTTTATTGACGTATGATGTGTATCATTGATGAGGCCCCACTGATGTCCATGTGGATATAATTTGTGAATTTATTATGTTTGTGTTGATATATGTTGGGATATTTTTATGATCATGTTGATGCGATCCTTTTGATATATGATTATTCTATCTTTGAGACATTCTGGCATTACACTTGTTGTATCATGCAATCTTGTATGCATTTGATGTTGTGATTTAATTGATATGATAGTTGTATATGTTGATGCATTGTGGATAAGTAATGTAGTATATAGAATAACATGATGTGTGGATAATGAATGAATTAGTTAAATGACATGTATGAGTGAAATGTGATAATGTGTGAATGGAATATTAGGTAATGAGATGCACAAATGACATGAAATGTGGTGAAGAAAAATGTAATGCAATGTCACAAATGTAATGAAATATGGGTAAATGAAATATAATGAAATGTAAATGAGATGTGATGTAATGAAATGTGGCAAATGGAATGAAATGTAATAAAATGAAATATGAGAAAAGGAAATGTAATGGAAGAAATGAAATGAAATAATGGAATGTGATAAAATGAAAGGATATGTATAGATGTAAAATGACAGATGAATGAAAAATGAAATAATAAGTGAAATGTGAACAATGAGATGTATAAATGGGATGCAATAACATGAAAGGATATGTATAAATGTAAAATGATAAATGAATGAAAAATGAAAAATGAAATGGTAAATGAAATGATGGATAGAAAGAAATGTATGGAAGCAAATGATTGTGCTAGAGAGAAAAAGACATGAAGGGATGAGATTCAACATTTGAGATTCAAAAGTCACAAATGAAAGTTGAGATCCAAGTAAGAATGTGTGAAATAGTGAATGCATAAAATACGATGAACAATGTAATAAAAAGTGACCAATTTTTTTTGAGATTTAAAGATTACACAATGTAATAGATGACATGGTGGAAAGAAACACGAGGTGAAATAAGAGAGATTAGTGACCATAATTGTTTGAGATTTGAAGGTATCATAATGCAATAGGTGGAATAAATGATACATGAGAATGCAAGGTGGTAGTGTTATGATGAGACAAAGTCCACAATAGCTGAGTGTTAACTATGTACAAGTATGTTGTTTTGTGTTTTGCTATTTAATAGCCTTCCCCAAATTGTGCAGTCATTTGTTGAATGGTATTTGTTAAGCTTGTCTAAATTTTGTGCCGATTGTTTATTTTGTAAGAAACCCAAGATGAAAATAGGGACTAAATGAATGCAACTAACTATCACTTTTTGTAACGAGATGCAAATTAACTATCATCATAGAGAATTTAGTAAAAAATTACCTAATACCACCACCACTAGCTCAACTATGGTGATATGAATATTGTGTCATGCTGAGAAGTACAACCAAAGACAAGCAATGTACATGAAAGATACGATAACTAAGAACAAAAGTTATAGCTGTAGTAAATGAAAATAGGCAATGAAATAGTCACATGTTAGATAAATAACCTCAGCTTAGATATTATACAAAACTAGTCAAGGTACGAGTGGAGGCAATTATAAGTGGACACCATTAATGATGGAAATCAAAGGATCACTAGATAAAAATACTAGAAAACCAAAAGGAAAATAAAGTATCAGGACTTCATCTCAATACCTCTAGTCAATAGTGTCAAATTTGTTCAATTTTGGGTGGATACAACTATTGTAGGAGTTTGGTAGTGTCAGCAGTGATTCAGTAGTAGGATCTTGTGATTGTGGAAAAAGATATGTGTCAGCATGGATCAGGGTGTTCGAATATCAGAGCTAAATTACAAGTGTACCTAGTACTAGCGTGGTAGGATGTAGAGAGTGGATGCATGGCAAGGCTAGTGAAGTGTGAGATGTGGGGAGTCACATCCATAAATAGGTTGATAATATGTAGACAAACTGAAGAACAGTAAAGAGCAAAATGCAACTATTGAGTTTCTTAAGAAGTCCAAGGGAGTGCGTAAGTCAAAGCATGTTGGGCTAACCAGATCAATCACAATAGGAGGGTGATGGTAGCTAGGGAGGATGGGTGAAGAAAGGATATAGAGAAAATCATAGTAGGTGGACCTCTAGGGAACTAGTATATTAGTCTAAAATTTAAGCATTACTTCATGAATAGGTTAAATTAAGTCATGTGGGACTGGTGCAAGCACAACTTGAAAGTTTGGTAGTTAGGGTGGAAGAAATGCCCTTGTCATCATTAATGATGTTATCAGGGAGCACAACATAGTTGGCATTGTAGGTGGTCTTGGATGATGAACTAATGATGTAGGCAAAGAATAGTCCAGCTAGGATGATGAAGAGTGTTCTAGAAGTAGCAGCGGAGGTAGGGGAAATGGACTCACTAGAGAAGACTGCGGGAAAAGCTTAGAGAGCAATAGAAGATGTTAGCATCGGTCAAGTGGAAAGTGTAGTGAGTTAGTTGATTAGCCTAGGGATTCTGAGACAAAAGTCAATGAAAGAAGAAGGGGTGGGTGGAGTGTAGTGGAGCCAGTACTAGAGGCAAATGACAGAGTGTAAATGATAAGTGAGGCAAAGGATTTATGGAAAATGTTGGACAAGGAAGAGTTTGAGTGGATAATGTGGAGTAGGAAGTTGTGTTTCTGTTGGGATTGATGGAAAAGGCTCATAAGGATAGAGTGCAAATAGAAGTGAAGCGACTCCTGGTGGTGGTGAATTTAGAGTGGAATCAAGTGCAGTTGCTGAATAGGAACTATGAGTGGAATAGTAATGAGCAGAGGAAAATGATGCAAGCCTATAGGTAGAGTGATCATGAGCACAAACACTATAAGAATGATTGAGAATGGCATAAGAAAGTTTGGAAAGTGTGTAGAATGAATTAGTGTTATTATAGGTGCAATCTAAGTCTTTTAGGGAGGCAATTGGGAAATCAAACACCTTGTCATTGTAGTTACACGAGTGGTTAGTGTTAAGTGAGTCAAAGGTGAGGCAATTATAGCAGTGGTTGAGTGAAGAAAAAGTGGATGTGGAGAGTTGGAGAATGGCGATTGATCAAATACAACAGAAGTGAGATGTGGCCCAATGAGTGATCATTTTTCTAGGGATAAAAAAAGCTATTGGAGAGTGTGTTTGTGGATATGCAAAAAACTATGAAAGTGCACCAAGAAGCTACTTATTATATGGGGCTTTATCATTAGTCACTTCCCAGGGAGAAGCAATGATATAATTAGTTTGTAGATAGGGAATTCATACAACTATTGAACACTCAATTGCACATTGGGAGATTTCCAATTCCCATGAATGTTGTGTGGGTGTGAGGATGATTGATGCTAGGGGCCTCATCCTCTAGGAATGGGTTTGTAGAAAGGCCCTTTATTGGACACCTTATCCTGCCACCTCCCCAAGGGAGGCCAGAATAAATGAGTCAACAAAATTTATCTGAATGTAATATTGTTGTTGCCATCATAATAGAATAAAATTGTGTTTATTTTTAGTGGCAAGCAAAAGGGTGACTTTTCTTGATGTTAATGTTTTAGATAGACATTGTTGTAATTGTTTTTTACATTGTTCGAATATGTTTTGGATGTTTTTGGCATTTTAAGGAATATGTGAATGTTTTTGGAATTTTTTTCAAATGTTTGGAAGGTTGTTAAGTTCCTTAAAAGTGAGAATAATGAGATATGTAAAGGAAGAATGAACTTCACTTATTTGTGGGAATTGAATGTCAATGAGGGTTCTCAATGAAAGATGAGTACAAACTTGTGTAACATTTGAAGAGATGTGATGTTCAAGGTGGAAAAAGAAGGAAGTGCTAAACTACGAATTGTAAGGCACAATTTTGTATATATTGATAGCCGTTACAGGTAAGCTTAAGACCAAAGTTGGGATTTTTCTCTAGCTGTGTGTCAAGACAGATTCTCATGGGGCTTGTGAAGAGGCATTTGGACCTAAAAAGGTGTGCAGGAGGCCTAAGAAGGTGTGTGAGGCCCCGACAAGGGTGCTTGATGGCCTAAAAAAGGTGCTTGAGGACCTAAAAAGGCATTTGGGCCTTGAAAAAGGTGCTTGAGGGCCTAAAAATGTGCTTGAGGGCCTAAAAAGGCACTTTGGGGTTCGACAAGGTGAAACAAAGCCATGAAAAGGCATTGTAGAGCCTTGAAAAAGTCATTCTGGGCTTGAAAAGGTGCTAGGGGGTTTAAAAGGGTACTCATGACCTGAAAAGTGTTGGGGGCTAGAAGAGGCATTTCAGGGTCTTACAATCTCTCAAACGTATGCTTACTAATTTTGAGCCCCTAGTAGATGACGATGAAAGAGTCCAATGAATGTCTGTATCTTTCAGGGTAGCATTGATAAATTTGTTGAAAGGTATTAGATCAATCATGGTCTTTGCAACATAAATAATATTGGACATCCATTAGGAATTATTGTTCTTAAGAGGAGGAGAGAAAAGGGACACAAACAAGACCTCTTCAACTATTCGCATTGTGCCAAATTTTCCAAAGCCTAAGAAGATGTTTCAAGACATAAATATACTACTTCTTAATTAATGATGCACTTGTTTATTATTTTTGCCAAACGTAATAGGAAGATAAAATATGCCATAAAATATTTAAATATTTTTCAGCATAGTGGGCCTCAACATTGATTTCATATAAAATCGATCGAGGTACACAAACCTATCCTAAAGGAGCAGCAATTATAGATGAACACTAGTTTGACATGAAATACCTTGATCACTAGTTTGAAAAATACAAAAATAATTTATGCCAAATTAAATAACCTATTTGAGATGAGGTGGGCAATGTTTGACTAGAATTTTGGGCTGTTAAATTTTCAGCTTTTTTTTTCAATTATTAATAATTTTGGGATGTTTTTGATAATTTTAGACAATTTTTGAATTTTTTTGATAAATGTTGAAAATTTTTGAATTCTTTGATAATTTTCTAAACTAGTGGGAGTGGAATGAGGATGTGAATGAGATTTTTTGGAACAGGGAGATAACCGAGGCTGTATTGGAGCATATAAAGAATTAATGAGGCCAAAAGTGGGCTAAAAGTCTAAAAGTAGTCTTAGAGGGCTACATTTGAGACAATAGAAGTGAAAAGGAAATTTTGGCACCTTAAATGGAATTTATGAAGGCTAAAATGGATATCAGGAACTATTGGTCATGGCCGATGTTTGAGATGTGCACTAATTTTCTTGCAATTCATGTTCGTGATGTCTTAGAACATAATAAGACTCCATGTTTCCTTTGAGTTCTCTATCATCCCTTTGTCACTATTTTTTTGGTTGTCTCTACTATTGTGAATTGTGTCTAATGTTAAGAAACCACTAAATTGTGACCCACAATTGTCTTTCAATTGGGTATGTGTGAAATTAACTCAACTATGTTGGGTAGGCCACAAACAAGAAAAAATTGTCTCAAAGAGAGATGCTTGAGTCATGCCTTGGGTGTCTTGTTGAATTGAATAACTTGTGTTGTTAAGGGAAGTCCAAAGATGGTAGTTCACAATCCTTTTTAACCATTTTTTTTTTTTGATTTTTTTGATTTTTTGATTTTTGATTTTTTTGGTATTTTCAACAATGAGATCCTTCCTCAAATATTTAGACATAAAATTTTTTGAGACAGATGCTATTGATAAGCTCTGATAGTTTCTCTCCATCAAAATTTAAGAGTCTATAAGTACCAGTCCCAAAGGATTCTATGATAATGTAAGGAACAATCCAGTTGGCCTCCCATTTTCCTTTCTTTTCCCTAGCTACCTGATTCTTAGGGTTTTCTTTGAGGACTAAGTCTCCAATTTGAAAGACACGGGTTTGACCTTTTTATTGTAGTTTCTTGATAACCTATTTTGATACATTTTGAGATGTTCATGCCCTATACACTAATGTTCTTGTAAGAGTTGTTTTTTCTCTAAATGGACCATTCTGTAGTCTTCATTTAATAGGATATCATAGATGCCAATCCCTACTAAAATCATTAGTGGCTCTTTTAAGAATGTTGATGATGTTCTTGTTGTTGGCCTCTGCTTGGATATTACCTCAGGGGTAATAGATTGAAGAGGAATGGTGTATAATGTGAAATTTTTCACATAATTTGTTAATTATATGATTTTTAAAATACAAAGCATTGTCCATTAGGATGGCTTGAGGTATGCAAAATTGAAAAATGATATGGTTCAGAAAGAATGAAGATATTTGTTTTCCCATAAAGTCTACAAGTGGTTCCGCTTCAACCCACTTGGTGAAATATTCAGTTACAGTGATGATCCATTTGTGTCCATTAGAGGAAGGTAGGTGGATGGATCCAATAAAATCAAAGCCCCACTAATAAAAAGGCCATGGTATGGCCAAATTGTTGAGTTCCTATGCTGGTGCATCAATAAGGTTGCCATGGATTTGATACTTCTTACAATTTTTAACATAGTCGATAGAATCCTTTTCCATGGTTGGCCATAAATAACCCATCCAAAGAATTTTATTTTCTAGTGTAAATCTACTTGAGTGTGATCCATAGATGCCTACATGGACTTCTTGCAGAGTGACTCTAGACTTGATCTTTTCAAGACACCTAAAAAAAGTACCATCAAAACCTTTCCTTTACAACATATCACTCACCAAATTGTAACATAAGGTTTGTTGAATTAAGTTATGCCTTTGGTTTCATGAGAGGTCAGAGGGAATGATGTTATTATAGAGGTAGGTGGTGATGGAGTTATACCAAGGGGAATTAGGAGTATCTAAATGGAAAATAATGATGGAATCGGCTTGAGTAAACATGGGTTGAACCACCTCTTCTACTAGGAACTCATACTGCTCGTGTTGATTTGGTAACTAAACTAAGGAGGCCAAGGTGGCCATGAAATCTACTACTCTATTCTTATATCTAAGAATTTCTTCAAAATTAATGTCAAAAAAATATGCCTTAAGTGTCTCAACCATATGTTTGTAAGGTAACAAATTTTCATTCTTGGTTTGGTACATGTTTGTGACTTGATTAATGATGAGTTGAGAATCCCTATAAACTTCTAGTGTAGTTACCTTCCATTCTAAGGCTAGTTTGAGTCCCAAAACCAATGCTTCATATTTTGCAATGTCATTTGTGTAGGGAAGAGTAATTTGTAGGACTTGGGGATGGTGACGCCTAGGGGTGTAATGAACAAGATACTAGCACTTGAACCATGGTGTGTGTAAGAACCATCAAAGTATAACTTCCAAGTGACCAATTTTGTTTGAATAATATGCATATATGAAAACTTAGCTAGGACAAGATTCATGCTCTCTATGTGTGCATCTACCAATTGGTCAGCAATGGCTTGTCCTTTTATAGCTTTCCTATCAATATATTGAATATCAAACACACTTAGAATCATTACCCATTTGGACAATCTTCCTATCAATGTTGTATTGTTGAGAAGATACTTGAGGGGGTCAATCTTAGCTATAAGATTAACCTTGTGTGTCAGAAGATAATGATGTAGTTTTTGAGAAGCAAAAAATATTTCCAAGAAATATTTCTCAATAAAGGAGTAATTGATCTCATAATTGAATAGGGTGTGATTGATGTAATAAATAACTCTTCCTTACCCCGATCATTTTATTGTGCCAAGAGTGCTCTATTTGATTTATATGTTAGGGAGATATAGAGAAAAAATGGTTTGTATGATACTGAAGGTACCGATACAGGTGGGTTCATCAAGTAGTTTTTAAGTAAATCAAAGGCCATTTGACACTGATTATCCCATTTAAAAATTATGTCCTTATGGAGAAGGTGGGTGAAAGGCACACACTTTCCTCCTAACTAGGAAATGAATTGACAAACTGATTGAAGTCTTTTTTGGAAAGAACGCAACTGACTTAAGTTCTTTGGAGGTTGTATATTGACTATATCTTGGACCCTTTCGGGGTCAACATCAATTCCTTTGGCTGAAACAATGTATCATAGGAGTTTGCCTGATTTCACACCAAAAGAGAAATTTTTAGGGTTTAGACTAACTTTGAATTCTTCTAAACATGTGAATATCTTGTCCAAGATAGGAAGATGAGCTTCTTAGGTATGAGATTTGGCAAGGAGATTATCAACATAGTCTTCCATGAAAGTGTGCATCATGTCATACAAATAGTGGTCATTGCTTATTGATAGGTGGCACCTGCATTCTTGAGGCCAAAAGACATGACATTCCAATAGAATATTCCCCATGCACAAGTAAAAATTGTTTTCTCTTGATCCCCTGGCACTATCCTAATCTTGTTGTATGTTAGAAAATCCATCCATGAGTGAAAACATGGAATGCCCCACTATCAAATCTACAATCATGTAAATGTTGGGAAGAGGGAAATCATATTTAGGACATGCTTTGTTAACATCTTAGAAATAATATAAATGGATATGCTCCCATCTTTCTTTGATGTTAGGATTAAACCATGAACAAGAATAACAATTACATGAAAATATAAATAATATCATAAAATAATAGATCACATTCAAAAGAACACAAGATAACAAGATTTCACATGGTTCACCCAAACCCTAGATTACATCCACCAAATAGCAAGTCCAATATTTTTACAATCTAGTGATTACAACCTTATTACAATTTGTAACCCCTTATAACTCAATACTGCCACAAGAACCAATTTTTGCATTGCCTTATAAAAAACAATCCCTAACACTAAGTCCTTTTATACAAATATTTTTACCACTTTAGGGTTATAATTAATAGCTACATGTCGACCCAAAATCTCGATAAATAGGTTCCAAATTTCACAAAATTTATGAAGTGTGTACAATACTTCCCTAATAAGACACCACAAACTAACAATCTCCCACTTGGGGACTAATCAGAATCCACACTAGACAACAATCTCCCACTTGGAGACTAATCCTGTAGAAATATTGCTACCACATGGGGCTCCCACTAGATCAAACCACCCTCGACTGTGTTATTCTTGTATACCTATTTAGTCTAGAAAACTAAACAAAGTTGTAGAGGAATTGAACTTCTCCCTTGTCACTGCCTGTGTAAACATATCCATTGGATTTTCATCTATATGTATCTTGTCCAACTTTAACTATTTATCATCCAAAATGGATCAAATGAAATGGTACCACAACTATATGTGTTTTTTCTTTGAATGTAGAGCATAATTCTTCACAAGATGAATGACACTCTGTCTATCTATAAACAAATAATTATCCCTCTAAGGCTGTCCCAATTCTTCCAAGAAGAACTAAAGCCATATCATCTCCTTGGCTACTTCCATAGCAACAACATGCTCTACTTCTATAGTAGATAATGCAATAACCTTTTGTAACCTAGAAACCTAGCTCACCACTGCCCCACCAACAATAAACACATAACCTATAGTACTCTACTTAGTATCAATATCCCCTACCAAATATGAGTCAACATAGCCCTATGAATTAGTAGTAGAGCACCCAGAGTGTAAACACTTGCTAGATGTTCCTCTCAAATATCTGAGAATCCATTTGATTGCATTCCAATGTTCAATTCCTAGATGACTCATATACCTTGTAACAACTCCCACTACATGTGCAATATCTGGCCTAGTACATACCATAAAATACATCAAGCTTCCTATAGTTGAAGCATTGGGTACCTTGGACATCTTGTCCTCCTCTTTTTGTGTCTTAGGAAAAATTTCCTTAGTCAACTTCAAATGAATAGGTAAATGTGTGCTAAAAACTTTAGCATTCTCCATAGAGAAACATTACAATACCTTCCCAACATAATCAGCCTGAGATAGTGTCAATATCCTATTCTTCCTATCTCAAAAAACTATGATACCAAGGAATTTTTTTGCTGCCCCCAAATCCTTCATAGAAAATGCATGTGCTTGGTGTTTCAGCCCATTAATGTGATCCATGTTAGACCCAGCTACAAGTATATCATCAACATATAAACATAAAATAATTTAGCTATCATCATTCAACCTCTTAAAATAAATACAATGATCTGAATGACACCTATTGTATTGTTTCTCATGCATAAACTTACCAAATTTTAGATACCATTGCTGAGGTGCTTACTTCAATCCATATAAACTCTTCTTCAATCTGCACACTAAGTTCTCCTTACCTTTGACCTCAAATCCCTATGGTTGAGCCATATATATCTCTTCATCCAAATCACCATAAAGGAAGGCTATTTTAACACCAAGCTACTCCAAATACAAATCTTCAGGAGGTACAATACTTAAAACAGTACGAATAGAAGTCATTTTAACAATAGGAGAGAATGTCTCATCAAAATTGATGCCTTTTTACTATGCAAATCCTTTCAAAACTAATCTAGCTTTAAATATTTTCTTACCTCCTTCTTCTTTCAACATATAAACCCACTTATTCTGTTAAGCCCTTTTATACAATAATTTTTACTGCTTTAGGGTTATAATTAATAATTACATGTCGGCCCAAAATCCTGATAAAATAGGGCCCAATTTTTTTTATGAAGTATGTACAATAATTCCCTGATCAGTCACCACAAACTAATAGGTTTTGAGTCCTAGTTGAACAAGGGTGACTCGTGGGTAGTTGTATTTTGTGGATAGGTGGTAGGTGTAACAGGCTCACTAAAGTTTGGAGATTATGTGCACTTGATGGTTCTCTTGGCTATTCTAGCACTCACCCATATAGGTGATTGTTTTATTTTAATGGCTACACTAATTTTTCATAGTGGTATGAGATGTCGATAGATTCCTTTAGTTCATTTGCATTTTGAAAACATGAGAATCTCTTATAGATTGTAGTTCATTAAGAAACAATCTATTTTGAAAAAGGTTGTTTGACAAAGTTGATAATAGTGAAACTCAAGCTCGTGAAGTCAAGTAGGAAACGTATATATGTTTCTATTTTGTTTTTGAATTGATATGCAGGGCTGAAATAAAAATGATTATTGGATAAAGATCTCAGTTGCAGTTAGAACATTGCTTATTTGAAGAATGGTAATAATCACTTTTGTAATCTCTCAGTTTCGTAGAATGTCAATAAGGAAAAAGGGTATCCAAATCTAATGTTTTTTTGTGAAAATTACACTTATAGGTAGCCTCTATTTTATGTTTTTCCACAAATGCACTACAAAAGGTCTCAAATGCACTAGTGCATTGATTATATGCATTATTTTATAGTTCACAAGGCACTATTCTACAAAGAATATGTGCTATTTAAATGTTCAAATGCGTAATGTCATTAATCATATGTTTTTTTTAGGGTGTAAATGCATCACAGAAGAGATCAAACGTACTATTTTGAGAATTGAATGCACTATTTTAGGTTATTCATCAATTATTGAGCTTTGTTTCATATCAGTTTGCTGCAACATCTTCTTGAAAGGATTGTGGTTTGAAAGATTGTTATTATTTTGTTAAAAGAAGATACATCCAAACACACTTATAGTAGAAATCACAATGAAATAAACCTATATACACCTTGAAAATGAAAGAAATGGCTTCCTAACAGATTGTCTAAAGCTAGTGACTACTAGGTTTTAGTGTTTGACCAATGATGTTCGAATTTATCTCTCTCTGTGATTGAGAACTTCCCACTAATGCTAAAGAGTTTTGGTGCAATATTTTGTAAGTCTACTAAAGGAAGGCTATATTTCTAACATAATTAGCTTGCATTCAATTAAGAATGCAAGATTCAAAGGCATTCCCTCTCACCGACTGTGCTAAGGAAAATCACGGGAGGTAGCCCTTCTAAGGTGGACTAACTTAGCTAGTAAAATGCAGGAAAAGTAGAAATCAAAAGTAGGTTTGAGAGTTTGATCACTCTAAGAGAGTGAGAGAATATCCCTACTATTTTGATCTCCCAAATATGATAAACAAGTTTTGTTCAATTCCAAGCCCTTAACTACATAAGACAAGGGGGTTCCTAATTAAGCTAGGTGTTTGTTCATTTCCTATTTGAATGTTACTAACCCTCATAAAAGGTTTGACATTCTGACCAACTCTTCTGCGTTAAGAACATAGGCCTACTTTTGACTAGATCAGTGGGATGAAACTTTCTAGTTAAACTATATTATAAATTTCTTATAGTGACAATGCTAAAAGATGATAACTAAAAATATGCCTAAAGTGGAAATATTATGGTTTCTCAATGTCGATCAATGGAACTTACAAGCCAAATTTCACTCAAACATTTTTTTGTTACGCAACAATACTTTGCAACTTGGTAACGAACTGTCACATGGGCATCGAATTCCTACTCAATCTGCACTATAGCTCGAAGTAATGGAAGCTCAACAAAGACTGAATAGATCTCACCATATCAATTAATACCTTAAGGAATTCTTGTCTATTATGAGATCGGATGGTAGAATCCTTCTTAAAACTTATCGATACACCCAAATGATGCTTGAAGGAAGAGGTGGCAAGAGTACAAGCAATACCCCAGTGATCTTTCTAATAGTGACTTATTATATCTAAAGGTAAGTGACATGAATCATGATCTTATACTTATCTCAAGAGTCACGAGTGTAATTTGGGTGGAAACCCTAGCCCTAGACTACATCTGACAATTCTTGACAATAATGGGTAGGTAGGTAAGGAAACATAGGCAACTGAAGAATGAATTTCTAAGACTCGGTAAACCATAAGCAATTGGGTGTGGAATACTCTCTTGACCTATCCTTGGAAGGACCAAAAATACAAGGGAATCGTTTTTGCATACCATTGATTCACTACGTAACTCTAGAACAAGCCTTCCTCTTCTTTCCATTAGGAAGACCTTGGTACGACCACAATGCCTTTGAGAATTTGAATTGTTATGAACTATTGTTTTTGTTTTCAATTTTTGCATATTTTTGGTAAGTTTCATGGAATGTTCATTTATGATGATTTCTTGGTATGGTCCCATTTTTGCCTTAGGACATGACTTGTTTTAGCAAAAAAATTATCATTGTAGCCACACTTATGTTTAATTGGTGATTTGGTTTTGCTTTAAGTTATTTTATGAGGCATTTTTTGTGAGTGTGTTGCATTATATTTGTAAGTTAGTTATATTAGGGAGAATTTTTGACAACCATCATGAGGAAGTTTGGATATTACCCTTCCCTTGATCACAAGATACGATTACATTCAACCCTATAAATATGGAAACACCTTAACCCTCAAACGATTAGACCTCAATTTCACACCATGTTAAGGACCTTAGGTAAAGGTCCTGGAAGTGATAAGACTATAAGGACCAGAAGTTGAAGGATACACGATGCTATTTTTTTTCTAATATCTAACAAGCATATCAAACCAATAGTGTAATGGCTAGATTTCTCAATTAAGATGTAACCAAAAGAACATCATAACTACCAAGTGTCTACAATTGAGGACTTGTAAGTGGACCTTGATGTTAAAATGGAGGAAAGAAAAAGGAAAGAAAAAAAAGAAAAAAAGAAAAATTCTTGGAGTTTTTAATGAAAGATATCAACCCTCCACCGATAAGTTAATCTTGGACTATTATCATAGAATTAGTCAGTGCTGAGATGATGAATGATTTAAAACTAATAAGGAGTAACTTAGTTAGTCGGTAAGGACTAATGAGGAATATGATGACATTGGTAAATGAATAGTTACCCAAACAAGACATAGCATATAAGTTCATAAGCTACCAACATAGAAAGAAAACCCTAAAATAAGAATAACCCAACAAGAGGGAGGAAATCAAGTAAGTATGCCAACTAAGGTACAACATAGGAGGAGATAGGTAGACAAGTAACACCGTTCCACAATTAGAAATGACACTAGTTAAACATGATGACAAGGGAAATGAGACTACACCACAAAAAGGACTAATCTAACAACTAAAGAGGTATAATTACAAAAATAGCTATTGAATATATTATTCATGAAAAACCATTCTTAACTGCCAAGGGACTGGAAATGTTACAATGAGCCTGAACCTTCCAAAGATATATGATAGCTACCCTACCCATCTAGGAAGAAGTTTGCACAAATATATTTATATTAGGTATTGATAGGTGTAATAATTGGGGATGGTACCCAAACAAATCAAGTGGTGAGTTAATCAATTTTAAGAAGAGTCATCCCTCTATGAGCTATGAGACAATCTTTTATAGTCTATATCTAAAATATATGTAAAATTGTTAGGAATGTGAGGTGGTCTTAAGGCAAGGCTCTTGAGTGGAACCTTTATGTCAAATCAATGTAAACCCTATATATGAAAATTGTGTTTCAGATTATAGGAGACTTCTAGGAGGAAGTCCATAGCTGGGGGGAGGATGTAAGGCCCACACTCGTACCCTATTATAAACCGTAGGAATGCATATGTTTAGGAGTTAATTAGGTTGTGATTGACATTTTTGTTATTAACAATGATTTATGAGATCCTATTAGAGATTGATGTAGATTTTGATTATTATAAGGTTGATATCATAATCAATAACATTAGGTCGAAAAGATAAGACCCCATGAAAATGAGACTCAATATGTTCAAGTTGAGAACTTGGTCACAAGATTCAAGGTGTGATCTACAAGGCAATTAGGAAATATAAATTAACATTCACTCTAGTGAGAAAAACAATGAATGTAGGACAACAAGACATATGGTTACATTTGGAAACTAGTTTAAAATTATGATGACATAATTCTAACAGTCTAAGGAATTAACCCTAGAAACTCACACACAAACCCCTTGTAATTTGATAAAGGGATATTGCTAGGAATGTCACTATGTTTAACTTGATTGAAAGGATACTAGTTAACTGGTCTGCACATTAGTGATTTTTCCTTGGGACATATATGTCAAGATCCATTTTATATATTTTCATGATTTACCAAAGAGGAATTTAGAGTTTCATTGTTATGTTAGAAAGGGTTGTGATAATATTCAGAATGATAATGAGTTATGTTAAGAAAGATAACTATCGATACACATATTTGATATTTCAATGTTTTGAATATTTTATGAGAATGATTGGATGAAAGTTAATTGTATATGTTATGTGAATTATGTGATATTGGATTATTCTACACTTATCTATATGTATTATTATATTATTTCATTGGGCTACTGGTGTTTAAGTTGAGTGTGTAGGAAAGTTGAACCATGAAAATTATTCAGGGAAATAAGGTTCAAACCTATGTGAACATGGTAAAGCCAAGGTGAATCTTTGGAAGATTCAAAACCTCGTTGTATTGTGTTTATTTCATAATGTGATTGTGCATGGATGTTATAAGTTTAAAGATCATGATTAATTAGAGACATGTCATCATGATGTGTAAAGTTTTTTAATGTATGTGTGTGTGTGTGTCATTTGACACTTGTGTTGTCTATGTGTAAATGACATGTCATATAAGGTTTTGGGCATGAAGTCACTTAACCTAAACTTAATCCCATTATGAACTTAAGTTAACCCACCTTGGAGAGCATTAGGATGAGTCACCTTCATGATGGAATTCAAATTAAATTTGATAGGAGCTTTAGAGAGCCTAAAAGTGGTTCCCAAGTGTTATATTGGTGAAAATAAGTCACCCACATGGTAGTAATATAGGTTGGGGGTCTAACTATCATCATAAGTTGGCCTAGGGCACTTAGGAAACCCTCTAAACTAGTCATTTTCAAACCAATTCGAAAATTAGAGTGTCACATGACTTTTGTCCTCATCTCTCCACTTGGGTAAGTTCTTATTGGTAGAAGGTACACGGGTGTAAGAGGGGTAGGTGAGGATGGAAGTGGAGATCTTTTTAGGGAGCTTGTGCCAAACTTAGTGATTGTTCACCCACTCTCTAATTATAGGGACATTGAAGGTTTGGAGGAAGGACTAGGAAGAAAAGAAGGAAGCTCTTCATCACTATTTCCATGACCATAGCTTGGAAGGAGGTTAGTGCTTTATGCCATGTTTTCTTTCATTTCATGAAAGTTGAAGATGGAAATTGTAAGAGTATTTCTTGTAGGATCTATGTGTTTGTATATGGTTCATGTTGTAAATGTTTGTGTATGTGAGTGAGCATGTTGAATCTATTTGCATTTGGTTTTGTTTTCTTAGATTGTGGTTGTGGATTGAATGTTGTGTTGGGTGTGAAGGCTTCACTCACCCTTGGGAGGGAAGAGAAGCCTTGGGGTGAAGGGGTTAGTTGGGCTCTACATGGGAGTTGAGGAATCCTTCTCTTGGAGAGGGGATAGTTTTCATGGAGTATGGGCTCCATTGAAGCCATATGCCTTTTTATTTTTCTATGGGAGGTATAAGTGAGGACATGTGAAGAGGAGTAAACATGGATAGCGTTGTTGAGGCATGTGTTTATTGATAGCCTTGTTGTGGCATGTTTCTTGGAAGCCTTATTGGTATATTGCAATTGGAAGATTTGTTGTTTCACAAGGATATGGCATCCTCCTTCTTAAAGAGCCCACCTTCACCCAATATTTATGATTCCATAGATGAATCATTGTGCAAGCCTTGGTTGGGGATTGTATATGTGTTGTTAAACTGTGGTATTCCTATTGGTTCTTGTTATTGTGATGTTATTTGAATGTATCCCAGTTGAGCCTTGTTTCCCTAGTGTGGGGGTGACCTCTTTGAGGCCTAGGTTGGGAGGTGAGCCTCCATGGTTCTATAATTTTGATCTTTGCAAGTTTTTTTTGATGCACTTGGATATTTGGAAGTCATGAAGATTTCACTGCATAAGTGGAGGAAATACTATTGTAGTTGGTTTGATAAGACAACAGCAAACTCCATCTTGTTATGTGTTTCTAATTTTGATTATAAGAGTGTTGATATTGCTCCTATTTATTTATCACTATAAGGTTTGTGCATCATCTTGCATAGAGATTTTACATTATGTAATGTTGACAAGAAGAGTTTACCACCTTATGTTCAATTGTGATAAGCTTGTTATGTGTTAATGAGAAATAGAAGAGAGAATGCCATTGTATTGTTGTTGTAGATCTATTATCATGAATATTGGGAAATGGATTTAGTATCATAGTACATAATTGTAATATGTAAATATAACTATCTCTCTATTATCCCATATTTCTCCATTCTCATAGGAATAAGTAGATGCATTTTATGATCAATCGTGATTCATATATAAGTGTAGAATATGCATTCAATAGATAATGGAACTATAATTAGTTATAGTCATAATATGGATATCCATCATGGAATTAGAATACTAGATGTATCTTGAGTTACATACAAAGGTTTGCCAAACTGAATTCAATATCAACGAAGAAATGGTAATAAATGGAGGATTATCTTTGTTGCATGTTATTTTCATCTCAGCTTTATTGTATTGTAGTTATAAATGGATATTCAAAATGAATCTTTGCATAAGAATACAATATCAATTCTTCAGGCAATGGTTTTTTTAAATTTCACTATTCACAGATAATGATAATCGATTAATCTCACATTTGAACCTGATATATATATATATATATATATATATATATATATATATATATATATATATATATATATATATATATATCCTTGTATTGAATCTATTAACCAATTGATTAAATAAATCCATCAATCTAGAGCATATATAGTATATTAACTCCAAATTATCATTGTAATAATATATCAAGAATATCCTAGACCATAGGGTTAGAAAATATATGGTTGATAGAAATGCATAAGTATATTAAAATAATGATAGAATCGTCTTAGAATCGTCTTAAGATTCTTCCAAATAATAAATTGATAAGCCATAAGAGGGAAAAAAAACACACATCCATTACCATACTTAATAAATAGGAAAGGGATGAGATTAAACTTTGAAAGAAATCCCATGACTAGGTTAAGAGGTCACTTTCAACAACAAGCAGAAAGGACAAGAGGAAATAAATTTAGAAAATAAATAAATAATAAACTAACATGTATACTCCACCAATTTCCATGAGGATTCGGCCATGGTACTTTTCAAATTGAAGTGGGTTAAAAAGCTAACATCATGGGCTGACCTCAACTAGCCTTATAGGCGCCTAAACCCAAAGCGCTTGGGAATGGGAAGTGGACCCCATTCAAGTGCTTTTCTCTATGCAACAAACCTGTCATGCCTCCCATGCAAGGTACGACCTACAAGTCGCCTACCCATGTCCGGAATAGGAAGAACTCCAGGACACGTAAGAGGAAGTGGGAAAAAATATTAGTAAATAGGTTAAGGGAAGGACATAAAGTTAGTATTAGATAAATATTAAATGATGAGCATGAGGGTTTAGAGCTGGGAATTATTTAATCAAACAAAAAAGAAAGGGAGATATAAGTTGGGTTGTTTTTTTTCAGTTAAAGAGGGGCATGCATTAGGCAACGGCTACCCAGCCAGTTATTTCGACTGGCTGGGTACGCATGCCGTCTATCTCCGTCCGCCTTCTTCCGTCTATCCCGTACTGTCAGCCATCTCTGACATTCCTGCTTCGCCCATTTCATGGTCCAACGCCAGAAATCCCAAGTGAGTACGGTGGCTGTTATTAGTATACGGCCGAGTTGAAGAAACGTCCTCCCACTCACTGCTATTTTTGCCAGAGTTGCAGCCAAATGCGCCAAAACTCTTCTTCACCGCACCATTTCTAAATACGTTTTTTTCCCTTTCTAATTGACCCAACTTAACTAGAAACAATTAATAAAATAATATGACTGTTAAAAGGATTAAATAATTCCAAATTTAAAGGTAGTGACCCAACTTGGAACGGTCCATAAATGACATACAGATCGTGTGTCTTTTGCAACATTTGTGAAGCATTTGCTAAAAAAAATTATTATAGAAGGTAGACGATAATTAGATTATTATTAAGTCCCACAGATTATATTATATTATTACTATTTATATTATTACTATTTTAAAAAAATATCTCAAAATATTGTCAAATATTAAATGTCTGTCAATATTATTATTAAAATACGTATTTGTCATACTTAAATGCTATTTTTAAAATTGGTTATTACTATTTTTTTGAGTGTTTAAAACATTTTTATAAATCCATTGAATTTCTTTTTTAGCTATATGAAAGGAAAGTGGCTTAAATAAAGGACTCATTTCATTTGGCCTTAGTGGTTGCATTATATTCATTAAGCTTCCGTCATATGTGCATTTTACTGAGTGGACATATATGCGGCGCCTGAAATATCTAAAGAAATGTTGTCATCCACCCATTATTGTGTGGCATATAACTTGCCTTTTCTATTTAACATTAATTTCCCAAACAATTTCAACTATGAATATATATTGAAATAACTATATACAAGTATTTTATTATTGTCGTAAAATAAGTTTATTTACAATAATTAGTATTAAGTTTTTTGTCATATAATTGTTTGCATCTTATCTACACTATATATATGTACATTATGTTCTAATTACATACTTATAGATTAATATTTTCAAAAATATATATGATTAATACAAAATTTGACAAATCAATCACTAAAAAAAATCATCTATTTTTTCACCAAAAGGCAAGGGCTCTAGCTCTTGCAGAGCCGTTGTTATTACTAGCTATATAGATAATTATGAAGTCTTAATACAAAAAGTAGATGGGAGGTGTTAGTCACAAGATATTACAGAATTGTTTTATATATAAATTTGTTTATTGTTGTTTAATCACTAGTATCATGAAATAATCTATTGTTGTTAACCCAACTTAACTAGAAACAATTAATAAAATCATTTATTGTTGTTGACCCAACTTAACAATAAACAATTAATAAAATAACATTGACTATTAGGCGATAAAATAATTTCAAATTTAAAGGTAATCTACTTGAATGTGTCATCCTTAAGATATTGGCCCAGCTTCAAACGGTCCATAAATGACATGCTAAGATCATGTGGTTGTTTGTGAAGATCTGTGAAGCATTGCAACACTTTTCTATTGAAATTGTTTACAAATCTTGTGCTTATTCAAGCAACAACATGAGACTTAAAATCTTATTCAAGCTCCTTACAAGCAACCATACTAGAAATAACAACTAAAAGACCAAGAGTCACAACTTAGAATCCACTTTTTACAATGAGACAAATACAACCAAGAGTCACAACTTAGAATTCCACAAAGATGTCCCTCTTGGAATTTGAACCAAAGTCTCCACAATGAGACCTCATTGCTTCAACCAAGCTAAAACCCTTGGACAAGCATTGCAACACTTAATAAACCCACACTTGCATATATTTAATGAAACATTTTATCTTTTCTAACTTACTATTTAGATGTGGATCATATAGAATTATCCAAAACTTTCATTCAAAAAAATAAAAATTAATTTTGGAAGCTTGAAAGGGTCTTTAGCACTTCATTATTTTCCTAATAATACAATAAGTAATTTAAAACCTTACCCTTTCTAAGTTCTCACTATTTGAATGATGGGTCATATAGTATTATCTAAAATATTCAGTCAAAAGAATTAATTGAGTTAAATTTGGGAGATTGAAAGTGTATTACTTAAGCACTTCATTCATTCCCTAATAATGCAATAGGTGAGTTGTTAGTGATGTTGGCTATCAAAATGTGTTACTTGTAGTTTGTATAGTTGGTTTAGCTCTCCATTTGAAGTGAGCCACAAGATCTTATATATGAATTAGACAAAATATAATTTAAATTATTAATTGAAACCTAACCCAATGCAACTTGGCAAATATTTTTTAGCTCTAAATAATTATGCATTTCAAAAAAGATCTCAAATATACTTGGCATCATAAAACTTTGTAAGAATTAACAAAATTCTTTCAATGTATCTATCTGTATGTTTTCAAATAATATATTTAATATTTGGATTAACAATGAAACTCTTTCTGAATCATGGTTGGAGGGAAGTTATACCTATAAAATAAAATATAGTAAGTAAACAACTAATCTTTAACTTATTGGGGTACTGGATACCAAGCCCCAAAAGATGGGATAAAAAATCAACAAATAAATATGAATAATACTTGAAGAGACACATCATAAATGACAAAATAGGAGATGCATTATTTAGTGGGTAAACGTTTGACAATTAAGTGAAAGAGAATGTTGTTGGTGGAACATAATCTACATGATGAGATACAATATTTTAGTGTTAACAAAAAGAAAATTGAAATCATATTCTTCTTCTCTCCACACCTAACATACAAATCAATATTATCTGCATTATATCAAAGCTCTATCCTTCTCCTTTATATGACAAAAACTTCTTCACATACCGACAACGTATTCTTTTGAGGAATCATCTAACAAAAGTTAAGAAAATAACCATTAATTTACATGTGTCAAAAGTTAATCACAATTAAGGACTTTCAAAGTGTAAAAATGTAAATTTTTAATATTTTTACCACTAATAATAACTAATTTATTTGTAAATATTTTCAATATCTTCCTTTCCCTCCCTCCATTTTCATGTTTATCTTTAAACATTCCTAGATCTATTTTGATCTTTGCATCTCGATCTCTTTCTATCTTTACTTATCAATCTAATTTGATCTCTCTATCTATTTTTCTCATGTCTTCTAACTTTTCATGTCTATCTATTTTTCTCATGTCTTCTATGTTTCTCATGGCTACCACTCGTGTTCTCCCTTTTCTTTGAAAGCATCGATTTTTTCTACCACCAATTCTTTCACATTCTTTGTTTTTTTTCTTCAGGTGTTTCACCATTTGTTCATGTTGGACTTTAAAATAGAAAAATTGTAGGGAATTTTTATCACAAGAATAAAAATTGAAAGAAAGAGAGCCAACAATAATGTAGAAAGAGGTATGGTGATAGAGATGGAGATTGACTAGAAGAGGGATATGGGAAGGGGAGGAAGATTGAGATAGAGATACAAATAGTGAGAGGGTGGGAGATAAATAGACATAGTTAGATAAAGAGATGACATATAACGAACATGAAAGGGGAAGACAAACACATGGACAAATACTTTGTTGACCTTCCATACTTTTACAATGTGCCTATTGCACAAGATTTAAACCTGGTGTATAGTAATTTACATACTATAAGGAATGAAATGTTATAGTAATCATTTAAACAAGCTATTGAACATGATATTTATTGTAGAACTAGTAAATAGATCTATTTGTAGTATTATGTTTTCCATACATGAATTTTAAATTAGATTGTCACATATTGTAAAAGGCTTTAGTATGGTTATTCAAGAATTCATGAATTTCATAATATTAATCAAGTATTATATCAAATTAATTCTGATTTATTTAGGTAAGATTAATCTAATATTTATTTAATTTCTTATGTATTTTTAAAAATGTCTTATTATTTATAAAGAAAGAATTATTCAATATTACATAAATAACTTTTTTGATTTATATAATTTTATAAAGTTTTTTTCAAATTACTTATCAACAAGGTCATGTTATGTTTCAAATCTGGGCTAAGAGAGAGATCTATAGGGAGATATAGCAATAGAAAAAGATAGATATAGAATGGGGAAGAATGAGAGAGAAAGAGGTAATAAGACAATGAAATAGAGGAAGAATAAGATGAAGATGAAGATGGAGGGTAAGATGGAGATGGAGGAAAGGGATGAGTAGAGAAGAAAATGGGTAGATAAAGAGAGAGGGGTAGAAAGAAATGATAGAGATAAATAGGAGACATAAGGAAATAATGACAGAGGGGTAGATAGAAAGATTAAGATAGAGAAAGGAAGTGATGTAGAGAGAGAGAAATGACTATAACAATAGAAAAACAGTTATTGTGTGTGTGTGTGTGTGTGTGTGTGTGTGTGTGTGTGTGAGAGAGAGAGAGAGAGAGAGAGAGAGAGAGAGAGAGAGAGAGAGAGAGAGAGAGAGAAGGATGGAGATATAACAAGATAGAGATAGAGGAAAAAGGGGAGATAGGGACAGAAATATGGAGATGTAATGATTTAAAGACCTATAGGATGGGAGTGAAGGAGAGAGATGGATGGATGGATGGAGAGCGAAAGATGTGTTTACAGATGGAGAGTTGAGATCAAGATAGAGAGAAGAGAGTGGGAGATGTGTCTATAGATGAAATGATAAGAAGAAGATAGAGATAGAGATGATTATAGAGGGAGCGATAAAAAGGTCTAGAGATAGAAAAAATATAGATGTTGATATAGATTGATAGATAGACGAGGAGATATAGAGATGAATATTAATTTGCACATGTATTATGGACACACAGAGAACACCTTTCAATCTAATTGTGAGGGGTGTTAGTGCCATTATAGTTGGTCCACTTCTAAACCTCACGATTATCATAAATGTTGAAAAATAAGTTTCCACGCGCAATGATTTTGGGTTGTAGAGACATACCAAATCAAGAAAGATTACGTGAAAAAAGGATTTGCATTCAAATAATGTGCAGTCAAGTGTAATTTCATGAGCATGTTTCCTAAATTGAACATTTTCATGCCAAGACCCACATCAAACAAAATCATTCTCAACAGTCTGAAGATGGATATGGTGCACATCACCATGGATTTTATCAAGTCAGGTATGGATCACTGCCCTGGTTCATGATTCTCATTTCTATGGCTTTTTCAACAAAAGCATTGTGTGCATATCCCATTGGACATTGATCAATGGGTAATAAAAAATGGAATTTGTTTGGACATTAACACAAACAATGAGTTAAGTTTTTCACCTTTGGAGGAATAGCAGCAACAAATTTGGTAGCATGAACATAACTTCATCCATGAGCAAAGAACTTTGGAGGGGGTGGGTGGGAAACCCTTCCCCTAACAATAGTTGCAACCCCTAAACCACCAATAGGTAGTTGTGGAGATGATTCCAACCTAGGAAAAAAGGGTTTCTCCTCCCCACCCGCCACCCCCCACCCCAGACACACACTGTTCACCCTATGAATAGTGACAAGTGTGCTAACAGTTGGAGAGATCACATATGATCACTATTAGATTACAATCTTCATCTACATTTGAAGAGGGAAACTCCCTTATAAGATATGGGTATTTGTGATTTTTCAATGAAAATGTATCACACTTAGAAGATCAAAAGAAAACTATTGATGATGAATGCACCAAACAACCAAGAACTACACTTAAAAGCTATCATTAACACAATGCCAATTCATTAATTCATGAATATTTACAAAATACCATGAAAATAGTCATCACCAAGAATCAACACTTTAACCATTTAGAAGTTTAGAAAAAGGTGGAAACTCCCAAGTTTTTGTGAACTCAATTGTAGGCTTACTTCTTGAATACCAAGTTTGAAATTCCTTACATCCTCCATTGCTCCAAATGAAGAAACATATCCAAATAAGCATACATCATCAAAAACCTCTAACTTTAGAATAGATTCTTCCTCATGTTGTATGAGATTAATGACTTCATTTTGAATGAGCTGAAGCACTAGATTTTCAAGCTTCTCGATGTAATTCCAACCTTTTCATCCATATGGAAAGCCCTCTCCTTTGATTTCTTGTGATCGGTCATCATGAAGCCCTTGAATCTTTTTTGATAGATGTAGGCCTTCTTTTTTAATTATCATAGTCCTAGCCAGACCTTTTAAGAAGTGGTTTGGATTTGAAAATGCATCCTCCTTGCATATGAACCGCATTATTTGTGATTCACAATCATGTGAACCTAGGATGAGATCTCCATCTTCTCATTTTGAGTGTGGGTGAGGTAGGGAAGGGTTCTCTTTCACTCCATCTTCATATTGCTCTATTTCCTTATTTGGACATACTTCATGAACTTCTTATCCTTTAGCAAACTGATATAAGGCCTTCGTGTCATTATCTAATCCATGTGAATGGTTTAATACAACATGATCTATTTCAATTTGTAGAGTACCCCGATGAGTTAACACCTTTTTGGATCGTTTTACCTTTATAAATGATGAATCACGATCATGATCAACAACCTGAGAGGTATTATAAAGGAAGTCATTTCCTGAAGCATTAAGATTTTGATAAAGAGGAAATCTTGAATGGCTTTGGGCATTACCATGAACCTCCTCTAGTTTATCAACACTCACACTTTCCTAATCACATTCCTTGAGACAATCTTCAATATCTTTACTTGTAGAAAAAGAATGGATCCTTTCCAAAACTACCTCATCCTTGATATTAGCATTGTTCATACCTAGAGATTTACTTTCAATGCTAGGATATATAATTTTAGATGATTGCAATGGAAAAATCTCTTCTAACTCCTTATGATAAAGTAATTCCCTAATCTTTTCCTCAACTTCAACAAGATCATCATGAGCTTCATTAATTAGTAACATACTTGAGGAAGATATACATGAGTTCATACCTTGACTTTTATCAACATTGATCTCCTCTTCAAAGGCCCATGATGGATGAATGAGAAGATCTTCTCCACATAGGAAGTCATCATCTAGAACATCAAGACAACAACTTGGAACAAGAGCTCTGGTGGAGTTGGAGTCCCTATCTTTTGGAAAAGAGTATTTGATGACTTATTTCTCATAAATGAATTCCAATATGCCAACTTGCTATGAAAATCACGATGGATTCAGTTTTTAAGTGTGTGGATTGAGTCTTTGTTGGCTTAGATAGATGTGTAAAGTTTGAATTTTGATGAATTTAGTTGAGTGTATGCCCCTTCGATATTTTATGTGGGTACAAGATTTCATCATAGGAATTTGGCAATATCCTTAATTAGTAAAATAACTTTTAAAATTGAATGTCTAATTATTGAGGGGCGAAAGTGACGCTTGTACACATTACACTATTAAAGTAGCAATATTAAGTGTTTATGAATACTTGCTAAGTACATGAATTCGAAATAAGAGAAGTGTTTAAATTTGGAATTATTTAATCCTTTTAACAGTCATGTTATTTTATTAATTATTTCTAGTTAAGTTGGGTCAATTAGAAAGGGAAAAAAACGTATTTAGAAATGGTGCGGTGAAGAAGAGTTTTGGCGCATTTGGCTGCAACTCTGGCAAAAATAGCAGTGAGTGGGAGGACATTTCTTCAACTCGGCCATATACTAATAACAACCATCGTACTCATTTGGGATTTTCGGCGTTGGACCATGAAATGGGCAAAGCAGGAATGTCAGAGATGGCTGACGGTACGGGATAGACGGAAGAAGGCGGACGGAGATAGACGGCATGTGTACCCAGCCAGTCGAAATAACTGGCTAGGTAGTCGTTGCCCATGCATTATAGGGTGGTTAGAGTATGTTTAAAAATGTTAGCATTCATATGAATAAAAAAATATGTATTAGTGGTTAGTGTTAGTGAATTATTTGAAGGGGATTGCAAAGGGTAGAGATTAGTATTAGACAATAATTAATGACTATAACTAGTTAATAATTGAGTTAATATTAAGTTTTGTAGACTAGGGTAACAATTTAGCTAGAAATATAATCTTGGATATTAAAAATATATTGGAGGAAATGAGAATGGTCCACCTGCAGCATATCTACCGAGAGGGTAATCCAATGGCAGACGTTGCGGCTGTCATGGGGTTTAACATTAGGGCAATCACGTGCTGGGAAACTTTAGTTGATATCAACAAAAATCTAAGGATGTTGATAATCAAGGAAAAAGGTGGCAGAATTCAAAATGATGATTACTAAATTTAAAAGCAAAGCCAATTTTGGCGAGATGGAGAACTTTGTCGCTAAATTTAACTTTTGCGTTTTGGAAATAAGAGACAAACGTGACCGTACAAATGACAAGTGGAGTAATTACAAATTAAGAAACTTGTCTTTTCGCAATTATGGTAACTCGGGGCAAGGTTCGAATCGCTTCCCAAATGGAAGTACGATAGATATGATGGATTGGGATGTCAAAAATTGACAGGGAGAGAAAATTAGGTTTTTTAATACCCACGAATCTCAGAATAAGATGTTATGGGATTCTGGTGCTCATCATACGCGGGTCTGTAATTTTGATCTCTATTCCCCCAAAGGATTAAAGCAAGAGAGCAGCCACAAAGAATTGGAAAGCGATAAAATTTGGATGCGTATTTTTGAGGAAGAGAGGCATGATAGTGGAGAGATTAATATGGGAGGTGATCTGAATCGGTTGGAACCAACGAGACTTGAGAACTTCAAGGACATGATGGCGACCTGGTATCTCCTAAAGGAAGGGATTTTTTGCCATATATGTTGTCTATGGCTGGGCATGATGAAAATTGTGCGTTATAGTTTGTGAATAATTGGGATGATAGGAAGGTCACAATCAACGACATTACTTTTCAAGTCACAGAGGAGGTTATTGCCATGGCAACAAGACACACAATGAAGGGAAACAAGTGGAAGAAAGTCACCAAAGTCTCGGATGAGAATAGCATGAAAAACTTCTTTGCGGAGAATGAGGAGCTGATTCGCTATAGAGGAGGGTTTAAAAGGGATAAGCTACCTAAGCCCTGGGATGATGTGTGTCTGGTCCTGATGAAGTATCTCACCCTGGAAGGTAGGTTTGGAGTGTGCTATTACTATCATTTTCCCTTGTTGAATCATTTTAGAAATAGGGATTTCATTTCCATTCCGTTTTTTCTTCTACATTTGCTTGAGGATATGATTAAGGATGTTAAAGAGAAAAAAAGTAAAGGCCTAAACTTCACCATTATTCATCAGGGGTTAATTTTCTGTCTGTATCAGTTCCACTTAGCTTTATGTCCCCCCAGAGAGGTTGTTGTGGAAAACCCCCACCATAGTAGGATTTCCCCCCTGAGCTCCAATACGGGGACAAAAATCCATACTCCTAGGCCATCTCCTAGTAAGGATACTAAGAAAAAGAAAAAACTTGACATAGCCATAGAACAAAAGGGAAACAAGAAATTAAAAGTTGATAAGGTGGTAGAGGTTGTTGGAGAGGATTCTAGTGAAGATATTGAGGGAAAAGCAAGAAGAAGGTCTAGTAGGCTAGCTCAGTCCCAAGCTAGGGGTAAGCAGAAGTCTATTAGATACCCTGTTGAGGAAGTTGAAGAAGATAGCTCTGACAATAACAATGACAGAAGGGAGGAGGAAAGCATTTCAAACTCAAAAAAGGATGATAGTAATGAGGAAGGGGAAAAAAGTTTCAATTTTGGGAGCATTTTCATGGATGACACTCAAACTCAAGTGTCAGACGACAAAGAAAGGAATACTGAAACAACCCATGTTTCAGCTAGCTTCTCACTTAAACCCCTTACTTTTTGTGATGAGATGAGCAAAAAGGATAATTCCCCAATTACCATTTCTTCCCCTGTTAAGGAAAATTTGAAGATTTCTTCTAACCCACGGGTGCTGCAGGATAAACAAAAGGGACAAAAAATGAAGGAGGTTGCTGCTACAAAGGTCGAGGAGCATAAAGAGGAGACGGTGATGGTGGAGGAGCATTATAGAAACCTAGAGGAAAGAGTCAAAGCTTTGGAGGAGGGGTTTTTCACCTTCTCCAAGTTTGGACTTAAAGTTACTCATGCTACTGCAGCTACCCTCCAATTGTTGGCACAAGAGAAGGAGGAAGCTGGCTTGGACATGGAGGACAATAAATTACTCTTTAAGTTCCTTGCTGACGACTGGGCCCAAATTCTTCTTCATGCAAGAGGAAAAGGGAAAAAAGAAATCTAAGTCTTTTTTTATTTGTGTTCAGTTATGGGCTCCATGGATCCAAAGACTTTATATACTGTTATGACAGTTATAGTTTTGTTGGTTATCAGTTGTAATTATGTTTTTATTAGGTGCCTCGTTGGACTTTGGTTAGTTGCTAGGGGTTACTCTCTGGTTCTAGCTCTCTTGTTTTAGGTTATTATCTCTGACTGTTGGTTCTCTTGTTCTTGTTGTCTGTTTTTGCTACTGGTTGGTAATGTGCTAGTTACCAACCTTTTGACTATTAAGGGCCGACCCCCTTGCTTTTGGTCACTTTTAATTTCAAAAAAAATTTAGCTAGAAATTGTATTAGCACAGTTAAAAGATTATAGTGGCTGGGAGATTTTGAGTAAGTGGGCTAGTTTCTTAATTTTAATCTAGTTTAAAATTGCATACAAACTATGGCATATGAATCCATTAGAATGGACCGTCAACATAGGAAAATATATGGTAGAGCTCTCATGATTAGAATATCATATCATCTCACTATGAATATAACATGATAAGTTAGGATTACTTATATGTCAAGTAATTAAATTTGAATACATGAATTGGGTTACTAGGGATTACAAAATCTAGATAGTAGTTAAGGTGTTAACTTAGCTGATGTCCAATAATGTGATCTAGTAGTAGGTTACTACACATTGTTGGAGTGGAATTCAATGTGTGAGTATAGTGTATAAAGTGTTAATTTGATTGTATTGAAATAGGGTCAATAACCATGATGATTTGATAATTTTCGAGCTATGGATTAAGGTTAGATGGATGTCCTCTAGATATAAAACATAATTATATGTTGATGGGATGGATAGTCAGTCATTGAATCAAATCATTTCGTAACTATTTACGATCAAATCTTGACATAAGACTTATGGAATTCTGTTGCTACCCACTAGATGGAAGCCATATCAATAATGCACCTTTATATATGTGTACAAAAGTCCTCCCTATACATAGAGGTAGAACCCAGATAGATTTTCATTATTAAGGAATTTCATAACTCATTACTAAATCATCCTATCATGAATTTGGATATTAATAGATGTAGGCCTAGACAACATGTGGTCTTGATAGTTATGATCTTGACCATGACCAAGATACAATTAGCCTTGTCGTAACAAAATTGCCTTAAGATTTCTATGATTTGGAGAATTAAAATAAAATAAAATGTGTCACTGAGTGTATCTTTTACCAACCACTCTTATTGTCTGTTGTCAACCACTTAGGATTATCTTTTTCTTATAAAAAAAATTGGTCATGTTTTACCTGGTAAATTTGGGCATGACATTTATTTTCAACTTTTTTATCTTTTCTTTTTTTCTTTTTTATTTCATTTTATGATTTTGAATTATTTTTCTCCTCATTTTAAAGTTGATTTAAGTCCTTTTTTATTTGATAGATGATTTGATTGATTAATGACCTGATGTAACAGTTGATTTAAATTTCTATTTTTTCCTTTGATTTTATCTTGAATTTGCATTGTTTGATCGAAATTGCATTGTTTTATGTCTTTGCCAGTTATGGGTGTCTACGAATGCCCCTCTTTGAGCTGATATGCAAAGCATATTAGTTCAAAGACTATTTAATTTTTTGTCTTTAGGTCAAATTCTAATAACTGAATGTCAATTTTTTCACTATATTTAATTATTTAAATAATTAAATATTAATACTTGTAAAATAACTAAATATCACACTTTTAATATGATCTTTCACATAATTAATTCTTTAATTCCAAAGGAATTAATTATTACTATTGTAGTGTGGTATTGAAGATAAAAATGATAAATGAAGATGGTGGGGGTAAGGTAAATGTTAAAAAAGAATTTGAAATAATTAATTCTTTAAAAATAATTATTATTTTTGCAAAATGAAGTTGTGGGAAAGTTTGTACAGGTAAAAGCTCCTGGACAATTGATTAAGGTTGAAAAAGATGTAAAAATTATTTATTCTATTATCATATTTAACTAGTATAGTAAAGTGGGAAGAAGAAAAAGGGAGTTCAGTAAGAAGTTGTGGTGGTTGCCAAACTTCTTTGAAAAATTATTTAATGGGGAAAAATAATTAGTAATGGACTCTTCTTTTTGGAAGTCTGTATGTTCTGAAGCACAAACTATAGAGAAGGAGTCAATTTGTAATAGGAGAAGGAGATTTGTTTTATGCAGATTGATTGTAATAAAGGGATGGAACAATACTATTATTATTTTATCATGTTTATGAAATAAAGAGGAATATATGTGTGCTTGGTCTTGTGGTTTGTACATTTAAATTTCTTATTTCGAAGGATACTGAGTCCTTTTATTTATGTTTTAGATACAGTCCTATATTACTACGTTGAATGTGATGTATGTAGTCTTGTGGTCATTTACTCACATTTTTGCATAAAGATATTTATAGCTTCATCTCTCTCTCTCTCTCTCTCTCTCTCTCTCTCTCATATAATATGAAAGATTGGTTAGGTAGTCTTGTGGTTGCTTATTCATCTTTTAATTTCCTTTTAATTTATAAATCTTGCAATCATATTCATCCTATGTCTATGGATGAATTTCAAAAAACCTTAGTATCTTTAATTTAAAGTTACATCCTATTATTAAATTCATTGCACATCTGTAAATGAGGGAGTTGCACCTCTTAATTTAGAGGATAGTTATCAATCAATGATAATTGATCCAACTGTTAGTGTGTTTTGTATTTCCTAATTGCACATGTTGAGTTCTTATTTATGTTTCTATCCAAAGGTTACATCTTTTTACTAAAAGATTTTTGGTGAGTCCTCTACTAGGGAAAGAAAGAAAAGTTCCAGTACTTTCCTTTCCTTGGATATTTGAGGGTACCTCCTCGAGGATGAAGGTTGGTGACTCTAATTTATTGTGGTGAAAAAAGTCTAGTTATGGCTTTGGTTTCAGCCCAGCTATGGGGGTTTCAAATTGGGTTGTTTGCTTTATCTCAATACTAAGGCTTACCTAAAAGTTCAATAGAATATCTCCCAAATCAAGACCCTAATGAACACAGTAAAGTAACTATAGTCACCTATGGTATTCTTGGTGTGTAGGAAGAGAACATATTTGTTAGACTATTTGTGGGGAGTCTCATTGGAAGTGTTGTTGATTGGTTTTAGAATTTTCATAATGGTTGTATCACTTACTGGAGTGACCTTGAGGTAAAATTTCTCCAAAGATTTAGGCCCGTAGTTAATGTTGCCAAGTTATTATTAAATTTCATTCAAATTCAAAAGAAGGAGATTGAACCTATGAAGGATTTTGTAGATAGGTTCAATAGGTGTGTGGGTAAAATTCCCCAAAATACCCAACCAAATGAAAATAATCAAATGTGCATTTTCATAGCTACTTTATAAACTAAAATCAAGTTTTTGTTAAAGCACCAAAGAGTGCAAACATTGCAAGATGCATAAAGGGAGGCTATTAGTTTAGATGATGACATAATTCCAAAATGAATGAAGTGTAAATAAATTGCACAGGTAGGAATTTATCTCTGTGAATAGTAGAATTATCTAAAGGTAAAGCCTATATAGAAAAGGCTCATCCTAAAAGAAGTAAAATCAACATCCCCTACCTCTTTTTATCAAAGTCTAATAGTTTTCAATGATAAAGATTTCTTAATCCCTCTTGTGATTGAAAGAACTCCTTGTAGTGTAGCTAGAGCATACCATCTACATGTTGATTATGATGATGAATATGCCTCACAGTCAACTGACTCAATGATTGGCCTTAATATGCCTCCCATTGAACAAGGTCTGGAGGGTGAAAGATCAAATGAAAACTTATTAGGAGATTTTCCAACTTTAGAAATTGATTCTTCTATATTTGGGACTATTAATGCTATTTCATCAAATAATGTTGTTTAGGAAGGTATGGACGATCACCATACACAAGAAAAGATTGATGATAAATACTCTTCTAAAATTATGGCTGATCACACAATGCAATATCTATCAATATGCTGGGATGACTCTTCCTATGAGCATAAAGTTAATTATCAATTATTATTGTTTAATCTCTTGGAGACTAATGAATCATTACTATAGCCTAAAGCACCAAATGATGGCTAAGAGGTAGAAAATGATTTTTGCATCTTTTAGTCCCTTGCAGATCTTTTCTCCTCTCTTTCTTTTGAAGAATTGGCGCAGAAAATTATAATGGAAAATTCACATGGGAAATCAAAAAATCAAAGGACTCCAGGTATGACAAAAATTGTTGACATTTTACCTACATTTGTGAAAGGAAATGTTGATATGAATAATGTGGAAGAAAATCTTGAATCTATATTAATTTTCCATCCTATGGATTCATTTTCCATACATGAGTTAAAGATCACATTGACCATATTGCTCACTTGTGTACAAAACATTCTTCCATTCTATTATAATTGATTCAGAAAGGCTCATACTTTTTCCAACTTGTAAATGGCCACATTTAGTTTTTTAGGGCGTTCCCCTCTCCATTGTAAATACCTACCCCTTTCTTTTGCAATTTTGGGCTTGGTTTGTTTCTATTTTATTTTGTGTGTTGTTTCCCCTCCAATAAAGTTGTGTCATCTTTTAACCTTTCTCTTCCCTTGAGTCAATCCATATTCTGATTTTTTTTTTCCAGAAAAATAAAAAGCCGTTATGAATTGATTGGAAACACTCTAAACACACCCATTTGTATTTTTCAAGTTCAAATTCAAGGCTCATTTTTACATCTAAACATGCAGTTTCAAAGCTCAGTTCATAGTTTGAGCTTCAAGTTCAAGTTCAAGTTCAGATTTTGATATACGATTTTAATCAAATATCCATAGCAAATGAGGAAATATTGTGAGCAATGAGAGATTCAAATTTTGTTCTATGTTGTAGTCGGTTATCCCTAATATGTAGGCATTAAATTTTGAAGCACACCTTGTGGTCTAAGATTTTTTGAACAATGTTGTGCCACAATGCTTGGACCGTGTGAGATTTTTGAATAAAATCAATTGGAAACAATAGATGCAATATATTCATTAAGTGCCCATGGTTCCATAGATTTTAGATGTGAAAACCAGTTTGGGAATAGCTATGCAAGAAATTTGCAACACGAGCATACATTATTTTATATAGTTTACTACCCTCATATACTAGCAAATTTCAACATACACTACTAGCTGAAGCCGAGGAAGATATAAATGAAATTTACTGATTAGATGCTGCTAAAGTCTTTTAAAAGAAGTTGGAAATGCTTCTATTATGTTGAAAAGTACTTTATTCATGGTGGCACGATAAAAATGGGATCCCTAAAGTAATAAGTGAAAAGTAAAAGGGAAATAAAAATACTTTATCACATTTTAGGGTTGAGTCTTTTGATGCAATACTCAAAGAGAAAGATTGCATGTTGCATTTGGATCTAGTTCAAGATAGATGATAGGTCTTCTAATATTAGAATTAGTGGTATCACATATGGTCTAGGCCATAGAATAAGTATTTAAAAATTTAAATAGATAGATAGGAATGTTATAGTGTTATACAATGGGATCCAGCTCATGTAGATTGTCATGCAGCCCAAGTTCACTATTGGTGAAGAGATGGAAAATTTTTCTTTCTTCTTGTGCAATCGTTGAGCAAGCTTGGGGTGAGACATGCATCATTTCAGATGATAATGAGAATACCTATTTTTGTGTAAGGAAGCATATAGGTATATTATTGATCACATTCCCTTCATTTTACATAGGAGATTTCATAGCTAGTGATATCCCATATGAATAGTGAGATATATAGAATGAGAACAAAGTCTTCTTAGCTAGTCTAAAGGGTGATGATGATCAACCAACTCTTGTTCAAAAAGGAGATCTCAATTTGTTCTTGTACATTCTCAAAAAATTCAAACTTGGAAGCCTAGATGAACACATTATCAAAGAAAAGAAAGAAAGAAAAGATTATATTTTTAGGTCACCTTATAGGTGGTGCAATTGCAACTATTGTTATGATTTGAGTTCTGGGAAAAAGACTGAGACAAATTTCTGCTAATTGCATTACATTTGGTTCTCCTCTAATCAAAGATACTATTCTTATGGAATCAATTTGTCATGAAGATTGGTCAAGAATTATTTATCATGTGGTTTCCAAACATAATATTATTCCACGGATAGTCCTTGCACCTTTTTGAGTCAATTGGACATCATTTGAATTTTTTTTTTCCTCAAAAAGGGAGAACACAGGCAATGATTATATTAATTTAATGCATCCTTTTACTCCAGATGTTAGCGAGAAACCTATGGGGAATAAAGTGCCCTAGAGAAGAATGTAGCCCATATAAATCCATTGGGACTTATATGTTTTGCTCAATCTATGGCACAACTTGTATTTAGAACCTTCAAGTTGTCTTAAAGATGCTAATTTTGACCTTGTAAAACATACTAGAAAATGATATTGTAGCATAAATTAGGATTGCAATTGCATTCATTTCAGAGTGCATGAGTAATGGGGATGAGTTAAAGCATGTTATTGATAGCAGATGCACAAAAACAATTGTAAACATCATCTTAAAGTCTTCCCTTTAGATGAGAATAACACTGCAATTAAAAGCAATGGCTTTCAAGATTCATAATCAATCTGCATTAACACCCTCGAAGAAGCTAAAGATTTGAAAAAGTAGAATGAGATGGACAATGATAACCTAAATAAGGAGTTAAGAAAGAGCCAAAGTAAAATGGCATAGTTATAATTTTACATTAAAAAAGTGTTTGTTGGTAACAAATGGAGCTCTTATGATGGTTTTCAGAGACCTAGACAAAAAAATAGATTTTCATGTTAACAAGCATAGAATACATTTACGAATTTTCTAGGATGACATTATTGAGAAAGTGAAGAATCATGAATTTCCAAGTATCTTCAGGTTCTTAAAAAAGTGGATCGATGCAAATACTGCATACATAAGACTTGTTGAGCCTCCAGACATTGCAAAATTCTAAATGACATAGCAACAATGGAAGCTATCTCTTAGTTTAGAATAGGAAGGTCCCTCATATGGTTTTGGATAAACACATTTTGGGCTCTTGTCATGGATTATTTAAAGATGAATGATGTATCTACACCCCAATGGATAAGGCACTATATAGTAGTAGCAAGAGATTCAAAAAGTTCTCTATATCTTGGCAGAGAATGCAACCCCCAGAGAGAGCTACTGTTACATAAGGTTTTAAAACCCTAAGTATTACCCCTCCCAAACAATTTAATTTAATTTAAAAAATCAAAGTAAAAACATTATAAAATATTTTACACTATGTTTAATTATTTAAATAATTAAATATTAATACTTGCGAAATAATTAAACATCACACTTTTAATATGATCTTTCACATGATTAATTCTTTGATTCCAAAAGAATTAATTATTACTATTGTAGTGTGGTATTGAAGATAAAAATGATAAATGAAGATGGTGGGAGTAAGGTAAATGTCAAAAAAGAATTTAAAATAATTAATTCTTTAAAAAGAATTAATTATTTTTGTGAAATGAAGTTGTGAGAAAGTTTGTACAGGTAAAAGCTCTTGGGCAATTGATTAAAGTTGAAAAAGATGTAAAAATTATTTATTCTTTTATTAGAATTAATTATTATAGTAAAGTGCCAGAGAAGATAGAGTGAGTTTGGTAAGAAGTTGTAGTGGTTGCCTAACTTCTTTGAAAAAATATTTAATGGGGAAAAACAATTGGTATTGGGTTCTTTTTCTTTTTGGGAGTCTGTAAGTTTTGAAGTGCAGATTGCAGAGAAGGAGTACAATTTGTAATTGGGGAAGGTGATTTGTTTTTTGCTGATTGATTGTAATAAATGGATGGAACAATACTATTATTGTTTTGTCATGTTTCTAAAAGAAAGAGGAATATATGTGTGCTTGGTCTTGTGGTCTGTACATTTATATTTCTAATTTGGAAGGATACTGAGTCCTTTTATTTATGTTTTAGAAATAATCCTATATTGCTATGTTGAATGTGATGTATGTAGTCTTGTGGCCATGTACTCACATATTTGCATAAATCTCTCTCTCTCTCTCTCTCTCTCTCTCTCTCTCTCTCTCTCTCTCTCTCTCTCTCTCTCTCTGCTGTAATATGAAAGATTGGTTAGGTAGTCTTGTGGCTACTTATTCCTCTTTCTCTTTCCATTCAGTTTATAAATCTTGCAATTGTATTCATCCCATGTCTATGGATGAATGTCAAAAAACCTTAATACCTTTAGGTTAAAGGTATATCCTATCATTAAATGAGGGAGCTACACCTCTTAATTTAGAGGATAGTTATCAATCAATGATAACTAATCCAACTGTTAGTGTGTTTTGTCTTTCCTAATTGGGCATGCTAAGTTCTCATTTATATTTCTATCTAAAGCACAAATCTATTTACTATCAGTATGTATATAAACAAAGAGATCATAGAACAATAGAAAAATAATAAAAATCACTCAACAAGTAGCATGGCCACAGGTATATAAGGAGTGAGTTAGGACGTATATAGATTAACCTTACATTAACTATAAACTACAACACAAAGGTTGCACCAAGGTATTACATGTAGTATTGTATTCCTCTAGTGTGCATACACCTTGTACATAGCTAGGTAGCACTTAACTATTTTAAGAAATTATATGTTAACTCACAAGGCTAATTCCCTTGTAGAAGCATCTCGCCAAATCACCCAAGATGGCTAGAATATTTGTCTAAGAACCTCTTATATTGTTCAATTTATTGAGTTCATATTTGACACAATTCTAATTAAGTATAAGAGGATTAGATGTTTCTTCATTGTTTCCAATATCTATGTTTATTCTAAATATGCACAAAGCGGAATCCAAAAAAATTACATTTCAATTCTCCATTGGGGACACAATTATATTTTTTGGATGTAGTAATGAGGGTTTTAGCTTAGGCCATGGGATAAAATTTGAGTTGTGAACATAAAATTGGGAATGATTTATGTTGTGTTTTTATTTTTTTAAATATCTAAAATCAACTTCACATTGTGTTGTAACTCTGGCATTGGTGCTTGATCCTTGACAAATTTCATTTCAAAATTTTAGCATTCAAGTTTTCAAGTTTCCTCTTCATTATATGTTTAGTTTATCAATAATTTCCTCAAGTGCAATTCCTATATGATCCGAAATGTTATGAAGTACTGAAGCTAGTAGTAACTTCTCTCATGTCTCTAGAAAGTGTAGCATAGGTATACTGTCCCTTGGCTCCTAGGAATTTGTAGCATAGGTTTAGTGTAGTAACTCCTTACACTCAACTCTTCATTGAAGTTACTCTCACTGCCACAATGATATTACCTCTAAACTATGCAAAGGATGTTAAAATGGTTCCCAAATTTGAAACACTCTTATAACTTAAGAAATGACAAAGAAAATGCAGATACAATACATGAAAAATTGCACAACTTGTAGTCTATATATATAGAGAGAGACTTTTTAAGGTTTTTTTTACATATTAGCATAACAAAATATTGTTCTAGTTGCATACATATTCTAGAATCCAAATAATAAAACAATAAAACTCACTCAACCCATGCTAAGTGACAAGCCATAACATAGTTCAATTGGTGTAGTTGTTGATTAGTTGGGTTGATTAAAAATTCTTGTAGAACTATGATCATATTAGGTACAATAAAATGAACAATCAATTGTTCCCAGCTAGCATTAACATGATTGGTCTATTTAGACCCATTGATTATTGTCACATGCTTTTAAATATAACTATATAAGGAGTGATTTAGGATGTATATAGGTTAACCTTACATTAACTATAAACTACAACACAAAGGTTGTACTAGGGTATTATAGGATTATAATTATAGAAAATTGACTGACTAGACCAAATGGGTGTATGATGACGAGGAGCTCTATTAGGTGAGTAAATCTCACTAGTGGTTATAGGAATAGAGCTACATCAAAACAACTAGAAACTAGAACTACATATTCATTAGAGTGACTGGTTAAAGGGTCTTGATCCCATGGATACAAGTATGTAGGAAGCTTGGTAGGTGGATTATACCTCTAGTGTGCATATGCCTTGGACATAGTTAGGTAGAACTTAACCATGTATGTATATATGTAAGTATTCAGGCAGGGTGGGGGCAGTTGGGCTTTCAACTTTTGCAATACTTCATTTTTGTTATTTGCACTCTTTGAATCAAAGGTATATAACTTTATAACTTATAACTATAATTTTTAAATAGTACAAACCTATAATAGTTTCTTATAATTCTTTAGTTCTCTTTATAAGTTTACAAAATTAGATTTTGAAAATTAATTGTATTTATGTACATATTTTTCAAGTTTGATATTTCTCTTTTTCTTGACTCATAGTCCAAGAATAATTTTTGTTCCAAAAGAGCTAAAAACATGGTTGATGCATGATAATCATCTTTTTATGCTCTTTTTGGCATAGTTGTTCTTACATTTTATGATTTTTGGTGAGAACAAAAAATACAAACTAATCAGATAAGTGATCCAAAATTAAATCATAATTTGTTGAGGCATGTTTAAATACTTTATTTTACATGTTATTGAATGTTTCTTGAATGTTCAGGGTAGTAATTCCTTACACTCAACTCTTCAATAAAGTTATTCTTACTACCATAATAACATTACCTCTAAACCATCAAAAGGATGTTGAAGTGGTTCCCAACCTTGAAACACTAATACAACTTAAGAAATGGCAAAGAAAATACAATAAATGACAAATTGCACAACTTGTAGTTTATATATATATATAAAGATTTTTTTTAAGGTGCTTATTAGATATTAAAACAATAGAAAATTGTTCTAGCTGCATATATATTCTAGATTCCAAATAATAAAATAATAAAACTCACTCAACCTGTGCTAAGTGACAAGCCATAACCTGGTTCAATTGGTCTAGTTGTTGATTAGCTGGGTATCATATTAGGTACAATAAAATGAATAATCAATTATTCCTAGCTAGCATTAACTTGACTAGTCTATTTTGACCCATTGATTATTATCATAAGCTTTTAAACATAACTATGTAAGGAGTGAGTTAGGACATGTATAGGCTAACCTTACATTAACTATAAACTACAACACAAAGGTTCCATTAGGGTATAATAGTATTTTAATTATAGAAAACCACATGATTTGCCTAAGTGGGTGTATGATGGTGAAGATTTGTATTAGTTGAGTAAATCTCACTAGTGGTTATAGGAATACAACTACATCAAAAAAATTAGAAACTAGAAATTGAGATTCGTTAGAGTGTTCAAGGGTCTTGATCCCATGTATATGGGTATGTAGGGAGCCTGGTAAGTAGAGTATACCTCTAGTGTGTAGATGCCTTGGACATAGTTAGGTAGCACTTAACCATGTATGTATGTATGTATGTAACTACTCTCTACCTAACCGTTCCATCCACAACTAGTCGGGGGTGGGGGAGCTAAGCATGCACATTCTGCAATACTTTATTTCTATTATTTGCACTCTTCAAATCAAAGGTATATAACTTTATCACTTTTAACTATAATTTTCAAATAGTACAAACCACAATTGTTTCTTATAATTCTGTGGTTCTCTTTGTGGTGCAGAAGCACCCACATTAAAAAAAAATTCATTTGCACATGTACATATGTCAATCATGCATTAGGATAGATCATGTTATTCATGTTTGATAGGCTGTATTCATGTCATCTAGTCTTTTAATTGTATTTAGTTATAATAATGACTTATTTTGTAAGGCACTTACATGATTTAGCACACTTATAAACCATCATGTTCAAGTTGTCAACTAGCCTATAAGCATGTAATTAGTTATTTAATTCAATATTAGGATGATCTAAGTGTTTCATATGGGTCACACAAATAGAAATGCATGGTAGTTTAATATTGCTTGCATAATACAAAGTTGCACTTTTAAAACTAGGAAGTTCTAGAAATTTTAGAAGCCTAAGAGTCTTTTAAATACACAAGAGGTCAAAAGGCCAAGATTTATATTTATATATTTATTTTTGGTCAAATTATATGATAGTATAAATATATGAACGACAAAAAGGTTTTTTTTAATTTTTTAACAAAGTTGGATATAGAAACAAGATAGATTTTCTAATTTTTGAAAAAATGTTTGCTATTGTCTAATTCCCATTTGTATATGCAGCTTGGTTAAGGTCTAAAAATTATATTTTTTGATGGATATTTGAATTATATTTCCAAAAAATCTAGTTAGAGGTTCTAGCTCTTCTGTATAAGGGAGAAAACTGAAATTTACTCAGCAATGGTTAAAATTCTATGTATTATTCTTCACATTTTTCCTTCTTCTTGTTTCTAGCTTTGTCACATGTATGTGTGGAAGGATAAGGGCTTGAATCCTTCATAAATGTTTAGGGGGTTGGAGTATCTTTCAAATGAATCAGGTTTGAAGTATTGAGATGCCAATATGTGTGAGATATGATAAAATCTTTGAAAAAAGGTTTGAATTTGCTTGAAAACCAAGAGTTTTACAAAGAAATTTGTTCTTTTTGATATCTCTACATCATTATTGGTATCAAAGCTTGGGGAAATCTCCTGAAGCAATTGGGTTTTATGTCAAAATCTATTGGTCTCAGAATGGTTTTGACATTTGAGTGTCAACACACTTAACCAATTTTCCTATACATGCTGAGTACACTATACATGTCGAGCTATAGTATGTGCTGAGCCAGAATTTCAATAGGTGCGGAGTGACTTCAGGTACTGAGTGATCAATAGATGCCAAGTGATATATAGGTGCCGAGTCATAGTTGATGCCAAGAAAGTTAGAATACAACATGTGTTGAGTAAGCCAAAAACATACATGTGTTGAGCAAGACAATGTGTAATAGGTGCTGAGTGAACTAGGATAGTATATGTACCGAGCACCAGTAATTCAATATGTGCTAACACAAAATCAACATATAAGTTTGTGCCTTCACAAACTTATATGAAAAACCATTTTTTGAATGATTCACAAAGGGATAAGAAGATAATATCAAATCTTTTTATTTACATATGTTATTAGCATGCAACCAATTAGAAAATTGGAGACAACATGCAACCAATGGGCTAAATCTAAGGATTTGAGTGGGAATTTTGAGCTTGTGATTTCATTGCAAATACTAATTCTATGAAGTCTATATAAGAAGACTTAGAAACCATAATTTTGAGTTGCAAAGGTGTTATTGAGAAATTTGCTAAGCAGATAGGAAACTGTAAAATAGAGCAAGCAGCAGGGGTGTCAAGGACTTAGTGAATTGAGTAGCAATTACATATTAAATTGATCAAAATAGAACAAGGGATATGAATAGAGATCATATCAAGAAAGTATCACCCACTATCCTATTAAGACTTATCATTTTTGCGGTAAAAAGGTACACACTACTAATATATGTAGAAATAGGAAGACCAATCAGCAGGACAAACTCAAGAACAAGGGTCACTGTCACAAGTCTAACAAGCAAGGACACTAGACACAAGATTGTAGGACCAAGACCACAAGGAAACAAAAATTTGATGGTCATTGCTATAACTAAAAAAAGAATGGAAATAGAGCTTTTTAGTGTAGATCAAAGCCTATGTGGACACCTAATCAGCCTGCAAGAAGAAACTATCATGCACACCACTAAAACTAGGATTATAATACCAGGTAGAGCTGTCATTATTGTCAAGAGTATGGCCATGTTCCTAAGAACTACATAAGAACACATTTCAGAGGAAACTACAGTAGGTGGTTAAGACAAACCACATGTTTCAGTTGATTAAAGACTAGCCATATCAACAGATAATGCCCAACAAGGACCAAGGCATCCAAGTCAAAAGTCAACAACAATAAAGAGAAAGTTGATGTGGAACACATTAGGGTAGAGATGAATAGGACATGAAAAAGAAGGGATGGAGAAAACACATCCAATGGAGGGATCACTTCACCCGAAAGGTCAAGTAGCCACACCTCACCCAACTAAGAAAAGGATAGATGTATGGGACTGATATACAAAGCTATATCATACACCAATCCCAAGAATAAAGAAGTGTTGCAATAAAGAAATTAGCATAAGAAAATATGCCAAGTCAAAATTTGAAATTATTGTAGAAGTTGCCGAGTTTCCCTCAGATGTTGAGTAAAAGCTCCAGTATATGTCGAGTTACCAAGAGCGACTAAGTTGATGGTTGATGTTGAGTTGGGAATGTTAGTGGAAGTTGAGTAAATAAAATCTAGTGGATGCTGAGTCATGTTGAAACCTTTAAGTGCCAAGTTTACAACTATATGCATTATGTAATAAATGCTAGGTTTTGAATTGTATAAGGTCAAATTTTGCTCATTTTCATGCCATTTGAACATAGAGAAAAGATGAGAAGAGTAAAGAAATGATAAAAAAACAATCTTCCAACCATTTGCATAGATTTCAACAGTGATTCAATAAAAAATCATTGATCTAAAGGTATTTATCAGGTGTCAAGCTACGTAGTTTTAAAGTTTATTATATGTTGAAACCCTTGTTCAGTGTAATCACATCTAGTTCCAAAAACCCCAAAGAAAAGGACCATCGTGAGGTTCAATTGGTTAGTAACAAGGTCAAATAGCCTAAGTTCAGACCCATTCCTGAAGTAGCATATAAAAATGACCCTTCCGGTGTGTTATCTGTCATTCCACCTAAGGTAGTCATGGTGCAGGATGTTAGGAAGTGCTATAGCTATAAGATAGGTGCCATAGGTGACCTTGAGATATTCCAAGCCTATGACTAGTTGTGTGATAATGGGATACTAAAGGAAAAATTCTAGATAGTTGAGAAGAAGGGTTTGACAAATGCCCTAGTTTTTCCTATGGTATTCAAGACAGAATGGTTGAGGATTACACTGAGCCAAATTCATGATGGGTTTCTATGGCTGGAAATAGGACCTATCAAGATTACCAAGAAGATATTACATAGCGTTATGGGATTCCCAACCCTAAATCAACCTAAGACCTTGAGAAGTGATAATAAGGAAGCCATTGAAAGGAATATAGGAGCCAAGTGGAACAAGAGGGGTATGACCATTGATACTATAATAGATCCCCTTCTTGACTTTGTATTGAGAGTGATTTCTCACAAATTCTACCAATCTAGTAGATTAAACAATTTACCTTTCATAGCTATGGATGTAGCCTATAAGCTAGTGAAGAAAGACCATACTTATGATCTAGCATAACTGATGCTTCAACAAATCAATGAAAACTTGGGAGCTATTAGAAGATCCAAGGGAGCTTAATGCAAGTTTGGATTAGTACTTGTCTACATATTTTTCTATGTGATGGAAGAATTTCCTTCAATTGGGAAGGTAAATTGGAACTCCAACAAGTCTGCCATTACACAAATTAATGAGTAGATAGAGAAGATGGGTGATAACTTTGAGGCCCAAATGACCAGCTATTTTGAGGACTTTAAGAAGTCCATAAAGAAAATAATGAGAATACCAGTTTCATTAGTAAAGTAAGATGTTAATGACATATTCTTTTTGGTTGGCTTTGACTACACATACATTCAACCTGTAGTTCCAAGGGTGAGATGACTTAGGCAATTAGGTTATGAGTTGGATGTAGATCAAGAATTAGTTGCAATCACTACACTACTTGTAGAAGATATTGACAAGGTTTCCAAACCTTTTGATACATATGATGCAGTAAAGTCAATGTTTGAAATAGTTTTGAAGATAGCTTCTATAGTCAAGAGGAAAGAAAAACTAGTAAGAAAAATCAAGAAGAAGTTTGGAGTAGATATTGAGGTAGTAGGTGTAGCAACAAAAGAAGAAGAAGAAGATGATAGTGAGGAAGAAGAAGAATAAGGGAAAGGCCCTATGGAACTCACACAAGGACTAGGAGATGAAAAGGAGGAAGGTGCTAAGGAAGAAGAAGTCAAGGAATCACCTACACAAGCCAAGAAAAAGAAGAGGAAAGCTAAAGCTCAACCTCTAGCTCAGCCCAAACCCAAGAAAGTAACCAAGCCCAATCCAGCCAAACCAAATAAACCTACAGCAAGGGATACTACAAGGGCATCAACAAAAAAGGCCAAGGAGGAAACAACAGAGAAAAATAAGGCCACTAAATAGATTGGTGAAGTGTAGAGGAAAAAAAGAAAATACATAGCACAACCAAATTCTGATGAGGAAGAGAAGACTAAATCAGAAGACATCAGCCAATTCTAAGTGGTAAGCCATCCTCCTAAATCTACTATAGATAAACTTTGTGAAAATATTAAGAATGTAGATTTGAATGATTTGAAGAGCCTTGATTTCAATAAGCTTAGTAGAGAAGAACAAAATAAAGTAGAGGAATCTGTGTATGCCATGATGGTAGAGTTTAAAAACACACCTCTAGAGCTTGACAATACCATGCCTAGAGAATTATGTGAGATAGTTGAAAATAAATGGCATTATTGTCTAAAAATGGAAAAGGAGATTAGAGAATCTACCTTAGCTGAAGTGATGCCTAACCTAACAAAAGGTTAAATAACAAAGGCTAATAAGAAACATGATGGCAAATTTGCACCTAAGTATAGACCCTCTAGCATCCTACAGAATAAAATTGAGGATGTAGTAAATAAATCCACATTATGGTAGTCAATCTACAAGTTGATTGATGATAGGTATGAAAAGGAAATTAAGGTAGAAGCTAGTACAAAGGAGAAAGAAAAGAAACAACAAGAAGGGAAGCAAGAAGAAGAAAACAAAAAGGAGGAAGAGAAAGGTGAAGAAAAAAGGAAAGGAGAGGAAGAGGATAAGGAAAAAGGAGAGGGGAAAACATAAAAGGGAGAAGAAATGGAACAACTGAGTAGTAGTAGTAGCAAGAAGAACAAAGTGTGCAAGACACACAATTGCCACCCCCTAGCCCTCCTCATGTAGCTATCACACCTATAGAAATCATAACTATCAAGGATGTTATTGAAAAATCATGATAGAGAATCAACCCATTAACTACAAAGGACCTCTCCAAGATCCTTAACCAATCTACTCAACAAGCCAAGTTATGCACAAACCTTGTATTGGCGAGTGTTGATGAGATACAAAAGGTAGTAGCTAACATAATTAGAGTCAACGTGAATCCACAAGAACCACCTTCTATCTCTAAAGCTACTAGCACACAAATTCTACTACTTCCATGACTACCTCCACCAATTGCAACAAGTGACACATTAGGTGATACTGTTTAGATGTCAAGTGTAGAAGAAGGGAAAGACATAGGGTTAATGGGACAAACTTCTACATTTTATCCTATAGTATAAGTAATAGGTACACCCCCAATAATTTTGATTGATCAAAGGAAGTTAGATGAGGAAAAGGAGGATACAAAAAAAGATGAGGAGCAGGCCACAATTCAAACATTGATTGAATTACCTAAAATAGACACTCCTACACAAACTCTTCAGAAGTCGAGCACTAAGATGATATCATTGCAAATCTCTACACTAGGCTCAAGCTCTACAAAATTTTCCAAGGTACTTCACTATGGAGGCCCTAAGCTAGATGAAGAGATTGTTACCTCCTTATGACTCCAAGACTATAACTATTGAACAGATCACTAAGATGTAGAATGCATTAGCTAGGAGAAAATGATAGGAAATACTCAAAAAAGAGTATAAGCATAAACAAGAATTGAATGAGATTAAGGACATCTTCATGGATGCCTTTAGCTTGCAGTCACTAGATGAAAGAAAGCCTATAATGGAGCAACTATTAGATATAGTTGATCAGGTGACCAGTGAAGACTAGGACACAAATGTTAGACTCATGGAGTGGTCAGAAAGAAAGTTTCAAGGAAAGGTAAATGAGAAGATATCAAGTGAGACAACACTAGCGTAGGTAGACTTGGCTAAGAAAATTGAGAAATATAAAATTGTACTTAAGAATATTTTCTCACTATACAAAAAGCTAATTGATTTTTCCAATTTCACACAAGAGACCAACCAATGAATATTGAGCTTGGAGAGAAATCTTAAGATTTCTAGCATGCAACTACACACTAATCCAGCTCAAAGTGAGAAGCATTTTTCTCAATCACTTCACACTCAAAGAGAGTTAGCTATACTCATCATAGAGGAGGCCAATATAAAGGCTAAATTAATGTAGATTCAATCCTCCATCACCCCACATTAGGAGGTCCTCCATAAAGAGAAAGAATATGCTAAAATAGTCTTAAAGAAAGATCCCAATCTTTTTACACTTGATGGAATTGTACATTTTGCTGCAGAGACTACCATCTAACACAAGTCACTTGACATTGCTTTGGAGAATTGGGATGCACCTCTAAAAATGATCATGGAGGTAAATAGTACTTTTTTGGCTATATATGGTATTACTCCTTAGAACCCTTTGACATAAGTGTCAAAAAGGGAGAGAATTAATAATAAGGGGAGATATAATGTTTTGATGTAGATATAACAAAGGGGGAGAATACTATGTATTTTGGTTACATTCTTTCATTCATTCTTTTGGAGAATAAAAAGAAAAAGTTTGTAGATAGCCAAAAAGGGGGAAATAAGAAATAAGACAAAGTGTGGGGGAGATGCAAATTTTGGAATTATATGGAAGATAGTTCTGATACAAATTAAAGGAATTCCATAGCTTTGGTACATGATACAAGTACAAAATATAGGAACAGGGCAAAAGACAAAGAGTATCAGAATATGTCAACATAGAATTTTGGTTTCAAAGAATGAAATGGAACAATCAACTCAGGGGAAGTTATAAGGTATATTGCTTCTTACTAAATCTTGAACAAGTTTTTGAAATTTTGTATATATGTCGAATAGAATGAAAAAAATGTACTCATATGGTCAGATCAATAATGTTTAGTTAAGTGCTTTTGACACTCATGTCAAAGGGGGAGATTGTTGGTCTCATAATGGTTTTGACATTCAAGTTTCAATGCAGTTAACCAATTTTCCTATACATGCCGAGTACACTATACATGTCGAGCTATAGTATGTGTTAAGCCAAAATTTCAATAGGTGCTAAGTGACTTTAGGTGCCAAGTGATCAATAGATGCCAAGTGATATATAGGTTCTGAGTCATAGTTGATGTCGAGAAAGTTAGAATGCAACATGTATCGAGTAATCCAAAAATGTACATGTGCCAAGTAAGACAGTGTGTAATAGGTGCGGAGTGAACTAGGATAGTATATGTGCTGAGCACCCATAATTTAGTATGTGCCGAGTAACACAGAATCAACATATAATTTTGTACCTTCACAAAATTAGATGCAAAACTATTTTCTGGATGATTCATGAAGGGATAAGATGATAAGATCGAGTCTTTCTATCTATCTATGTTATCAGCATGCAACAATCAAAAAATTTGAGACAACATGCAACTAATGGGCTAAATCTAAGGATTTGAGTGAGAATTTTGAGCTCATGATTTCATTGCAAACCCTAGTCTATGAAGTCTATATAAGAAGACTTAGACACCATAATTTCAAGTTGCCAAGGTGTTATTGAGAAAGTTGCTAAGTAGATAGGAAACCACAGAATAGAGCAAGCAGTTGGGGTGTCAAGGACTTAGTGAATTGAGCAGAAATTACATATTTAGTTGATCAGAATAGAACAAGGGATACAAAAAGACATCAAATCAAGAAAGTATCACATCAGAAAGAGCAGATCATGTGCCTAAATCTAGCAATTGAAGATTGCATACTATCAGGTTAATGATTCTAATACTTTCTAACCATTGTATTAGAAAAGGAAATCCCATATTGATAAGTTAGCTTAACAACTAGGTGGGAGAAACTTTGAGAAGGTTATTGAAACTCCTATGAAATTAGGTGGGCCTAAAAACTTTTTGTAAATCCTTTAATAGGGCGACACTTCTTGTAAAGTGTTTGTAAATCCTTTAACCAGGTCACTATTGACATAGTGTAAAGCCTTTAATAGGGCAAGCCTTTAACATGGTAGACCATCAGAAGTGGTCAAACAATTATTTCTACAATAATTTTGTGGGCATCATCCCCACCCCAATTTTACCTTATTATTATTGGAGGGTTTCTAGGTCACCAAAATTTTTGGTGTTATGTTTTAATACATGCTTTTACTTTATGTTTGTTTATATGTTTGCATGCATGTAGTTTACTTTTAGTTATGTGTTTTAAAAGATTTGAAAATTTTAAAAGCTAGCTACTTCTGATTCACCCCCACCTCCCCTCTTAGAAGTAATCTTCCCATTTGAATATTCCAACAAAAATCATAGTCTGACATCAAACATGGTCACCAATACTGAATTAGCAAAGAAGATATAAGAACACGAGAAAATTGATAAGTGGTTATTGGGTGAACTTGAGAAGTTGAAGGGCTAGATGGATAAAAGATTAAAGTTTTCCTCAAAGCAAGAGGAAGAAGGGGAAGAAGAAAATGCCCCTAACTAGGAGGTGGTTAACTTACCTATAGACCAGAGATACTTCATAGAAGCCCTTGAAAGAGTTGGAAAGAAGGATGCCAAAGGTGACCTACCCATCTTTTCATAAAAGATGGATGTTGATGCTAATGTGGATTGGATAGAATCCTTGAATAACCACTTTGAATGTAAAAATGTAGTAGAAAAAATAAGATAAATATTTCCAAGTCAAATTTGAAGGGATCAGCCCTCACTTGGTGGAGTTTCACCCAAGGGGAAAGGGTCAAAGAAGGTAAGAACATGGTAAATTCATGCGGTAGGATGAGTGCCAAAGTAAGAGAAACTTACCTACCTAAGGATTATGAAATACAACTACATAGAAGAAAACAAAGTTTAAGACAAAATGAGCTAGATGTCACAGCTTATACTGAAAAATTCCAAAAATTGAGCATAAGGGAAAAACATAGTGAATGTGAAAGTGTAAAAGTTGCTAGATACCTTAATGGATTGAGGTTGAACATTCAAGAAGAACTTAATATGTTGTTTCCTAATACAATTTAGAAATGTTATCAATTGGCATTTAAGGTAGAAGCCAAATTAAAGAGAAGACAAGAACAAAATAGCAGACGAAGAAGAAGAAACCAAAGGGGGAGAGGAAACTTCCAAGGAAGAGGAAAAATCCATGAAGATCATAAGGAGATAAAGCAAGGAACCAATAAAAGTGAAGGAAATTTCAAAGGTAAAAGAGGCAATTCAAGAGGTAGGTTTGGTAGTAGAAGGGAAAGTCCAACAACTTTCTTTAATTGAAATAAGGTGGGACATTATGCATGTAGGTGCCCAGATAGAGCTAGTACAAGTTCACAAAGAGAAAGAAGAACACATTTGGTATGAATACCAAGAGAAGGAGATGGCTGATTTAGATAGTGTACCTAAAAGAGGAGAAAATTTGATGATGAGAAGAATACTTTTGAAGGTGCCTACTACCATGGAGCCACCACAAAGGAAGACCATCTTTAGGACTACTTGAAAATCAAGAGGTAAGGTATGTAAAGTCATTATTAAGTTAGGATCTACTAAAAATTTAATCTCTCTTGAGATGTTTTAGAAGTTAAAACTTAGGAGATTACCTCATCCTTTTCCCTATAAGTTTTTAGGGCTAACAAAGGGTTAATAAACTCTTGTAAATGAGAAAGCATGGGTTGATTTTCAAATTGGAAAGTATAAGGACATAATTTTGTTTGATATAGTTGACATGGATGCATGCCACCTATTGTTTGGTAGGACTTGGAAATATGATTTGTAGGCACAACATAATGGAAAACTTAATGTATACACCATCAAGAAGGATGGAAAGGTGATTAGATTGATTCCATTTACTAATCATGAAGAAGTGGAAGAGAACAAAGAGGGGAGCCAAAATTATGATGGTTGATAAGAAGGAATTCTTACAAGATATGAAGGATGAAGCCTTGCTTTCTATTGATACCTAAACCACAAATACAAGGATTAATTGAAAATGACAAGAACAAGGCTGAAACAAAGGAGGAAATTCCTAGTGAAGTCAAAGCACTTTTGGATAAGTATGAAGGTTTGATTCATAAGTTATGCCAAATTATTTAACACCTATAAGAGAAATTATTCATTGAATTGATTTCATTCCTAGAGACACTTTACCAAATAATGCTGCATACAAGATGACACCTCAACAAAATGAGAAGATTGCTAGAGAAGTAAAGGAGTTACTAGATTCTGGTTTAATCAAAAAAAGTTTAAGTCCATGTGATGTACTTGCTATTTTGGCACCCAAGAAGGAGGGAACATGGAGGTTGTACATTGATTCAAGAACCATTAATAAGATTACAATGATATAGGTTTCCAATGCCAAGAATTGAAGATTTACTTGATTTCTTGGGAGGTGCAAAGTATTTCTCCAAGATTGACTTAAAGAGTGGGCACCATAAAATAAGGATAAGGGCTAGAGATGAGTGGAAGCTACCATTCAAAACCAATGATGGATTGTATGAGTGGAAAGTAATGCCATTTGGACTCTCTAATGCTCCTAGTACCTTCATGAGACTTATGAATGAAATGCTCAAAGACTTCAATGGCAAGTTCATCATAGTATATTTGGATGACATTAGTTTTCATCAAGACAAAGGAAGAACACCTAGAGCACATTGACATGGTTTTGAGAAGACCTCATGAGAAGAAATTGGTGATAAACTTGGGAATGTGCTTGCTCATGCAACAGGAGCTGACATATCTTGGTTTTGTGATCTCCCAAGGTAGCTTGAAGATGGATAAAGATAAGGTAAGTGCTATACTATTTTTTCCACCTCCTAAACTAGTTGGAAATGTTAGAAGCTTTCATGGTCTTGCTATATTTTATAGAAATTTTGTAAGAAATTTCAGTCATATATGCACTCCTATGTTAGAAACTATTAGAGTCAGCCAGTAAATGAAACATTTGAATTTCTTAAAGAAAAGGTTAGTGAGTAGTCAATTATTTATTTACCTAATTTTGACAAAGTTTTTCGAGTAGAATGTGATGCTAGCAAGGTTTCTATAGAGGTTGTTCTTAGTCAATAAGGAAAACTAGTGGATTTCTCAAGTGAAAAGCTAAATGAAGCCAAGAATAAATACTCTTCATATGGTTTAGACATGTATGCTTTGGTTCAATCCATCAAAAGGTGGAGACATTACTCGTTACCTATGGATTTTGTTGTGATATGGATAGCCAAGCACTTAGTTTTCTAAATAGCCAAGACAAGCTAAGTCATAGGCATATGAAATGGGTGGAGTCTTTATAGGCCTATACCTTCACCATCAAGCATAAGAAGGGTATAGCAAAAAAGGTTGCTAATTCTCTTAGTAGAAGGAACATGACTATCTTCCAAATTCAGCGAGAAAGTGTGGGAATTGAAGTAGTAAAGTACATATATGTAGCACATCTGGATTTTTGGTGAAATCTACAGGGTATGTATGGAGTTTGGTGATATATACCATGTTGGTTGTTCTCATTTTTTGATACAAGAAAAAATTCTTTTCAAAGGAGGGAAACTATGTTTATCTAGGTGCTCTATGAGGTCAAATATTGTAAAAGAGAAACATACTAGAACAATGGGTGGATAATTTTTTTGGATAAAACCTTAGAATTGGTTAGAAGGTATTATTATTGGCCTAAACTTCAGACTAATGTTAGAAACTTTGTGGAAACTTGTATAATTTATCAAAAATCCAAAGGGAGGACTACAAATGCAGGGCTCTATCAACCTTTTCCAATACCATCTAGGCCATGGAAAAGAATAACAATTGATTTTGTAATAGGGCTACCAAGAATACATAGAGGCAATGATAGTGTGTTTTTTGTAGTGAATATGTTCAACAATATGGCTCATTTCTTACCATGTAAATCAACCAATGATGCTTCCAATATAGTAGATCTCTTTTTCAAAGAATTCATAAGGATTCATGGGCTACCTCTCAACATAGTTTCAGACAGGGATGTGAAGTTTGTGGGACACTTTTGGAGGACTTTATGGAGAAAACTTGGAACTAATTTATCATTCCCATCAACCTATCACCCTCAAAATAATGGGAAATTAGAGATAGTTAATAGAAGATTTTTTTTTGACATCACTCACAAGGCAACATGGAGAAAAGTGATATGCAATCGTACCCCAAGCTGAATTTGCATATAATGAATCCATCAATAGGAGTATAGGAAAGTCACCATTTCAAGTGGCATATGTAATTCATCTTAGAAGGATCTTGGAGTTAAGAGATATGAGTTCACAAGAACAAGTTAGTACACTAGGAGAAGAGTTTGCTACAACCATAAAAGAGATCCATGATGAAGTCAAAGCACAACTCCAAAAAAACTCTAAAAAGTATAAGAAGCATGCAGATCAGAAAAGGAGACCCTTAGAATTTGAAGTTGGAGACTTAGTGTGGGATAATATCAAGAAGGAGAGGCTAACAAAAGATAAACATACCAAGCTCATGTTGAGAAAACTAGGTCCTTGCCAAATAGTGAAGAAGTTTGGAACCAATGCTTATGAGATTCAATTGCCACCTGAGATCAGAATCTCTCCCATTTTCAACATAGTAGACCTCACATCATTTAGAAAATACAATGAAGGAGTTGATATAGGGAAAATTGTTGATGTAGAAGACATTAAAGATCTACCTGCCTAGAGAAGATACTTGACACCAAATTAGTGAAGAAGATAAGAGGAAATGATTACAAGAAGTACTTGGTAAAATTCAAAGGCTATTATAATGTAGATGCTATGTGGATGATAGAGGAAGATACAAAGAAGGGTACCACTTTACAAGAGCTCATCTTAAGTGGGCTTGAGATAAATTTTCCCGAGGTGTATGGTGTAGGAGAATCTACATAAAATTTTTATTTTTATTTTTTAATTTCATTTCAACATGTACATATGTGCATCATGCATTAGGATAGATCATGTTATTCATGTTTGATAAGTTGTGTTCGTGTCATCTAGTCTTTTAATTGCATTTAGTTATAATAAAGGCTTATTTTGTAAGGCACTTACATGATTTGGCACACCTATAAGCCATCATGTTAAAGTTGTCAAATATCCTATAAGCATGTAATTAGTTCATTTAATTCAGTATTAAGATCATCTAAGTGTTTCATAGGGGTCACACAAATACAAATGTATGGTAGTTTAATATTGCTTGCATAATACAAAGTTGCACTTTTAAAACTAGGAAATACTAGAAATTTTAGAAGTGTAAGAGTATTTTAAATACACAAGAGCTCAAAAGGAAAAGAGTCACATATGTGTATGCTTTTTTGGTTGAATTATATGATATTAAAAATGTATGAACATCAAAAAAGGTTTTTTTGACAAGTTTGGATATAGAAACAAGATAGATTTTTTGATTTTTGAAAAATTATTTGCCACTATCTAGTTCCCATTTGTATATGTGACCTAGTTAAGGTCTACAACTTATATGGTTGGATATATATATTCAAATTATATTTCCAAAAAATCTAGTTAGAGGTTCTACCTCTCCTGTATGAGGGAGAAAACTAAAATTTACTGAACATTGGTTAAATTCTGGGTATTGTTGTTCAAGTTTTATTTTTTATTTTTTTTTGTTTCTAACTTTCTCACATGTTTGGGTTGAAGGATAAGGGTTTGAATCCTTCATAAATGTTTAGGGGGTTGGAATATCTTTCAAATGAATTAGGTTTGAAGTCTTGAGATGCCAGTATGTGTTAGATATAATAAATTTTTGACAAAAGGTCTAAATTTGGTTGAAAACCAAGGGTTTTACAAAGAAATTTTTTATTTTTGATATCTCTCTATCACTTTGTAAGTTTATAAAATTGAAGTTCAAAAATTAATTTCATTGATGTAGATCTTTTTCAAGTTTTACATTTCTCTTTTTTCCGACTCACAATCCAAGAATACTTTTTCAAAACACATATTGACTAGTTAGAGATTGAGCCAGAAAATTGTAAGAATGATTGTGTCAAAAGAGCTAAAAAAACATGATTGGTGCATGATAGTAATCTTTTAAAGCTCCTTTTGGCACAATTGTTCTTACATTTTATAATTTTTAGTGAGAAAAAAATTCCAACTAATCAGGTAGGTGATATGAAATTAAATCATAATTGGTTAAGGCATGTTTAAATACCTTATTTCACATCTCATTGAATGTTATGTGTCTATGTGCTACTATTAATAAATGTTAAAGGAAGAATGTTCAAGGTTTTTATTCTAGTTATTAAGCCCAAAATAGATAAATCCTTATATTTGAAATGAAATATTTGGTGCTTAACTTGATGAATGAGTACACCGAGGGAAAGAGCTTGTGTGATGAAGGATTATATGATTTTCTACATATTTCACCACATAGCAATGCATTGTAGGTTCACATACATTCTTAAGTAGACATTTGTGAGAATTAGATGTGTGAAGGCTCCATGCAAAAACATGTAGAAGAAAAAAAGGTCATGATGAAAATTTTCAATGGCATGTTTGCCAAGAGCATACACAAGTTCCTCAAGGTGACTTCATGTTATTAAATTTTCATGTTTTCCAACACCACTACTCTTCCTCCATATCTTGGATAAATTAAAATTGTTTCCTCCAACATTGCAACCATATGATAAGTGGGAATATCACACGCCCAAGCCATAGCTTAGTTAAATTGGTCTAGTTGCTGATTAGATGGGCTAATTACAAATTCCTATAGAATTGTCATCAGATTAGGTACAATAAAATGAAAAATTAGTTGTTCCTAGCTAGTAGGATCAAATACAATTTTCCAAGGCAATAAAATTACATATGCAAATGCATCATTTGAAAAACTAATTATATAAAGGATGAAAGTCATATTAGCACAATGAGAGGAATACTTGATCACACTAGTCACTTTTTCTTCAAAACTTTTGAGATTCCAAAGTATAGTCATATCATTAATGTTTTGAGATCATCAAATTTTTGTATCACATAATAAAACTATCTTCCAATCACTTTAAACTCAAGAATTAATAGAGTTTAAAATTCAATAAAATTACTAATATTTGATAGGATTCAAGTCATGTTTTGTTGTCATTAAAAGGAGTAAGAGGGTGCTAGTTCATGGAATAGATTATTGACCTATTAATAGTACAATAATAGCACTAGTAAAATTTCAGCACAATAACATTCTATCAAAAACCAAAAAAAAGAGTAATAATAAAAAATGTCAAGTAATGATGTTATTAGCTGATAGTCTTTTACATCAGGGTAAAGCCCGCAATTAAAGTCTCATGCTATCAAGATTTTGCAACTGTTGACATAAAAAATTGGATCTATTGATGGGAAAGAAACTATCATCAAGTTGGAATTTCTGGCATTAGAAATTTATTTTGTTGATAGAAAACCATTTCTTCTTTAATCAAGCATTATAAATATGCTTTTCAAATGTGCCTCCACAACTTCAAAACTAGTTTTCCAATGGACATATCTATGGAAAAAATGCAAAAAACATGTATGTGAAATATGAGTTTGTTGATTATGCTTGTCAAGTGTTTGACTAATATATGAACGTGATGTTGTCTCATGCACAAAAATGATTTTAGGATATGCCTAGAATTGAAACAAGAAGGAAAACCTTGAGCTTAATGTTGATCAAATAAATAGTATTAACAAATGATCATCAACACACTTAACCATTTTCATAAAGACACCGAGTACACAATCTATGCTGAGTCAGAATTTCAGTTAGTGTCAAGTTACAATTAGTCTGAGAAGATCATAGCATGGTATGTGCTGAGCAATATAGGAAACATTCATGTGCTGAGTGATCCAAAATTATTCATGTGCTAAGTAATAAAAACAATATATGCCAAGTAATTTAGAAATAACACATTCTAAGCAATAAAGGATATAACAAGTGCCGAGTAATTCAGGAAACATAGTTGATGTCAAGCAATCTAGAAATAGTATGTGTCGAGCATCAGTAACACTACATATGTTGAGCAACACAAGATCAACATAAAGTTTGTGCCATCACAAACCAAGATGTAAAATGGTTATGCATGACTAATGAGAAGATAGGGAAATAAGATCGAATCCTTCCATCCACCTATGAATTCAACATACAACCAATCAGAAAATTGGAGTGAGCATGCAGCCAATAGGTGAAATCAAAGGATTTGAATGGAAAAATTTTAATTGCCAATGCATAACCAACCACTAATCTTTATAAAGAAGTCACGACACCATTGAACAAGTTTTTGGAGGAAGAAGAAGTAGAACCTAATACTAAGGTTGTTGCAAAACATAGGTGTTAAAGATTTAGTGGAAGAGACAACATTTAAATATCCAGTTGATCAAAATAGAATAGGGGACACATTTAAAAGATTAGATCTAGTAGAGATTAGTAAAGGAAGAGAAGGTCAAGTTCCTAAGACAAGCAATTAGAGATTGCATTCAATCAGGTCTAATGTTTTAATACTCTCTCATAACTGTATTAGAAGCTCAAATCCTATAGTGATAGGTTAGCTTAACAGCTAGGTAGGAGATCCTTTGGAGAAGGATACAAGAACCCTTGGAGAAAGTCATGAAAGTCCTATTGAGTTAGGTTGGTTTAACAACCTTTATGTAAATCCTTTAACAAGGTGACACCTCATTTAAAGTGTTTGTAAAATCCTTTCAATAGGTCACATTTGATAGTGGGTAAAGCCTTTAATAGGGCAAACCATCAGAAGTGGTTGAACTAATCATTGCAATAATTTTTGTGGGTGTCATCCCCACCCGAATTTTACATTCTTATTCTTAGAGGGTTTCTAGGTCACCAAAATCTCATGTGTTATGTGGTGTTGCATGCTTAATTTTCATGATTGTTTAAATGTTTATATGCATGCATGTTAATTTCAGTTATATGTCATTAAGGGTTTGAAGAGGATAAAAAGTTAGTACTTCTAATTCACACACCCCATCCCACCCCCCTAGAAACACTCTTCCCATTTAGACATTTCAACAATTGGTATCAAAGCTTTGTTCTCTCAAGAAGAAGCCTAATAGCTTGGAGAAAAAGATCTGAAGATGGAAGTCTTCAAACTTGGGAAGATCATTGAAAATCAAGTGATTGATATGCACCTCACTCTACACAAGGTAGAGGAAGCTAGAGAGGAATTGAGAAATCCCTAAAAAAAAGAAAGGACATGGCTATAGCAAAGAATGACATACACTACAAGGAGATTGACACCACACAAGTATTTTCCAATGGAGACTCAAAAGAGTTTGATGCAACAATAAAAGAACTAATGGAGAAAAATAGAGTACAAGTAGAAGAGATAAGATCTCTTAAGATGGAACATGAATCACAAGCCATGATGCTATGTGAAATCATTAAACAAAAGAAAAGAGAAGTTGAAGATAGAGCTATGCTTGAAGATGATAAGAGAAATCTTACAAATAGACTTGAGGAGAAGTCCACTGAACTTACAAAGATCTCAAACATGCAGTTGGATACACTTAGCCAAATGATGAATATTCATCATGAACTCAACATGAAAGAAATTGAGATCTCAACTCTAAGAATGTAGAATGAACAATTGCAGAATGAGTTAAAAAGAGAGAAAGAGATAGAAAATAACTTTAACAAGTCAAGTGAAGCTATCAAGAACTTCAAATAGTTGCTAAAATCCCCAAGATCATACAATGATACATTAGGACTTGGATTCACCAGTACTAAAGAAGGTGAAACATCAAAGAGTGCTGAACAAAGGAGTGACAAAGTTAAGAAATCAAAAGCCACTTTTCATTACTGTAATAAGAAAGGAAATACTACTAATGTTTGTAGGAGTAGGAAGATCAATCAACAAAACACACCCAAAAGCCAAGGGTATTGTCACAAGTGCAACATCCAAGGACATCTGATACAACTGCATGACTAAAGTCACAAGGACACAAAGCTTTGATGGTCACTACTACAATTGCAAGAAGTATGGACATAGAGCCTTTGAGTGTAGATCAAAGCCTATGTGGACACCAAATTAGCATGCAAGGAGAAACAACTATGCACACTATTAAAATTGGGACTACAATACAAGACAAAGTTGTCACTACTATCAAGAATATGGTCATGTACCTTAGAATTTCTTTAGAACACACTTCAAGGGGAACTACAATAGATGGTTGAATCAGACTACTTGTTTCAGTTGCTTGAAGATTGGACATGTTAGTAGGAACTATTGAACAAAGGTCAAGGCACCCAAGACTAAAGTCAACAAGGGTAAAGAAAAAGTTGATAAAGAACATATCAAGGTAGATATGAAGAATACATGGCAAAGAAGAGATGGATCAAGTACATCCAATGGAGGGGTCACTTCACCTAAGAGGTAAAGTGATCACACCTCATCCAACTAAGCACTAGGTAAGCCTATGGGGCTAATACATATAAAGATGTATCATACATCAGCCCAAAATAACATTGAAGCATAAAAAATAGAAAATTTTCATGAACTAAGATGCAAAGATAAAAAAATTGGAAGATGATGCCGAGTTACATTTGGTTACCGAGTAAGACTCTAGTGCAAGCTGAGTTGAACAGTCTAGTTACTACCAAGTTAGACTTGATAATGGTTGTTGAGTGATTGACAAAGTTAGTAGATGCTAAGTGATAGTAGCTATCGATTAAAATAGAGTGGATGCCAAGTTGGAAAATCTTGAAGAAGCCGAGTGATAGCTATATGCACAAACACAGTAAATGGTAGGTTTTGAACCTAATAAAAGTGAAAAACACTCATTTTTTGATCATTCGAATGAAGAGAAACTAAGAGCCAAGTGACCAAGAAATTCTACAGTGATCAAAGGTGATTTCTAGCAATCAAATAGCTAACCAAGTCAACTTCATCGATTTGCCAGGTATTCTATTCAAGTACTGAGCTATGTAGTTTATAAAATTTGTTCAAATAGTAAACTCTAGTTCGGTCAGCTATGGCATCTGGTTTTAAGATGGGTAAGGGAAAGGATAGTTTGGAAATTTAGTTGGTTAGTAATGAAGTTAAGCAACTTGAGTTTAAGCCAATTCTAGAGGTAGCATACAAGAACGATCCCGTTGGTGCCCTATTCGCTATCCCTGATAAAGTTGTCATGGTCTAGGATGTATGCAAGTTCTACAATTGCAAAGTAGGAGCAGTAGGTGATTTAGAGATTGTAAATGCATATGAGATGTTATGTGTTGATGGGAAATTGAAAGATGAGTTTTCAATAGTAGAGATGAAAACTCTAACTAAAGCCCTAGCTTTCCCAATAGTCTTCAAGACTGAATGGATTAGGATTTTTTTGAGTAGAATCCATGATGGAGCTTTTTGGTTGGAGACTAGCCCAATCAAATTCACTAAGAAAACTATCAATAGGGTAATTGGATTGCAAACCCTAGATCGGCCTAAGACCCTAAGGAGTGATAAAAGGGAGGTTATTGAAAAGAATACTAGATCCAAGTGGAACAACATGGTTATGACAATAGACACAATCAAAGACCCCCTAATTGACTTTGTAGTAAGGATTATATCCCATAAGTTCTACCAATCAAGCATGATGAACAATTTACCCTGCATAATAGTGAATGTGGCTTATAAGCTAGTAAAGAAGGATCATACCTATGACCTTGACGAGATGATGATGTAGAAAATAAATGAAAACCTTGGAACCATAAGGAAATCAAAAGGGGCTCGGTGTAAATTTGGTGTAGTATTGGTATGTATGTTCTTCTATGTGATGAAGGAATTTCCCTCAGTTGGAAAGGTAAATTGGAATCAAGACAAAACCATAATTGAGAAAATTAATGGTTTCATTGCACAAATGGGTGAAAACTTTGATGCCCAAATGACAAGCTACTTTGAGGATTTTAACCAATCCATGAAACAAAGAATGAAAATTCCAGTCTCATTGGTGGAGGAACATGTCAATGACATTTATTTTCTAGTAGACCATTGGGATATGAGCTTGATGTAGACCAAGCTTCAACAACCATCACATCATTGCTTGTAGAGGAAATTGACAAAGTGACAAAGCATTTTGGCACTTATGATGTTGTCAAGTCAAAGGTGGTGACAGACCTCAAGACAACCAGTGTAGTCAAGAGGAAGGACGAGCTTGGGAAGAAGCTTAAAAAGAAACTTGGTGTAGACCTAGGAGAAAAAGGGACTACAAAGGAAGCTGAGAAAATCAGTGATGAAGAAGAAGAAGATGACAAAGATGAAGATGAGCTAGAGCAAGGGCCACTTCAACTAACTCAAGGCCAAGGAGAAGATAATGTTGAGAGTGCCAAGGAAGAACAAGCTGAGGAAGCACCCATCAAGGCAAAATTCATCAAGAGAAAAGAGAAGGCACCTCCTGCTCGTCGGCCCAAGCCAAAGAAAGTTTCATAGCCTAAACCCAAGAAGCTGGCCACCAGAGCTACCACCAGGGCCACCACTCAAAAAGCTGAAGAAGAGGCTGCAAAGAAGAAGAAATCCACCAAAAAGATTGAAGAAGAGCCAAGAAAAAGAAGAAAATATGTGGCTCAACCTGATTTTGATGAAGAGAAAACTAAATCAAAGGACAACAGTCAATTTAGAGTGGTAAGTCATCCTCCTAAGTCTTCAATTGATAAATTATGTGGAAATATTAGGAATGAAGACTTAAGTAATTTGAAAAATTTAGATTTTAATAAGCTCACAAAGGATGAGCAAAGTAAAGTAGAGGAATCTATCTATAGTATGATGGCAGAATATAAATTTACACCTCTAGAATTAGATGGTCAATTGCCAAAGAAGTTATATAAGATTATAGAGGATAAGTGGCATTTTTATCTCACAACTAAGAAGGAAATAAGGTAATCTTCACTAGCTAGGTTGTTGCCAGATCTGACTAAGAGTCAAGTTGTAAATGTAGTTAAAAGGCATAACAATAGATTCAATTCCAAATATAGAGCATTCTCTATATTATAGAATAAGATTGAAGAAGTTGTGAGTTAGTCTACAAGATTGTGGAAGAATGTTTATAAGAAAACTGATGATGTTTTTGATGAGGAGTATAAGGCAGAGGTAAGTGCAAAAATAATGGAGGAAAAACAAGAAAGGAGAAAGAAAGTGGAGGAGAAGAGGGTACAAGAGAAAAAGGATAAAGAAAAGGAGGAGGAAATGAGCAAAGGAGAAGAGTAAGAACAGATTGTGCAGGACACACAACTACCACCTCCTAGCCCTCCTCACTCTACCATCACACTTGCATAAAAAATAAAGATAAAGGATGTTGTTGACACCTCTTATCAAAACATCAACCCTTTGATGATAGAGGATCTCACAAAGATCCTTGACCAATCAACTCAAAAAGTCAAATTATGTTCAAGCCCTATATTGGTCAGTGTTGATGAACTTAAAAAGTTAGTGGAGAAACTAAAAGAAGTCAAGGTGCCACCACAAGAACCACCTAAGACTATTCAAACTATTAGAATTTTATTTCTTCCACCTCCATCTCCACCAAAATCAATTACTCAAGCACTTCAGGAGCCGAGTACATAAGTAGGGGTAGATATAGATATATTAGTATATCTACCTAGAAAACACAGCTAAGAATTATATTAGTATAGTCAGTAGGTACAACCCCGGCCACAAAAAAGGAAGAGGAAAAACAAGAGGAAGAGAAGGAAGAGACACAAGATAAGGAGGAATCTACAATTCAAACCTTGGTTGAATTACCAAAAATAGGTACTCCTACAAAACCGGTTCAATAGCTGAGCACTGACATGTTAGGCTTACAAGGAGAACACCAAGCTTGAGCTCTACTAGGGTAACCAGGACCATTCATTATGGAATTCTTGAGTTTGATGAAGAGATAAAAATACCCTATTATGATTCTAGCACTTTAATTGAAGAAAAGATGAATGAAATACAAAGTGCATTGTACAAAGGAGGAGACAAGAGGTAATAAGAAAAGAATACAAGTATAGGCAAGCAATGAATGAAATCAAAGATATATTCATGGATGCTTATAGCCTACAACCTCTAGATGAAACAAGGCCAATCCTTGAGCAACTATGAGATATAGTTGATCAAGTGAACAATGAGGACCATGATACAAACACAAAACTCATGGAATGGTTAGAAAGAAAGTTTCAAGGGAAGGTCAACTAGAAGATATCAAATGACATTATTTTGGGACAAATTGACCTGGCTAAGATATTAGACAGAGTCAATGTTGTACTAGGGACTTCTCCCTTTACACCAAATTGTGTGACTTTTCCAATTTCACACAAGAGACAAATCAAAAGATATTGAGCTTGGAGAGAAATATAAATATTTCTAGCATGTAGATACCTACCAATCCAACTCATAGTAAGAAGCATTTTGCATAGACACTTCACACATAGAGGGAATTAGCTATATTAACAACAAAGGAGGAAAATATTAAAGCCAAGTTAATGCAAATCTAGTCCTCCATTACCCCTCACTTGGAAGTACTCTATAAGGAGCAGATGTATGCACAAATAGTCTTGAAGAAAGACCTTAATCTTTGTACACATGAAGGACTTGTAGATCTAGCAACACAACTCGCAATCCAACATAAGTCATTGGACATTGCATTCAATAACTGGGATGCAACTATGAAGATACTCCTTGAGGTGAATAAAACATTTTTGGCAAAGCACAACATTACCCCATAGAACCCTTTGACATCAATGCCAAAAAAGGGGGAGATATATTAGGGGAGATATATTCTAAAAGGGGAGATATATATAAGAGGAGTAATAAGCATCAAAGGAGATATGCAAATAATAAGGGTAATTACCAAATTTTGCAATTTTTTGATCATTTTGATTACATTCTTTCACTTCATTCTTTTATTCATTTTGAGAATAAAGTAGAATGATTATAAATAACCAAAAAGGGGAGACAAGTAATAAAGGAGTGAAAGAGAGATGCAAAATTTTGGTAATCACATGAAAACAAGGACATCACACAAATCAAATACAACATACAAGCTCAGATTATAGGAATAGGTTAGAAATAGCACAAAGGTCAGAGAAGATCAGGCATATTGGTACATATTTTCAAGACTTGACAAGGCATAAACAACTTAGGAGGAGTCATAAGGCACTTACAATATTTTTGAAATTTTGCATGTAAGCCAAGCAAGTAAAGAATGTACTCAATAGCATTGGATCATAAATGATTAGTTAAGTGTTTTTGACACTCATGTCAAAGGGGGAGATTGTTGATCAAATAAATAGTATTGACAAATGAGTGTCAACACACTTAACCATTTTCATATAGATGTCAAGTACACAATGTATGCCAAGTCAAAATTTTAGTTAGTGTCGAGTAGATCATAGTATGGTATGTGCCAATCAATACAAGAAATTTTCATGTGCCGAGTGATCTAGAATTATTCATTTGCCGAGTAACAGAAACAATATATGCCACGTAATTTAGAAATAACACATGCCGAGCAATATAGGATATAACAGGGGCCAAGTAATTTAGGAAACACAGTTGATGTTGACCAATCTAGATGTAGTATGTGTCGAGCATTAGTAATACTACATATGTCAAGTAACATCGAATCAACATAAGAGTTTGTACGATCACAAACCAAGATGTAAATTGGTTATGCATGACTCATGAGAAGATGAGGAGATAAGATTGAATCCTTCCATCCACTTATGAATTCAACATGAAGCCAATTATAAAATTGGAGTGAGCATGCAACCAATAGGTGAAATCAAAGAATTTGAGTAGAAATATTTTAATTGCCAATACATAACCAACCACTAATCTTTATAAGGAAGTCACAACACCATTAAAAAAGTTGTTGAAGGAAGAAGAAGAAGCAGAACCTAATACTAAGGTTGTTGTAGAACATAGGTGTTAAATATTTAGTAGAAGGGATAGCATTTACACATTGATTTGATTAGAATAGAATAGGGGACACATTTTGAAGATCAAATCTAGTAGAAATCAGTAAGGAAGAGCAGATCAAGTGCTTGAGATAAGCAATTAGAGATTGCATTCAATCAAGTGTGATGTTCTAATACTCTCTCATAATTGTATTGGAAGTTGAAATCCTATAGTGATAGGTTAGCTTAAAAACTAGGTAGGAGATCCTTTAGAGAAGGATAGGAGAACCTTTGGAGAAGGTCATGAAAGTCATATTAAGTTAGGTGAGTTTAAAAACCTTTATGTAAATCCTTTAATAGGGTATCACTTTATGTAAAGTGTTTGTAAAATCCTTTCAATAGGTTACATTTGACAGTGTGTAAAGCATTTAACAGGGTAGACCATCAGAAGTGGTTGAACTCATTGCTGCATTGATTTTTGTGGGTGTCATCCCCACTCCAGTTTTACCTTCTTATTCCTGGACGGTTTCTAGGTCACCAAAATCTCATGTCTTATGTGGTGTTGCATGCTTACTTTTCATGATTGTTTAAATGTATATATGCATGCATGTTAATTTCAGTTATATGTCATTAAGGGTTTGAAAAGGATAAAAAGTTAGTACTTTTGATTCACACCCCCACCCCCCGCCCTTAGAAGCACTCTTCCCATTTGGACATTCCAACACTTAATAGGATGTTTGTGCAAATTTGTTATCAATAGAAAATAAGAAGAAGGTCCATATAGATCCTATTAATCTTGTTTTTTCATGATTCATCACAATGCACACTAGTCAAATTTGGACTCAATTTTTGACAAATTTTGGGAAAATTTTGCCCCAGGTTGGTCAAAATTTTGACCAAATAGTTTGTGGTAAATTTTCTCATCAAAATTTTGATCAATACATTTGCCAAAAAAATTTAATTTTTGCTAGCTCTAATTTGTCATTATTGGTCGAAATTTCCACCAATGTTTTGTCAAATTTTTAAAGAATTGGTGGAAATTTTGACCAATTCTTGGTAGAAAACTATCAATAATTGGTTGAAATTTCCATCGATGTTTGGTTGAATTTTTTTATAATTGGTAAAAATTTTGACCAAGTCTTGGTAGAAAACTATTAAGAATTGGTCAAAATTTCCACCAATGTTTAGTTGAATTCTTTTTTAATGTTGTATCAAGAAATTGTTTCTTATCCAAGACATTTAATTTGTAACCTTTTAAATCTTTGCAACGATAAAGTTGGAGCAGGAGAATTTTTCTTCTCAAAGGTTTCCTTTGATTGTAAAGCGTGCACTCCATTATCTATTGTTCAACAGCTAATGGAATGGACGCTTTACAATCAGAGGAAACCTTTGAGAAGAAAATTTCTCCTGCTCCAACTTTATCTTTGTACAGATTTAAAAGGTTGCAAATTAAATGTCTTGGATAAGAAACAATTTCTTGATACAACATGGAACAAATGGACATCAATGCGAAAAGAGACAAATTAGAAACATATCAAACTTCTTGCCATCCTAAATTTGATTCTATTATACTTGAAGATCCAAAAAGATAATTTCATAAGAATATTTCAAAATCCATATAAATATAGGACAATTTTTTTTTATGATTATCATAACAAGTGTCACATATAGCAACTATTTCCTGTTGTTGCAATATGTTTAAAAATAGTTAATTTGATTATGTTATGTGTTTGGAAAAATTGCATCTTCTAAGACTGTATATGTTGAGATTAAAATGTTACAAACATTATTATCAAATTGCCCAACTCTATATTAAATAATATCTACAATAACAATAAGACATAAACAACCATAAATAAACTATATTTCAATGTAATATAACGAATACGAGTTAAAAGTATTAATAATATTAGATAACAATTATTAGTTTAAGAGAATACTTAGTCTACAAGCTTGTTATCATTCTACTAAATGGACTCTAGATCTAAGATAAATCATATCAATAGAATGAGCTAAATTCACCACAAATGACATAAGAAAAATTGGAAACAAATTCAATTGTGTAAAACATGCTTTTTTTTACTAGATTTTTTGAGGTTTTATAGAAATGGAGATGAAGATCATAAAGAATCAATTTCTATTTTTTTTTTTTGTAAAAATCCATTGTGTTTCCTACAATCCAAAAATGTTATGATAATTAGGGTCAATTTCTAAATTCTCTCCTAAATTGGTTTTCATGCTATGACAATAAGAGGCATCATAACTAGAAACTTAATGAGTTTTTGTTTCCATACAAGACATGTTGCAGGTAAAACATAGGTACATGCTTCAAACTCAATGAAATGAGAAAATTATAAGCACAACTGAGAGTCAACATGTTATACACGAATATGAATACATCTCTCAACAATTGAAAATATAAAAACAACCTCCCAGGATGTCATAAGATCAAAACTCTTGCTATTGTTTCCATTTTGTTCAACAAATTGAACCCAAATAGTGTTGGACAACCTTCAATAATTATGACTCACTATACATGAGGAAAAAGCAAATCAAAATATAATCCTACTTATTTCAACACAAGATGGCATGTAGAAGTAAACATATAAACTTGGATTAATTAGTTCAAAAAATTATTTAAACATAGGTTACTATCTATGTATGCTATAATCAAGAATATAAACTAGAGAAACAAAACCATGAGTTGACTTCTAAAATTATCTCTGGACATCTAGGCATTATTGGTTTTCTTGCAAGTAGCTTAGAAAGTATGCAACCTAAACTCCAGAGATCAACACCTACACCATAATCTATAGCACCTAATAAAATTTTTGGAGGATGATACAAAAGTGTAACCACTTGACTAGTCATAGGCTTCTTGTGATTAGGATTGTAAAATGCTGCAAGTCCAAAATTAGATCACAAACTACATTAGGTATCCTCCTCTCTTTATCGTACCTATTATGCACATTTCATGATTATGTAGGGCTTTATGGAGGCATGATAATTAAAACTCAGGAACTAGATAAAACTCTTCTTTGATTAAAATTTACGATTCAGATAGAAAATATTTTCTTCTCTTCCATGATCCTATTAGGAACATTCTACCATTAAGTATAAATTTGTTAAGAATACACAACTCTATGGGAATGCAAAAAAATCTAACAAATACAAAAAAACATTTTCAAGCACTTCCAGGGTTGTCATCACAAACCAAGTTCCTACAAAATCTATATTTAGATAGTAGTCAATTTATTAACTAGTAGAAAATTGACATCTCAATTAGCTTTCATTCAAATTTATTAAAAAGGTGATTTCTCAAGGGCCTTGGATTTGATTAGAAGAATTTGTTTATTATTTAACTTTGAAACATTAAAATTGTGGGTTGTAACCATTTCTTCTAAACTCACAAATTGACTATTGAAAGAAGATGAACTTGTAGAAGGAATTAAATGTATCATTTTTGGTCATACTAGTTGGTTTATGTGCTCAATCTCAGCTTCAAGATGCCTTGGTGTAGTTTCAACCGGCACTCATTAAGGTAGCTTCCAATGACTTCAACTGTAGAATAGGAGTCAAAAAAATTATATTAGACTTAAACTACAATGATCATTTTCACTTATTTTCTATATAAGTACACATTATAAGCCTTTTCCATTTTCCATTTTCCCACTATATAAATATGTACTTTTAGACTTTAGATAATGTGGAATTAAATTAAACCACACCTTCTTATTGGATATAGGGCTCCCTATAGAATTTATATTAGGCAACAAATCAAGAGAGCAATTCAGAGCCTAAAGATTGTAACCAGATACAATAGTCATATTTCCTTCACCATTACCAGGTTTAATCTCTAAAAATATTGTTGACCAAAATGCTAGAGATCTTGAAACATTTTTACGTTTAAAGAAATTAAGTTCCTCCTATATTATATCCCCTTTGAACATCAGCCTTCCTCATCTAGCTTCCAACTCCCAAGTTGATGCACTAAACTTTGATTCTAAGCCATTGTTTATTTTAGTTTATATGATACATATAGTTGTGGTTCTTAAACTATACTACTTATTGGGCCATGTCTCTGATTTTGGCCTTGGTAGATGGCATGCCTCTATGTTCCTAGAGATATCATAATACCATGTGGCTTATAACATGAAAATAATGTAGAATTTTATTTATAATTATGCATCATCTTAGCATGCTTACTTATCATGTGTTCTAGATGAAATTTTTTTTAGTATCTGCTACAATCCCTTATTCATTTTTTTTTCTTTGTCTATAGTATTGATACTTGAAAAAACATGGGATGTTTTACTTCCAAATCAATAGATGAGAGAGGCAAAAATAAAAAGTTAGGAAATGGCAGGGAGATTGCTATTTTTGTGCTAGGCCTACGCACTCCAAAAAGCATTGACTTTGGGAGATCAATTAATAGCTATTTGTCACTAGACTTGATTGCCTGCCTTTTAGACCTTAGGATGCACATTGTTGTCATGGCAATAGGAGAGGGTTTAGCTGTAAGAAAACCAAGGAGAAAGACATCAACCCAACATGGTAGGTTTTCTTTGTAACTATTATACTGAGAAAGTTATTCCATCCTTAGCTATTGCAAAGTGTATCTTGGAATATTTTCTTGCATGAAAACCTGTATCCTAGCTGTATAATGATTGGAGTTATCGACTAAGTTATTTCACATCATTATTTCAAGGTGGTTCTAGTCTAGCTAATCTGCAGTAGGATCTTGATGATTGTCTACCTATTTTGTTAGGATTAACCAAGGAAGGTAACTTACATATTGGTAAGATAATTTGTTCACTTACTCACGATCTTATTTTATAAATATGGAAACTCTTAAGAATTTAAGAAATGGGTAATTCAGCAATAAAGAGGCATATTTACTAAGGAAACTTGGTGTTTTTGGCTACTTATTAACATTATTTGAGCACATGAATGGAGAGAATGAAGTTGTATACTAATTGATGCACAACTTGATTAACATTTTAATAAAATAATATTTCTATAGGAAGTCAAATCAAAGATTTGGTAGAATTTACTTGGGCCAATCGGGAGGACAATGAACAAGTTAGTGCTAGTTCTATGGGGTAGCTTTGTAGCCATTTAATTTTTTTTTATTTTTCATAAAGTATAATTCTCTTTCTTTTGTGATACCAAGTTATTAAACATTTATGCACAACCTTAACTTATGAAAATATTTACTTTTCAGAAAATAGCAATATCAAATGCATGGTATGAGGTTTTATCTATTCTACACATGATGGCTATGCTGTCTTTGTCATAAGAATTATTTTTACTAATTCCAAAATATTATGGTGATGGTTACTAGTCAAAGGTGATAGAATGTTGGTTTGTGAAGTTACATGTCCTTAACATCTCCTGAAGCATCCCCATTTATAACAGCCTAATAATAAAAAATGATTGGTATTATGATAATTAGTTGAATGAAAAAAGGATGGATTCAGGATGTATTCAAACAATATCAACTTGAATTAGGATGGATTCATGCATTGTTTTGAATAAATTTGTCTTGCTAAGAAAACTTAAGTGTTCTCAATGTCTTATTTGCAAAACTACCAATACAGAGTCAATTGTTTAAGTATTGCATCATCTTTTTAGTTAATAACAAAAATATAGATGTCAAGTGCTTATAAAATTTCCATCTATGATGAGGGAAAAACTAGACACAAACCATAAAGATGGACTAATATTTGCTATAATTTTTGTTTTAAAGTTTCCACCAAGTGAATCTTGTAAAAACAAAGGAGTAGCTTGCATTACAATTAGACTGAAAAAATGAGAAAAGGAAAAGCTTACTTCACTTCAATTTTCCCCAAAAAATAGAATAAGAAAATAGGAAAGGAAGGGAGTAGCTTGAATCTATCAACATCTATTTTATCACCTGAAGCATAAATGTTAGCCTAGAATATCTATATGGAACATGACATTGCTTTCCATTAAACACATTGACTAGAATCATAATCAAAAGGCTGCACATGTAGAGAAAAATGCTTGAATAAAATTGGGATTATATCATGGTTGTTATTCAAAAATATAATGCAATTAACTATGTGTGGTGAGTGAGTGACAAGTGTGTATGTGGGAGAGAGAGAGAGAGAGTGATAGACAATTAATAAAATTTATATTTTGGAACTCTTGTTTATCATTGGAGTTCAATTTAATCATGCTTATTATTGATTTATGCCATTAATAAATGTTGGTACTCTTTAGCTAAACATCTTATGTACATATATAGTATGTCCATAGAGTTTCATGTAAACAATCTTCAAAATTACCTGAGAGTTGAAAAGAGTTGTTGATGTTTGCAGCTTCTTTCGGGCATTCACCATCTGCACTGGAACTTTTATGCCTATTTCAAAATTAACTAAGCTAGGCGACACAACAAGAAGGAAAAGGGAAAATTCAAAAAGTCAAGAGCTAGTAAGCATAGATACAAACAAAACCATTTCTAATATACCTTTCTAAACTAGAAAGATCCACTAGGTTAAGCCTTCCATAGTGAATGTTGCTCATAGAGTATTTTTCCCAGTGGCTTTTAATAACACATGTAAAAATAGTATGTTAATGACTACTCTCACGATTCATATTAGTTACTACAAACTTTCTGTTTGATGCTCCCTATTAATCATAAAGAAATCATAACAATCTTTAGAGTAAGTTGCAAATTGATTAAACTGTTATCATAACCAAAATTTGATTAGGTTAAATTTATAATGAAATATATGGTGTATTAGAAACAAAAGCTAAATGACATCCTGTACACTTTTAACTTCAATCTCTATAAGATTATCAACATATACACCATTTCTAACATCTTCTCGCAACTATACAAAGAAAAATAATTTTTGCATGTTAGAAAATAGAGTCCTATGGAATATTATCACAAGTGCAAAACATATTATTTAAAGGAGTAAATTTATTTGGTTGGGTGAACAAGAACTCAAACATTTCTTTTTTTGATCAGCTAATGAAACTTCAATAAAAGCATGGCATTGAATGCCACAAAAGCAATAAATGATGTCCAAAAAAGTAGATACTACTTTGAAGAGGAATAATTGCTAAAAATATTAGCATTTAACAAAGCAAACTCATTAAAACATTATAAATTGGTGGTTTACTTGCAAATTAGTTGATGAAGGCTCCAATAGGTCTATTATCTATTCATTATAAATTTCAAGAAAAGAGCATTTGCAAACATATCTCAACTGCTCATGCACATGGATTTCTTCTTCCTAAATTCACAAGGAAATAAATTATGCTAGGCATTCACACAACTATAAAAATTAAACAAAAAAAAAAAGATACTGAAAAATCAAAGAGCAAAAAATATTATAGCTCTGATCCTTGCAAACAAGTATTCAAAAATTTGAGGAGTCACTCCACGATTTCCACTTGACCTCTAGTCTAATTTATTTATATCACCGAGAATTCTATGTGTTTTTCCACTTCCTGTCTACACAAAAATATCTCATAAATCAGCATGAATGAAAGAAAATTTCATGAATATGTGTTATATATCATGAAAATACCATCCAATAAAATGTCACATAGCCATGTGTCAAAAATAATGGCATACAAATACGAGTCATAAATATTGAGAAGATCCAAAACACACCTAACCATAAACAAACATACAACTATTGTAACCTGACATGCAGTTTTCCACCACTTGAAAACCAACCACTTTAAATAGCATCTCCTACATGATTAGAATTTTTTTAAAATGAAATTCCAATCATAAGATGTCCAATCAGATATTTGATTATATATGTATGTATACCTATGTTGTTGTTTCATAGGTGACATGATCAAATGTGAAACGTGTTTCAAGAGGACCAAGAAAAGTAATACTTTTGGCACTCTCTTGCTTCAAACACTAACTAAACCCTTGAGAAGTTACTTCTACACTATTTAGAGGCTGTATTCGAAGTAAAACTTGTAGAAAGAAATAAAACAAGAATTACAAATAGTTGGAAATGTAAGTTGATTTTTTTCTTTCTTTTTAGCCCAAACACTCTGCTTAATTGGAAGAAGAAAAAATAGATTCATCACTTGCACATTGTGATCCATCCAAAATGAAGGATCTTCCTTGAGTTCAAAATGTGGCTCTTCAATAGTATCTACCACTATAGGTGTTACCGATACCACATCAAGAGTTTTACATGCATGACCAATTCTTGCAACTAAGTTATAAGAAGTAGGCAATCTAAAACTGTTGGTGGCCATGCCAATAGAAGCTCTATTGTCGAGTGCTCTTGAGAAACTTTTTGTAGGTGTACTACTAGTAGAACCACAGTTTAAATGATTTGATGATGACTTCCCTCTAATTTTCATAGGGCAAGGAGTTGCATTATTTAACCTCCATTGCTAACAATAAACCCTCTACTAGATTGAATTGCATTCCCATTTGCATGGTTTTCCTCAATTCCAAATGTATTGTTTAATGAATGAAGAGAAAAAATTGTGTCTCTAGATATTTCACTATGATTGTCCAGTGGAAGTGGAGACTACCTTCCATTAGTGATATTGGTTTCATGTCTCTATGCCCAACCAAATTTGTTTTTTTATTCAAATTTTTAGTTGAGGATGGTATAGATCCATTCTTTTGTGGTGATGGAAAAGGAGGTAACTTTGAATCATCAGTTGAAATGTCCCTTTTCTGATTTTATATGATATTTCAAGCCTCTAATCAGATCTTTAAAATCAAACAACCAATATTTCAAAGATCCACCAATTTCTCAATAAACCCCAAATTGGGTATGCCCGAAATAGTGCCAAAAATTTCACAGCTTCCCATATTATTAATAAATCTGAAAGTGGAAATTTTTATAGAAATTTCAGCAGCATAAAAGCCTACAAAATGACATTTCTAGATTTTTATAACAATAACACAATAGCTCCCAAACGGAGGATAAAAACAATGCTCATCGGGCTCCCGAAAACAACACAGAATAGCCCGGAAACACCTCAAAAACACTAATAATCTATCACAAAAGTATAATCATGACCAAATAAATATATTCAGATCTATTTTAACATATAAAGGTCTGAAATACAGCAGCAACCCAAACTGATATGAAATACTCAACCGGAAACACCAAACTCTTACAAAAAAACACACCTGAAAACCCACAAATCTGCACTGTTTAGCACAAAGGCAAACTCTACATTAGCATGCACATGGAATGGCTTCAAACTCCTATCCTTAGGCTTCTTGGAAACCTAAAAACTCCCATTCTTAGGTCTTCTTCTCCACAAGTTTGACATCCTCTGAATAACAGAAAAGAAATGAGCAAAAATCAAGTTCTAGAATGAGCCCAAAATGCCTCCAAACCCCTTAAAAGAGGGCATAACCCTAACTCACGTCCAAGAGGGGTTAATAAAACATATTTTAATAATAATTTTCATTTATTAGTCCATTAGCTTCCAAATATTATCCCCTTTTTCCCAAACTTCACCTTTTTGGGCCTGCTTGCCTTAGAAAAGATTATTATTTTTAATTATTTGAAAAAGGGACATGACAAGTCCTCCTCTCCCAAATATTGCTTGTCCTCAAGCAATGGCTGAAAAATAAACCAATCGATCCACCTGGATCCCAAATGTAGTCATGAACTATACTACTATCAATTAACACAGGCTCCTACAATACCCTCTGCAATGTAACCAAGAGGAATCCATAACCAAACTGACAATTATAGCTCAACCAAACTCCAAAATCACCACTACCACAGTCAGAAACCCACAAGACATAAACTCTTAGAACATCAAAACCCAAGTAAAGTGGACAAATCAAACTGCCAACATAGTAAATACCATCAACGCATCCCACTGGCCTATACGAAATGTACAATTCAACTCTGCAACAATAGTGAATGCTCCTGAATGAAACTATACCAAGTATGGAGAATCCACACACTATACAACTCCTACAGTCAACACAACTCTACAGATCACCGACCACTATCTCATAACCATAACTCCCATGCACCCCTGATGGTGAAAAGCCATTACAAGATAAACAACAAGAAATGGAACCCAAACCAAATTTCCCTGCCATCAACTCCTCAACACAAGGATCAAATGCTAACTGATGTACATACCCTGCAATATAATGTTGATAAAAAAAAACCAACCTCAGTCAACAACTCACCATGAACAAGTGATACAACCCATTGTGACTGATCACCGGCTAAGTCAAGAGATGTCATAGCCAAAGGAGTAGAATCAATAACAACACCCATTGAAGCATCACTCCAAAACTCCTACTCTAAGTCATGTATTATCAAGCTGTCAACTATAGAACCTATTGCTATGTCATCCCCATCACAACTCTCATCTTGAGGCGTCAAACTATCCCATAACTGATGATAAGAATTAGGAACCAAAGTACATCTCTGTATCATCATCTCATCAACATGGTCATCAAAGGTGAATTGATGAGCATACCTCACAATGTAATGTTGATAGAATGCACCATTCTCAGTAAGTGGCTCAGATTGCAATCCAGATATAACTAACTGGAATCAATCACTAACCAAGTTGGAACTGACTACTACCTCTGAAGACATTGCCAAGGGAGTAGTATTACTAGCAGGAACCATGCCAACTGTCAGCTCACCAACATCACACATGGTCTTTGATACAACATCTCTAATTTTCATGCCATTAGTACTAGAGGTCACCACCATGTCAGACATACCACAACAATCTGCTGCAGCACCCAACTCAACTGAACCTGACTCTAGTGGGAATGAACCCGATATGCCAATGTTAGTATCAAGGATGGATGCATCCCTATCTCCACTGTCTCTGACAATCTTGAACATGGACATCCTCAGATCACTAGACACCATAGCTTGTGACTGTACAAAATTTGGTAAAGATTGTAGTCGCTCCAACTCCATGGTCACCTTAGTCAAATGAAACTGTGACTCCTTGAAAGCCAACTGTGTACTCTCAAGAATCTTAGAAGTCACCTCGAGTTGTTGAGTAAGCTCACTCACCTCATCTTCCTTGGCATATAATGCATCATATGTTGTACTCCCCCACTCTGTAAGATAATCTCTATCAGCTACCAACTGCATATAATTATGTCTCAAAATCTGAATAGCCTCCCATAAAGAGTGGATCTCTATCAAGGAAAGATAACTGCCTTCCTGATCATCACTAGTAGGAGAACCCCATCCATAAACTGCTAACGACTGACGAGTAGCATCAAAATGTTGGCAAGTGATAGCAATGTCTCGCTCACTAACTCTCAACTAAATAGACACATGATGGCACTAGCTAGACTGTCTCCTACAAACCTTCTTTGATGCATTGTTTAAAGGAGTATCCCCAAAGTTACTAGTCTCTAGAGTATTACCATCCATATCCTGTGAATCAACTCCAAAGCTCATATCAACATACAGAGTATCAAAAACTGTAGCACTGTTGTCCAACTCCTCTATACCAAAAGAAATTGCCAAGAAAACTAAGTCTTCAAAACTGCCCACTGCATCCTCTTGGATGTCATCAATGCTAATATGATCCTAGGACTTATCTGTACACACTGCCAAATATGAAAGATCATCAACACATTCTAGCAAGTATGTGTGACTAGATATATTAACAAAGCCCAAAACTAGTGTATAAAAACTAATACCAACATTGGACAAGCTGCTAGCACAAGAAAAGACAACACCATGCAATTTGCTAATCAAATCCATGATAGCACCTAAACAAACACTTCTACCAAAAAGTGTTAAAGATCTCCAGTCAACTGAATCCCAAACGCCAATATAACAATCTTGAGTCCATATCTATAAACTAGAATCAGCTGGTAACTCAAGAAAACTCCTCACTTGAGTAATATGACCAATACCAACTAACTCCACATACCTGTCATGATGAGATAATGAAGTCACAATACTGTCTTTGTTCAATTTCAGCTGGCTGGACAAATCATGTGAAGTACTACCAGCCTCAACCTCATGTGACGAAGCATCTAACTGTGCCTAGTACTCTTTCTCAGCAAAGTCATGAATGCTCAATGTCTACTCATCTCTACCAAGTATTTCACCATCATGCACAACAACATCCTCATAATCATCATCTGAACCCACTACGCTATTGTATATGAGCAATGTTAGTATGCTAATAGAAACCAAATTTAAATAAAGCTTCTACAAACTAAACAAAATTCATAAACTTCAAGATAGACTAAGATGAACTCTTAATTGAGAATATGAGCCATTAATGATCTCTCTCAATGAGAAGCTCTCTTGTTGAGTGGCTTTGTCTAAATAGATAGGATGTATGCTCAAGCTTATGCTTCAAAAAGGGCTTCAAATGGAGTTGGAATTTGGGTGTGAATTAATGGTTTTGATGTAAAATGGCATTATGACTTTACTTCATGGATTGTCTTATTTTGCAAAGGGGAAGGATCCAATTTATAGGCAAGAGGCTTGAGGGATTGAGGGCTAAGATGCAAGGATGGGAAAAAGCTCATGGAGGACTTAGATTGCATGAGAAGAGAGCACATGGATTGTACTTCCTTATAGCCAATCAAGGAGTGACACATGTCACAGGGTGAGAGGATGGAGGAAAGGGGAAGGATGAGTCAACAAAGGAGGCTCAATGGGATAAAATCTTCATAAAGACCCTCATAATGGCTTGTATGAGCAATAAAAGGGCTTGGAAGAGTCATTTATGGCCTAGTGGGCTTCATAAAGTTTTATGGTTGAGATATTTTGAGGGAGATGAGAGCAATTTCGACTTGGGCTTGATTAGGAGGGTTTTAAGCTTGCTTAGGATTGTGCAAATGATTAGAGGATGGATTAGGATGGTTTAGGATTAGCTTAGGGATAGGCAAGTGGATGGCATTTAATGAGGGTGGGTGAAGGAGGAGATATTTGTTAACTTTGGCTTGGGTTAGTAAGTTTTAACACATGTTTAGGGAATGTGACAAGGTTAGGAGGGGATTATGATTAGGTTTAAAGACATCTTCTAGAAGAGTCTAGACTTTGGATGAGGATAAAGACTTTCTAGAATAGTCTAGAACTTCCTAGGATGAGGATGAAGACTTTCTAGAAGAGTCTAGAACTTCTTAGGATGAGGATAAATTATATTTTTAGGAAATAAATAAAGTTTTATTTATTTCAAGGGTTTGGGTTGAGGAGATATTTATTGAAACTTTTTTAATAAACATGAGGATTAATATTTAATCTTAATTAAATATTTTGAGTTGGGATTAGGGGTAGGAAATGATGGGATTAGCCTTTAATCAAAATTAAAGAAGGATTAGAAGATTTTGGAAGAGATTAGTGGTCTTAAGGAAATTGGCCAAGTTTTGAGCAAAAAATAATTTTTTTATTTATTTTGGGTTTTTTGGTCAATTTATTAATTAAATAATTAATAAATAAGGAAATAATGTTTAAATAAGATTTAAACATTTTTGGGAGGGATTCCTTAATTAAATATTTTTAATTAAGATAAAGGGATTTAATGGCATAAAAATAAATAAATAAATTAAATAATTAATTAATTAATAAATGATGATGTCATCAAGAATTTTTCAGAAAAAAAAAATACTTTATTTTCTAAAGGTTTTTAGGTGTCTACAGCTATAGTCACTGCCTGTTGTAACTATACCATCCTGAATACCTATGACATCACCCTTTGACGACCTATATACAATTGTCTCAATTTGAGTATCAAGTTGACCATTACTATCAATCTGCGTAATATCCTTTCTCACTACCTCCTGTGGCAGAGTAGAATTTGAGACCTCTGCCTAGCTATAAGCTAGTTTCTCAAACTCCTTATGCAAGTTCTTGGTAATTGTGTCATCTACCTTGTGAGAAAATCTGCCAAATAGAAATCCAATCAACTTATCCACCTTAGCTGGGTCGGACAACATGTCATTCATCATACGGTGGTGCTCAACCAATTGTTTAGACATGTCATGGCTTATTTTCCTAAGTTTATCTTGAATGTCTGAATAACCATCCTTTCTACTATTTTGACTCTGGATATCAATTGTCCAAGATCGTGTCCTCTGAGACTCTATACTATACCTGTCCATTTTGGATAAAGTAGAGTGTAACCCCAATAGGTTATAACTTCTTCAAACACCAAGAATCTTTATACTTCAAATTTTTGACATGCAAGTGATTAGAAGAAATATGCAACCACCAAATTCACCAAGAACTAACATGCAAATGATTAGAAGTAGCATGCAACCATAGATTTTGACATGCAACTGATTAGAAGCAACATGCAACCACCAAATTCACCAAGAACTAACATGAAAATTATTAGAAGTAGCATGCAACCATAAATTTTGACATGTAGCTGATTAGAAGCAACATGCAACCATAAATTATGACATGCAAGATTTGGGTAGTTGTCAAAACTGACATGCAAACTTCTACAAACCCTCAGGTTGGAAAGATCATAGCTCTGATACCACTGAAATGTCCCTTTTCTGATTTTATATGATATTTCAAGCCTCTAATTAGATCTTTAAAATCAAAAAACCAATATTTCAAAGATCCACCAATTTCTCAATAAACCCCAAATCGGGTATGCCCGAAATAGTGCCAAAAATTTCACAGCTTCACATATTATGAATAAATCTGAAAGTGGAAATTTTTATATAAATTTCAGCAGAATAACAGCCTAAAAAATGAAATTTCTAGGTCTATATAAAATTTACACAATAGCTCCCAAACGGAGGATAAAAACAATGCTCATCAGGCTCCCGAAAACAACACAAAATAGCCTGAAAACACCTCAAAAATACTAATAATCTATCACAAAAGTATAATCATGAAAAAATAAATATATTCAACTCTATTTTAACATCTAAAAGTCTGAAATACAGCAGCAACACAAACTGATATGAAATACTCAACCGGAAACACCAAACTCTTACAAAAAAACACACCCAAAAACCCACAAATCTGCACTGTTTAGCACAAAGGAAAACTTTGCATGAGCATGCACATGGAATGGCTTCAAACTCCCATCCTTAGCCTTCCTAGGAACCTTCAAACTCCCATTCTTGGGTCTCCTTCTCCACAGGTTTGACAACCTCTGAAGAACAACAAAGAAATGAGCAAAAATTAAGTTTTGGAATGAGCCCAAAATGCCTCCTCCAAACCCCTTAAAAGAGGGCATAAACCTAACTCACGTCCAAGAGGGGTTAATAAAACATATTTTAATAATAATTTTCATTTATTAGTCCATTAGCTTCCAAATATTATCCCCTTTTTCCCAAACTTCACCTTTTTGGGCCTGCCTGCCTTAGAAAAGATTATTATTTTTAATTATTTGAAAAAGGGACATGACATCAGCCTTTCCATAATGCTTCCCTTTAGTTTTAGTGGGATTTCTATCAAATCTTTGAGAAGCAAAGAGATTCTTTGTACAAAGACCTGCAAGTTTCTATTGATGTTCAAAAATTGGGCAAAGGGGTGCCCTCATAGAACCATCCATTACTGTTGAAGGAACCTCTTCACCTAATTTGACTAAAGAAAAGGGATATTGATCTCCTTTGGATAAGGATGATTCACAATCAAAAGATGACATCTCATCTTCATTGCCTCAAAAGAATTTCCAAGATATTATATAAAATCTTCTCTGTGATCTATTAAGGAACATTGCAACTCTTCATGAGATGTTTAATATAAGTTATGATGGATGTATGGGATGGCTTATGTGGTGGATGCACTTTGAGAGTACATGAGTCTAAGGATGACTCAGTCATGTATACAGATGAGCATTATGCATTGGAAGTACATATTAGATCATGAAATTTTTTTTTAGGTATGAATGGTAGGATACCATCTTTCATTCTTAAAGAATCTTTGTCAAACATTGGGGATCCATGTGCTTTCTCTCTTTATCAGAATCAAGTGTGCAGAAGTTGTGTTTCTTTGTTTCAATATGCCACTCAATTATGCAGTGTACCTAATTGATGCAACATAACCTCTGCCCCCAATTCAATTGAAGAGAAATGACATTACTCCCCTTGGATAAGGATGCTTCACAATGAAAAGATGGTTTATGTGCCCATAGTTCATTATATTTAAGGTGACAATCGCATTTATTCTCCAACTTGAGGGTTTGTTAATGAATGATGATAAGTTATTTCTCTCTTAAAACTAATTCAAAACCAGTACCACCAAACCAAAATGCTTTTGATTTACTATCTTAAAATATTCAAGATAATGGATCTTAAAACTAATTGAAAACTAGTACCACCAAACCAAGATGTTTTTGATTTACTATCTTAACATATTCAAGTTAATGGATCTTAGAATCACGAGTGTATATAATAGATACAACAACATTAATTATCAAAAAATATAAATATGACTTATTTCAGCATATTTAAAGCATTTTTTACATAATCTCTTTATAGTATATTTGACTTATTTATGAAGATTCATTTGCATAGCATGAAAGAGCATTGAGTCCTCAACATTTTGGTTTTTGTGGGATTAGATTTCATTAATAATGAGGAAGATATCTATGTTTTGTGTAAGATTTTTGAAACCCTTGCTAGGTAACTAGTCAAAAATTCAAATATTATGTAATTTGATAGAAAACTTATTAATCTTTCATTTGGTTTTGAATTTGCATTGAGAAGTGGTTCCACGTGAGAATGTCATGATGCTCTAGTGGCTTAAAATAGTGAGATCCATGTACTCTAGTTGTAACAAGTCTTACTAATCAAAAGAATACTATATAAAGGTTTGTGAACAATGACAATAGGTTAATAAGGAAGAGGAAAATTTAATGGGTGCTATATACTCTTGGGTGGATATTCCAATGAAGATAAACAATATAATTTGCATGAAAATTTCAGCTTAGTTGTCTACATATTGACAATAATTTTGGACCATTATTCTTTCGTGAAGTTTGATTCACCAATTCATTAAGGATTATGAATTGGAAGGACTAAGGTTTCCTTATGTTGAAGATTCCAAAAGTTGAGATTAAATGAAATCTCATTAACATACTTTGAATGTTAGTAGTGAATATATTATATTCCTTGTTATAAGTAATAGACAATATTATGTTATTGTACTTCACTATTGATTTCTCAAGGATATTGTAAGAGTTTGATAGTGCTTGATGCCCAAAGATATCTGATTCCACATTGGAGGTATTATATAATGAAGATTATAATGTCATTATGATAATGAGTTCACTGATTGGTTTCTAAAAATAATGTAAGAATATTGTTTGTTAGAATGGGTATTTGGACAAGGTATGTTAATAATGAAACTTGGCAATAGAGTAAAGGTTTTGTGTGTAAAGGTTATAAGGACATTGGACAAGGATCTTGGATTGATAAATATGTTTGAAACCTTTAATGGAAAGAATGATATTTTATTGATAAGGTAAGATTTATTGATGATTAAGTTGATGACCCTTTGAAGTAATGCTCTTAAGAAACATTATAGCATAGAAAATGATGATCTTGTGAATATGGTGATTGAATAAGGGCAATAAACCTTGAAGGTTATCAATTGAGTAAGGATAGAATTGGGGGACCTATCATAAGTGTCTTGAACTAAATGATTTCATGATGTTGCCTCTAGAATAATGATTTTATATGATGAAACTTGTTATGGAACAACAAGATCCTAGTATGATGTTGGCTATTAGAGATACAAAAATGAAATAAACAAGGAATATTATAGCATTAGTAATCAAGTAACAAATATAATGAGCACTAAATATCGTATATCTTATGCATAGCATTAGTATTTGGTTAAATTCAAGATACTATTGTTTGTTATATGTGAGAATTGAGAGAGTTAAAAGGTATTGTATTAATCAAAGAGGAAACTTTCATGACTAAAATCCGTGAAAGCTTCAACCCAATCACAAGTAAGTGCAAAAATAATGTACTCACAAGTTCAAATCTGGTCAAGATCATATATATATATATATATATATATATATATATATATATATAACATAGAAAAAGAGAGAAGAAAGTAATCAACATTTAGAGACAATATAATCATCCAAAGGTAATCAACATGAAGGAACCTTGAAACTTGGAGATGTTTTTCTTTGTCAAGGAGAATGGCGTATGTAACAAGTATATGGAGTGATGCCATTAAGAGTAAAGTTCTACAAATCATGGCTTGTCTTGAAACCTGACATATTTAGACTGACATATTAATAAAGTCATATTGTTACATATCAATGAATCTCTTCACTATCATTATAGTTTTTAATGGTTAGATTTGTGTTGTTAATGTCAAACTTTTAAAGTTCCATGCACTATATAAGAAAAATCATCAACTTAAGTGTATTTTGGAATCCATGGTATTTCATTTGGTTAAATAGTTGCAGAGATTTCCTATTTTATTGAAACTAACAACACTTGGATTTGGGAATTTGGAGGACATTCCAAATGTAATATTTCCATAGGTTTAGGCCCTAGTTACAAAAAAAGTGCAGAGGGAGTATAATGTGTTTTTGTATGGAGGGTTGTAGATGACCATGTGTTATTGTCAAGATTATGAAACCCTCAAAACTAACAAAAATTACATGATTTAGAGCACAAGAATATGGATTTGATTGAATTGCATGGTTGTTTAAACCCTAGAAAAAGGAATTGAGGCCTAACATAGTTGACTCTAATCCAATTTAGAAAATAATAAAGTTTAAATGATTTGAAACAAGGAAACTTAGAGAATATACATTGGCTTAGCTAAGACTATTAAAATTCAAGAGAAAAAAATTAGAGTATGAAAATGCATGAAAACTACAAAAGATTTACAACATCTAAAGTTTTCTCATGTCCCAAATTTGATAACCTACAAAATTGCAAAGATCTGTGGCAAGCAATATATTTGATGGGTATTCCTAATTGAATTAGATTTTAAATATTGTATGCCTTAGAGTCCAAGAAGAACCTTGCAATTGAATACCTGAGTGGGAAGAGATTTTCTTGAATTTGACCTATATAAAAAAACTAATTGGAAGAGTCCTTATAGACAAAAAATTGGACCCAATGTGGAAAGGTGGATAGAAAGACATTCCCATGTTGAAGCTAGCCCAAACTAAAACATCTCTAGTTTGGTATCTAAGAACCATACAACAAAAACCCAACCACCATTCATTCTTGATGACATCTTTATCACCATTCAATGTACATGCTACACAAATAGAAATATAGTTAGAGTGTAACTTCCAAGATAGTTAATGAATAAAAAATAGAGGAAGCCTTTAATAATATGTGACTATGTCTATAGGCTACAAGGAGTCTATACCCATCGAATATATATACTTTCATATTTGAATACTAATCTGAGCATATTCATCTTCAATTCTTTTTTGATTTTTTTGAAGTCATAGGGTTCAAATGAATTATTATATACATATTTATATGTCTTAAAGCATAAATGACAGTCCTTTCTATTGTTGTGTAGGATTTTAATGGTTGTATGTACATGAGAGAAAACAAGATTTCTTTTGTTTCCAAAGACCAGTTGTTCACCCCCTTTTGATTTCATCCAAAACATATATAGTAAATGTGCAAGTTCATTCAATTGTACAAGTTGTAACTGTCTTGCTGACCATAAATAGTTAAAATCCTTTTTAAACCACACAAGACTAATTCCATTATTGATGACCTGTATGTATGCTTGTCATTTTGATAACCTGATCTAAATCACTATAAGTAAACCAAAAATGCTATCAAAGACCAGGATTACAAGTTGGTATTCTAGCTGACAGGTATCCTACAAATGCAACATAATTTCATTCTCTCTTTTTTTGTATAGAAAACCAAAAATATGGTAATTGTCGCTTCTTATTAAACCTACTAACTTTTAGCATGGGTATAAGAAATTTCTGGCCACCACATGAATATTATGGTTTTGTGTATTGAACTTGTTTGTATCAATATGATGCCATGAATATCAATGCTGTCTACATTTTTAAATTTGGCTTGACAAATAACAATAATATTTATATTGGTACACCTAACTTCTAATAGGCTAGTAGACATGCAAACTGCTCTTTATCCTGTATAGAAGAATAAGTGAAGAAGAAGGTATAGACACAATAATTAATGAGGATTTGGAAAAAGCCCTTTCTCTCATACATAGAGTATTTTTTCTTGTCTACACTAGCCTAGTAGGTGGGTGAATTGATCAAATCCCATTTTAAGGCCAAATCAAGCATATCTTATTAGATGCATATGATTAAAGGGTTGGTTTGATGTTTAACTCCTGTAAGAGGGTATTTCTTCTCAAGCCATGGGCTTCTTCATGAAATAGGTAACACTTCAAAATCTTAGGTGGGTCTAACATATTTTCATCTAAACAATGAATTCTTGAACTTACAAACTAAAAACTCACCTAGAGAAGAAAGCTTGTAATGCCCCAATTTTTGCCATGTCTCCTCACATTATTTCTTTCTAGTTGGCTTGCATGGGTGCTTTGAAAAATATTTAGTAAATCCAAAAACAATGAGCTTGTGCAACTAACATATGGCTCCATCCCTATAACTATAATGTTAGCTATATGGATTGTAATGAGACAATTCCTTTCCGTTATTAAGCTAGTAACTGCTCAAATCATGGGATATTTCAGTAAGCTAGACCATACAACAAAATAGGGTTATCAACATCAAGTTATATTTGACTTAAAAAAATTAAAGGAAGAGATTGGTAAAAAACCATCATGGATATATGGAAATTTATTGGACGGTTATGCAATTTAGTAAATCTCTATCTAGACTATTTCAACAAGATTAAGGGCACCTTTGTATCTAAGTAAACTTGCCAAGCAAAGATGGTATTTGCATGATCATCTTTGTCGATGATTTGAATAGGTGTGAGGAGATTATTATTTTGAAGGTATATGTATGTCTCTTAAATACTCCAATTCTTGAAGGATCTCTCCATGACTACTGGAAAAAACCCATCTACTTGAACACCAACAAGTGAAGATTTCTTCATTCAGCTGGCTGAAGTAGTCCTAGCACAACCCAGGTAGTAGGAGCTCCTATCCTCATCTCTACTTGTGAGTTCCATACCCCTTTCACCTATCCCTCCTCTCCAATCGAGATCAGCCAAAAAATTAGTGTTCAAACATTTTACCTCTAAAAAATCCAATGGAAATTGTCTCCTTTCCTTTGTTATGAACTCGAGTTGGTCAAAATTTTAACTAACTTGGGCATAAAACCCTAGTTTGGTCAAAATTTTGACCAATAAGGGGATAAAAACTAAAAAAAACATGAAATCATAGGCCAATATGGCCTTTGGTAAAAAAATTTGGTAGAAAAACAAGGGGAAATGTACTAGTGGTGGTATACACTTGTTGCCATATATTCAAAATGTCAAAATATTGAGAATGCCCTTGACTTGTTTGATGAAATGTCTGAATTGGATAAATTTTTATGGTTAACATTGATTATAGGGTATGGATAGAATGGACATGGAACTAAAGCCAAAAATCTCTTCTCACAAATACAATTGGAAGGGGTTGAATCTGATAAGGAAAGGAAGTCCACTCTTACATCACTAAAGTGGACTATGAATCAAATATTCTTTTAGAAAATACTCTTGTAACTATGTATGCAAAATGTGATGCTATGGAGAGTGCACACAATCTATTTAATCAAATTCTAGAGCTTGATATGGTAACACTAATTGCAATGGTTACATGCTATGCCTATAGTGGACATGTTGATGAATCTCTTAAATGTTTTAGACTTGTGGTCATGTACTAACCCAAATAACTTTTGTTTCACCAGTTTGTTAGGGGTGTGCACATAGCTAGAAATTGTTAATTAGGGTAGATAATTTCTTTTAGACAGTACTCTCGTAACTATGTATGCAAAATGTGATGCTATGGAGAGTGCACATAATCTATTTAATCAAATTCAAGAGCTTGATATGGTAACACTAATTGCAATGGTTACATGCTATGCCCATAGTGGACATGGTGAGGAATCTCTTAAATGTTTTAGACTTGTGCTCATGTACTAACCAGAATAACTTTTGTTTCACCAGTTTGTTAGGGGTGTGCACATAGCTAGAAATTGTTAATTAGGGTAGATAATTTCATTCTCAATCAATTAAAATGGATTGGATTTGTATATCTCTATAGGTAGCACTCTTATTACAAAGTATGCCCAATATAGTTGTATAGTATGGTAGATGTCAGTATGGTTTTCAAAAAAATGATTATGTTGAATGTTTTTTCATGGATTATGCTCTACATGGGTTGGACAAGGAGGCAATCCAAACTTTTAAACAAATGCAAAGTGCTAAAATCAAGTCACATTAGGCTAGGATTAGGCTAGGGAATGCTTATGAAAATATAAAACCAATCAATGAAACAACATGCAAACAAGCATGCATCAAGTATTTCTTTTACACAATCATGATCTTCACCTTTCTGGATAATGTAGGCAAAGTTAGTGGTACCAAAAATGACTTTGTCAAAGTATACAAAGAATATCCAATTTGAAGTCATCAAAGTATCAATTAAAGCTACCATGGAATACATCAAAACCAGCAGTGGGGTTTCCCATCCAATGTTACCATCACTACATCTCATCATTCCATACAAAATAAACTTCTACACAAATGTCCAATCCAAGTTCACAATCACTTCCATAACTAGACCTTGGTCTTCTTCCCTACATAGATAGAAAATAGTGAGTTGAATATTGTTTCCCTATCAAGCAATGAAAATGTGAACACAACAAGAAAAGAAAACAAGAATGAAATCAATGCCTTTGAGAGCTTGTGATATATGACATGGGTATGGTGCCAATTGGGGAATCTAACCACTTGAGCAAAAGCTTGAATTTTTATTGGGTGTGACAAAAGAGGATGTGACAAACAAGAATTTCAATAGAAATAAGAGATAGAAACTATAGTGTAATTTTCATCAGTATACACAAATTTTGCACCATAATTTTTGTAGATGTCTCATACATAAGTTTTGATGCATATTCTATTATATTTCTAAAATGATTGATTGCTATCAACTATAGCTTTCAACTATTCTTGGGGCAAGTGTTCATTAGCCTATTATTAGCCTATATATAGTGAGCCTAATGTATTGTTTTTTATCGCTTGGCTTACGCTATCTCACTCGATCTTAACTATGCTCAGTTGCTACTACATTTTCCTTTTTCATCTTTCTTGACCATAACTATCACTCAAGTAATATTATTTTATCGACTATTTTTTGAGTTCCTTAATCTTCTTCTTCATGATCTAGTAAAATTATCACTCAATCAAGCTTAGTCTTTTACTCAACTTCTTGTCTTCTCTTCTATACATTGACTCAACTATATTCTTCACTTCATATGATAATCAAATAACACATTATCTTGTCAAAGACTAGCTAGTCAAGTGCTCATTTTAATTCTGTCATACTTGCTCATCTTTAGTCAATAACTTCACTATTTGATCAAGTTATTTCTCTTTTCAAATCCTCTTCATCAATCAATTGATATGACACTCTACACTATTAGTCAATATCTCACTAGTAAGGTTGTCATACTCTTTTGGGTAGATCTTGGAAATATTATAGACAAGCTTTCCATGATGGTAGATTGAATTCGTATACTATTTGAGTTGATGGAAACAAATAAGTATTGTTGAATTTGGTAGAAAAGCTTAAGGAAAATCACTGTACAATAGTTAGAGTAGGTTTGGTTGAAGCAAATTAGTTTGCTAAGGCTATGAAGGAACAACATTTTTGTTTTTCTTTGATTTCTAGTAAGAGTGAGAAAAAGATGAATTAGAATATGCACTTGAGATTGAATATTTATTGGCAAAGTTTTAAGACATTATTTGCGATAATGCAATTGATGGTTTGCCTCTCATGAGAATATCAGTCACACTATGGATTTGATACCTAGAGCTAGTTTTCCTAATAAAGTACCACGTAGATTAATACCTACTTAAAATGTTGAATTAAATAGTTAAGTGCAAGAGTTTCTTGAAAATGGTTAGATTATAGGAAGTTTAAGTCCATGTGTAATATCTATATTATTAGCACCTAAAATGAATGGAGAATGGATAATGTGCACTTATTCTAGAGCTATTAACAAGATAACAGTAATGTATAGGTTTGCTTTGCCTAGGATGGATGATATAATGAATTTTTTGAGTAGAGAAAAGTATTTTACAAAGATTCATTTAAAAAGTGGCTATCATTAGATAAAAAATAGAGAAGGAGATGAATGAAAAACTTATTTTAAGAATAATAAAGATTTGTATGAATAGTTGGTTATGCATTTTAGTTTAACTAACACACCTAGCACATTCATGAAAATGATAAATGAAGTTTTGAAGAAATTATTGGGTAAATTTGTCATTTTATATCTTGATGACATTCTTATTTTTGGTAAGAATAAAGAACAATGCTTTTATCATATCATACAAGTGACATTGAAGGAAGAGAAGTTGTTGATTAACTTGAAGAAATGCTCATTCATGAAGGAAGAGATTGAGTTGTTGTGATGTGGAGCCTAATCAGACTTAGAGGTTTATTCAATGTGATTTCCCTCTAGATTATTTCTACAAGGGTTTGGTGGCAGTGCCCCTATGAGGTCTTGGGATAGTGCTCCAAGTGCACTTCCTATCATAGTACAAGGTGGGGTCATGGGACAATGCCCCCATGGGGGTTTTTGCAAAGCCAAAAATGCCCTTATTTTGTAAAAGGTGTTAGCTACTATTTTTCTATTATTCTAACCCTAATTTTGTAAGAAACAAAAGCTTGTATAAAAAGGCTTAGGTTTAGGGATTTCATCATGAATGATGATACTATAGCTTCTTGCAATAGTATTGAGCTATAAGGGATTACAGATTGTAATCAAGTTGTAATCACTAGATAATAATAATAATGGACTTGCTACTGGTGGACATAGCCTAGGGATTGAGTGAACCACATTAAATCTTGGTGTCTTGTGTTCTCTTTTATGCAATCTACTATTTTTTGGTATTGGTTATATTTGCATGTAACTATTATTTCTATTTGAGGTTAACCCTAACAAGTGGTATCAGAGCTAGACGATTGTCATTTTTTTAGCGATCCTTTGTAGGAAGGTCTTGAAGTTGAGTGGAATTCTCATAGTTGAGTAGGAGCAATGGAAGATGAGGGTAAGCTAAGGGTTGACAAGTTTAATGGTCAAAATTTTAAGTTATGGAAAGTGTGAATGGAGGACTATCTTTATCAAAAAGACTTATGGAAGCTGTTGAAAGGAAAAACCAAGAATCACGTATCTATGACAAATGACGACTAGGATCTTTTGGAAAGAAAGGAACCTGGAAGCATTCGATTATGCCTAGCAGCATTAGTGGCATTTAATATTACAAAAGTGAAGATAATAGAAGAGTTGATGCAAACCCTAGAAAAACTATATAAAAATCCCTTTACTTTAAACAAATTATTTCTCATGAAGAATTTATTTAATATGAAAATGATAGAAGGTGAATCTGTTGCAAATCATTTAGATGAGTTTAATACTATTACTAATCAGTTATCTTCTATGGGTATCAATTTTTTGTTCTTTTCCTGAAAGCTAGAATGGCTTGGTAATGGCTATGAGTACTTCTATTTCTAGATTTAGTACTCTAAAATATGATGATGTGATTAGTGTTTTTTTGAGTGAGAAAACTCTTAGGAAAACCTTAGGTGGATCTACATTAGGAAGTTGAGCTCACAAAGTAGAGGCATAACAATTGAGAGAGGAAATAATTTTGGAAATCATTGGAAATCAAGAGGAAAGTAAAAGGGGAAGAGGTCTCAATTTAGAGGACTAAGAGATTGTTGGTACTATGGAAAATTAGGGTATACAAAGAAAGATTTTTGGACTTGAAAGAATAATGAAGGAGATAAACTAGAAGGGAGCAAGAAGGAAAATGTGCTAAGTAACAAATCCAAAGAGGATGCTTTGCTTATGTCTTTAGAAAGTGTTGATGATTCATGGGTTTTAGATTTCGGTGCTTCATTTCATGCCATACCTCATAGAGGTTATTTTATTGATTATGTTCAATGGGATTTTGGGCTTCTTTATTTGGGAGATAATGAACCCTGTCAGATTGTTGGAAAGGGAAAAGTTAAGATTAAGTTGCAGATTGGGAATTATTGGCTACTACATGAGGTAAGATATGTTCCAAGGTTGAGTAGGAATTTAATTTTACTAAGAAAACTCAATGATTACTTTTAATGATAAAAACTAGAAGGTTTCAAAAGGTTCCCTTATATTAGAAAAAGGTGTGAAAGTAGGCATTTTATATCTTTGTATAGGTCACATTGTTCCTTCTACTTTGATTATTTCAGAGGAAAAATGAATGTTTAGGAATAGTTGTTGCAGCTGAGTAGGGAGAACAAATAGCTGATGTAGATTCTAATATAGTATTGTGGCACAACAGACTTGGGCACATGAGTGAGAGATCTATCAAAGTAATTCATTCACAAAAAGTTTTACTAGGTCTGAAATGTGTTAATATGGATTTTTGTGAAAGTTGTGTTTATGGAAAATAAAAGAGAGTGAGTTTTGTGAAGACTAGGAATGAAAATAAAAGTGAGAAATTAGAGCTTGTGCATACATATGTATGGGGACTAGCTCAAGTATCTTCCCTTGGTGGATCTCATTATTATGTTACATTTATTGATTATGCAACTATAAACATATGGGTTTATTTTCTTAGATAGAAATATGATGCATTTCAAACTTTTAAGAAATGGAAACGTTCGGTTAAAAATGAGACTGAAAATAAATTAAAATGTCTTAGCTCTAATAATGGTGGTGAGTATTGTAGTCATGATTTTGAAGATTATTGGTTTACTAATGGTATTTGTAGACAAAAAACTATTCCAAGGACTCCACCAAAAAATGGAGTGGGTGAACACATGAATATGACCATAATGGAGTGTGCAAGAAGCATGAGGTTGCATGTTTGGTTTCTCTTAAACATATGGGCATAGGCTATTAATACCATTGTATATTTGATTAATGGAGGTCCCTCTACTCCTTTGCATTGTTGTATTCTAGAGGAAGCATGGACTAGTAAGAAAGTGAGTTATTCTCTTCTCAGAACCTTTGGTTGTGAGGAATTTTCTCATATCGATTCTAAAAATAGAACCGAGCTGGAAGCTAAGTCAAAGAAATGTGTATTTGTTAGATATGACATTAAGGAATTTGGTTATAGGCTTTGGGATTTTGAAAATCATAAAATTATAAGAAGAAGGGATATCAGATTCAATGAGAAAGTGTTGTAAAAATATTTGTTTCAGCAACGAGAAGAAAAAAATGATTATATAGTGTTGGATGATACTCCAAACGCTGATGTTCCAACAATTCCTCATGATGTGTAAGAATTGTAACAACAAATACCACACACCCGAGTGAATGTTAGAAGGTCAACAAGGATGAGTAGGCCCCTAGAAATATTTTCTCCTTTCTAGTATTCTATTTTACTTACTAATACTCGTGAACCTAAATGTTTTGATGAAGTTGTATAAGTGGATACAAAGATTCAGTGGGAGTTTGCAATGAAAGAAGAAATGGACTCCTTGCTGAAAAATAAGAAATGGGATTTATGTAAGTTAATTGTAGGTAAAAGGGATTTATAGAATAAGCGGGTTTATAGGTTGAGAGAAGAGGATGGATGTAAGAAAATAATTAAATCCAAGTTAGTTGTAAAAGGATTTGCACAAAAAAAGGCATCGATTTTGTTGAGATATTCTCTCTTGTTGGTAAAATGACTTCTATTCGCACTGTTTTAAGTATTGTGGCTACTGAAGATTTTCAATTGGAGTATCTTGATATTAAAACAACCTTCCTGCATGGTGATTTGGATGAAGAGATATATGAGGCTCAACCACAAGGATTTGAGGTCAAAGGTAAGGAGAACTTAGTGTGTAGATTAAAAAGAAGTTTATATGGCTTGAAGCAAGCACCTCGGCAATGGTATCTGAAATTTGACAATTTTATGCATAAGCATAAATATAGAAAGTGTCATTCAGATCATCATGTTTATTTTAAGAGGTTAGATAATGACAACTACACTATTTTATGTTTATATGTTGATGATATGCTTATCACCGGGTCTAAAATAGATCCTATTGAGGGGTTGAAATGCTAGTTAGCACATGCATTTTCTATGAAGGATATGGGGACAAAAGAAAAAATCCTTAGTATGAACATTTTTAGAGATAGGAAGAAAAATAAATTGAAAATATCTTAGGTTTATTACATTGAGAAAGTGTTGCAACATTTTTATATGGAGAATGCTAAAGCTGTCAGCACAATTTTACTTGGTCATTTGAAGTTGACTAATGAGATGTTTCCCAAGAAACAAGAAGAGGAGAAGATTTATACGGTACCTTTTGCTTCATCTTTAGGAAGCTTGATCTATCCTATGGTATGTACAAGGATAGATATTTCACATGTAGTCAGAGTTTTTAGCAGGCATATGAGTTTTCTAGGGCTTGAGCATTGGAATGTAGTTAAATAGATTCTTAGATATTTGAGAGAAACATTAAGTAAGTGTTTATAGTTTGGGGGCTTTACTACTAATTTATAGTGCTATGTTGACTTATATTTGGTAGAGGATATTGATACCAAGTAGAGTACTATAGGTTATGCATTTACTGTTGGTGCGACAACTGTTAGCTGGGTTTCTAGGTTACATAAGGTTAATGATCTATCCACTATAGAGGTAGAGTATGTTGTTACTATAGAGGTAGCTAAGGAGATGATATGGCTTCAATTATTATTGGAAGAGTTGGGACACCCTCAAAAGGAAATTATTTGTTTACACATAGTCAAAGTGCCATTCACTTGCAAAGAATTCAGCTCTGCATTCAAAGAAAAAACACACAATTTTGGTGCCATTTCATTCAGTCAGTTTTGGATGAGGGATAGTTAAAGCTAGAGAAGATACTTAGAAATGATAATCTAGTAGATATGTTTACAAAGGTTGTGACAAGGGAGAAGTTGAATTCCTCTTTGGCTTTAGTTGATCTTCTAGACTAAATAGAATAAAAGAATAGTAGAGTCCAAGGTGATTTGATATTCTAGTGGAGTCTAATCAGTTTCCAAGTGGCAGATTATTTTGATGTGGAGCCTAATTAGACTCAAAGGTTTATTTGGTTTGATTTACCTCTAGATTATTTCTACAAGGGTTTGGAAGTAGCACCCCCAAGATAGGGTCAAGGGGTAGTGCCCCTATGGGGTCTTGTGGCAATGCGTTGAAGCCAAAAATACCCTTATATTGTAAAAGGTGTCGGCTACTATTTTTCTATTATTCTAGCCCTAATTTTGTAAGAAAAAAATATAAAAAGGCTTAAAGTTAGGGGTTTTATGATGAATGGTGATATTGTAGCTTCTTGCAGTGCTATTGAGTTGTAAGGGATTACAAATTGTAATCAGGTTGTAATCAATGGATAATAATAATATTGGAGTTTCTATTGGTGGACGTATCCTAGGGAATGGTTGAACCATGTTAAATCTTGGTGTCTTGTGTTCTCTTTTATGTGATCTACTATTTCCTAGTATGGTTATATTTTCATGTAACTCTTATTTCTATTTGAGGTTAATCCTAACATCAGTATCTTAGTTTTGTAATTTTAGATAATAGTTTGAAGATGGATCTTGAAAAGGTAAATGCTATTCTTGATTAGCCTACACAGGAGAATGTTGGAGAAGTTAGATATTTTCATGGATTGGAAAGTTTTCATGGGAACTTTGTCATAAAATTTCAGCTTAGTGTGTAATGTATTGATAGGGGGATAAAAAGCATTCGAAGTAGACACATGGAGCACAAAATATTTTTGAAACATTGAAAGAAAAGATTGTAGAATTACCTGTGCTTGCTTTGCCTAATTTTAGTAAAGTTTCCCAAGTTGAAATTGATGCTAGTGGAAGTGCTATTGGAGTATTTGTGAGTCAAGAAGGAAAACCTATATTTTTTTCAGTGAGAATTTGAATGATGCTAAGAAAAGATATTCATTTTATGATCAAGAATTATATGCTATTGTCCAAGATGTGAAGAAATAGGACATTATTTTAATACCTAGAATTTTTTGTTGTACATTGACCATAAATCTTTGTAGTAGTTGAGAAGTTGGAATAAGTTGAATTAGAGACACATTAAATGGGTTTAGAATTTGCTCAAACTTTGTTTCTCATTGAAGTGTAAGAGTGGGCAGTCAAATAGTGTTTTTAATTCTTTGAGTTGAAAAAGGAATTTTTTGATGGAGATGAGAGTTGAGGTACTTGGTCTTAATGATTTAAAGTACTTGTATGAAAATGACTCTAATTTTATAAAACCTTAGAGAGCTTCTAAAGATCATATGGTGAGAGATAAGTGGACTAATTATTTCATTTTAAAAGATATGTTGTTTAAAGGAGGTAAATTGTACATATCTAGAGGATGTATGAGAGATAACATTGTGAAGGAGAGGTATAGTGACATACTTTTTGGATATCTTGGGATTGATAAAATGTTGAAGTCTATTTTTGATAGGTACTTTTGGCTACATATTTATAAGAATGCATAGAGGTGTTAGAAGTTTCTAAATTTTTCAAAAAACAAAAAGAACTAGTCAAAAATTGGGATTGTATTCACCATTTACTATACCTAGTAAGCCTTGGGTAGATATTAGTATTGAATTTATTCTGGTTTTCCTAGAACTCAAAGAGGTAATGGTTTTATTTTGGTAGAGGTTGACCTATTTTCAAAGATGGCTCATTTAATTCCTTTTAGGAAGACATCTAATCTAGTACATGTGGTGAATTATTCTTTAAGGAAGTGGTAAGATTGTATGGTTTTCCTAATACTATTATTTTAGACAGAGATACTAATGCAGGAGCATCCTAGGTTGACATGTTATCCTGCTTATTTATGTTCATTCTACTAGTTGTTGCCAAGTTTCAGTCATTGCCAAGTTGTAGCAATTGCCAAGTGCTAGTAATTTTGTAGTTTAAGCCAAGATGAGGTTATCCTACATCATGTTAACACTTAGGTTAGTGTGTTATCCCATCTCCTTCTGTAGTCTGTGCTAAGTTCCATAGTCTACATGTTGAGCTGTTGTTCATGTGCCAAGTTACTTAGTGGATGTTGAGTGACTCTTCATGTGTCGAGTTTTCCTATTGATGCCAAGAATCAACATTTTGGATGTGATTTATACATTTTTTGGTGTGAGCCAACATGTGGGATTTTTTTCGACCATGACATTTATATTAAGATTTATTCTTGAGATGTGTCAAGACTATTGCTAAGTCGACCTCTCTATTATATAATGTTCTAGAATGATCTATAAGCCATTTTGGCTAGTATAAATAGAGTTTTTAGGCTTAGATTTAGTGAAATTTTTAAGGAGAGGAGCGTAGAACTGGAAAGTGAGAATTTGATACTAGATCTTAGATCTTGAATGTATTTTGTATTTGGCCATAACCCAGTAGGCCTTATAGCTGGGCATGTATGCTGATCATTGATGAATCAATAAAAGTATCTTGTTCTCTCTCTCCCTCTCTCTCTCTGGTGTTCTCTTTTTGTGTTTACTTCTGTTGTGTTAACTCTACAAGGTTGTTTAGGATTGTTGGGTGTGCCTTTGGCCCTAGTTATTCCCTACCCTCCTTGTGTTAGATACTAAGTTTACTAGTTATTTTTGGAAGACCCTTAGGAAGAAGCTAAATATAGAGTTGAGATTTAGTTCTACATTTCATCTACAAATAAATGGACAAACTGAGCTTGTGAACATAAGTTTGGGTAACTTGTTGAGATATTTGGTTGGACATAGGCCTGCTAATTGGGATTTGGTTTTCACACAAGAAGAATTCACATATAACAATTATGTGAGTAGAAGCACTAAGAAGACACTGTTTGAGATTGTTACTAGAATGAATCCTAAGGGAATTAAGGATCTAAACACTAAGATAAAAAGAAGTGCTAAATTTGAGGAATAATAATATTTCATGAAAAAATTTCATGAGGAAGTGAAAAGGGATTTGAAGCATACTAATTTAGAATATAAACAAAAAGATAATAAAAGGAAGAGACAAATATTTTGAGGTTGGAGATGAGGTCATAGTTCATTTGAAGAAGAATATATTTCCAATTGGTATGTACAACAAGCTAAAAATGAAGAAGTTTGTCCTTTTAAATTTTTGATAAAGTTTGATAGTGAAAATGCTTTTGAAGTTAAATCAACAAAAAATATGGATATTTCACCTATATTCAATAATGTAGAAATCTTTGAATTCTTTGAATCAGATGATGAACTAAAAAATAACATAGATTATCCTAAGAACAAGAAATGCATCACTAAGAAGATCTTGAATAGCGGAAAAATAAAAGTACTAGAGGAAAAGATTACATGGAATACCTAGTTCAATGGACAAACAAACTAGTTGAAGGAAATTCATGGATTACAAAAGATGAGTAAGATATTTATGATTTAGGTCAAAATATCAAGATTTCCTAATGTGGACATTAGTTCTTTATTAACCTGAGGCATCTAATACAAGAGCATTTTGGGTCTTTGAGAAATATTGCATCAACCAAAAATATTTCTTGTTCTCTATACTAGTATGTTGTTCACAAAATATCAATTACTACTTTGGTTTCATGTTGTGCCTAGTTGACATCATGTCAATGACCTATCTTAGATCCTTTAAAACCTAATTTAACAATGTGCATATTCTAATGTTTCACATTATTTGAGTTTGATGTCATTATTTATGATCTTTGTGTCCTATAATTTTCATCTTGCAAGGCATGCTGTTTCATTTGGCGTAGTTCTCTATGCTCACATGGAATCTTGTGCAATTGTAAGTTGACTCCTAACTTGTTTTTGGACTTATTCCTAGAAGTACATGATCTTATGTTTTCCTTTTTTGGGTTTTGGTATATTCTTTCAATACTAGACCTTTAATGTAATTAAATACCTGACTAATTGACTTGTGGCTTAGCTGGCTATATATGAAGCTTGGTTAGACGTAGGAAATCATCATCTTAGAGAGAAGAAGATAAAAAATGTGTGCTTGGAATTTGATTTTATCTTGGGTTTTTGAGAAATCTTGCATCAACCAAAAATATTTCTTGTTTTCTATATCAGTATGTTTTTCACAAAATATTAGTTAATACTTTGGTTTCATGTTGTACATATTTGACATCATGCCAGTGACCTACCTTAGATCTTTTTCCTATGTGCACAATGTGCATATTCTAATGTTTCACATTATTTGAGTTCTATATCATTATTTACGATCTTTCTATTCTGCAATTTTCATCCTACTAGGCACATTGTTTCTTTTGGTGTAGTTTTTTATGCTTACATGGCATCTTGTGCAATTTAAAGTTGACACCTAACTTGTCATTGGACCTATTCCTAGAAGTACATGATCTTATGTTGTCCTTTGTTTAGGTTTTGGTTTATTCTTCCAATACCAGACCTTTAATGTAATTAAATGCTTGACTAATTGACTTGTGGCTTAGCTGGCTATATATGAAGCTTGGTTAGATGCAGGAAATCATCATCTTAGAGAGAAGAAGATCAAAGATGTGTGTTTGGAATCAAATTTTTTAATTTTCCTACTATTTGGATGCAACTTGGAAGACCTCAAAATCTAGCACATTATTTATTTATATGTGAAATAAAATAATTAGACTATTGATCTACTACATATGGCTTTATGTTCCTATTGATTTTGTTGGAAATTTTTTTAGTTCTCCCCTTAGGGTTTGTGACAATGGATTAACTTCTCCATGTGTACTATAATTTTTGTGGTTGTATCGAACATTGATAGATCGATATTTTGGTTCAATGATAGCCCCACTCTAACAAGTGGTATCAAAGATTGGTCATACGTTTAAATCCTCAAACCCTCAGGTAACATTGAGGGAGAGATTGTTAGAAATTTTTTCAACTAACTACCTCTTGTGTGCTATAAGTTGGGTGGTTGTATTAGGCATTGATAGATCAACCTTTTGGTGAAACGATAATGTCATTTTAAAAAATTTGATGTGCAAAAATTACGTGAGTAACTCTTAGTAGGGGTATTAGCAGGTTTAAGTTGGGTTTATTCCACCTTACAACTTCTATACATTTCCCTTCTGTCATACTTCAAGATCTTTAGTAACTTTGATATATTCTTCTTCAACTTTAGGGTTTCTTCTCAAGCCATTCAAAACATTTTAGATCTCATTCCTCATCTTAGCCTCGAATGCTTCAAACATGTTCTCCAACCTTCTATGGTTCATTTTTCTAGGAGGTATACTATCTTTTAGCACGCTACTAGTTCCTTAAACTTCAATGATCTATATACCAACAAGGATCGATAGGTCTATAATAGGATTCCACAAAAATTGAACAAGCCCTTTGCAATTATGAGCCATAACTTCAATCTTCCACCTCAAAATCAAGGATTTCAAGTTTTCACAAGCTCTCCAAGCTTAACGAAGATTATATTAGAAACTATTAGACCCACTCCACTTCTGACAAGTTAGAAACAAAATCAAACTATCACTCAAACAACCAGATCATAAACTAGCTCTAATACCATTTTCATGTAGCACAAGACAACTAAGTCCCCAAAGGAGATGACCAATCCCCCAACAAAAACAACACAAGAGAAGTACACAAGATACGATTGCAAGAAATAGTTTGTTTCAAGAGGTCTTCAATTACATTAAATGTTCAAGATAACTCATGTGAGAAAATATACTATATGTCAAGCTATAAGTCCTTCCTAGTTATGACCAATGTACATTCTAGATTATAGACCGAATATCACTATCCAAGATTCCTCTAAATATCTCCTTTAATGAAACTTCTTCCTTTATACTTTTATGATACCTCCTGAGACCCTAAGACATTACATATATGGTCATCATGATACATAAATCATCTTGAGTTCACAACCTCTAATAATACAAAAATTTCATTATATTATAGTACTCACCCTCAATGAATTAATGACCAAATACATAATACACTAGAGATAACAGTATGTAGCATTAGGTGGAGGTGCATACATGACCTAACTTTCTAGATCTATGAGTGCATATGATAACTCTTAGATATATAACTACACCAAATTAAATATCAAACATCATATGAAAAGAGACATACAAAATTAACAACCAAGAAGATGAAGCATAACTTCCATTAGTTTCCACATATGGTTATATAGACTTAAGGAAATGATCCATGATATACCACAATATGAAGCTAAGTGCACAAAATCTAGAAATAACAAGCAAGAATTTTCTAGTAACAAACTATCAAATGGACAACAAAAAAACAAAAAAATAACAAATATATTTTTGGGTGATACAAGATTTCTTATAGCCCAAGGATGCTCCTGCATCATTTACAAATGAGGATGATAATGTGTTCCTCTCATGACCTTCACTTATCATTTCCTGTATGGGATTTAGGGTCTTCTCTTTAATTTTGGACATCTTCTTTCTAGTTACAAAATTAAGCTTACATGTTAAAACTAGATCGAGTCCTTTGTTAGAATCTTCGTAAGCACTTCCTCTTTATGTATTTCATTGCAAACAAGTGGTGTTAGATGGAGTACGATAGGTAGTTATCCTAGATGTTCATTCCTATAAATCACTACTATTGGAAAAATATGTTCATGCCTATAAATCACTACTATTGAAAAATTACCTTTCCTTGTTGGTCTAGTATATATGACTTCTCTTATTTTTCCCTATAATTAACTTTTAGTTCTTTGGATAACATAGAAAGTCATTTCTCTCAAATTTTTTAGTTCTAGTAGAGACTAATTGATAGAAGCCATTTATAGCAACTATATCCTTTGAAAATAGAAATGATCAACTAAATCTATCCATCTTCTTGCACACTCATTAGATCCAATCCTATTTTGAAATCAAAGACATGTTGGATTGTAAACCTCGTGCAATTTATTTGTTTCGCCTGAAAAAAATCTTCACAATCTTCTCAATAATCTTTTTTTGTTGGAAAGTGAAAGTATCCTAGACCAAATTCTAAGTTATTTTTGACATATCTCTTTGTATCAAATGAAAATAAAATCTAGTTAGAGTAAAGAATAAAGCATCAATTTGACAATGGATCTTTTAATTTTTTGTGCATCTAATGAAGAATTATGGTTGTAGTCTCCTAAGCCAATTAGGAAATCAATGAGATTTACTCCCTTGTTCTTACACTTTTTATAAAGTTAATCAATTTTTTTGCAAATTTGTATAATTGCCTATTTATCATCAATGAAGTGTAGAAAAATGGGAAATTCTCTAAAGACTCCAATCAAAATGTAGACAAACTGCGAAAATTATATGAAATAATTTCCATTCTTGGACAAGGCTACCTACTTTATAAGATATTCAAAGCCCTTTGTTTTCCTATAGCTCAAATTTCTATCCATGAGTATGGTAAAGGCATCATTTACATAGTGGGAATATATACAATTCTATTTTAATTACAACTAAGTGTAGTAATTATAAATTTGAGTTGATTTTTTGTACTTTCCTTAAGGATTGCAACCCAATGAAGCTTTCATGGTTGAAATCACATACATGAAATATGAAGACATATGGAACCTTTTATTTAATCCAAATTGAGTTAGCTTATGCATACCATCACTAATTATTTCTCCTCAATCTATAAACTACCTTCCATTAATCATTGTATTGATGTATAAAAATATCCCATCTTAGTAAAACTTAGCACTTTCATTTCCAATAAACTTGTTAAGAAGAACTACCATGTCAGAGATTTCTTCCATTAATAGTGTCTTGCAAAGTATTTTAGATGAATTTGGATCACCCTTCCTTAGTGAATCTAACCAACTCTTGGTTATGGTGTTCAGACACTTCCTTTTGTTTTGGTCAAAATAAGCTTGAGCACTCTCCTTGGAAATATTTGTAAGTTCATCTCTAATTTGTAATCAAAATGAAATGGAAATGGGTAGGATCAAGTGTTTACACCACATTAACCCTTTGGTGTCTCAATGTCTCTAATATTTGGATCATATGCTTTCATCAAATCTAGAACTAACTTAGAACACTAAATTAGAAATGGATGACTTGTTGCATGTGTTAATCCACTATCTAGTATTTACTAGGCCAATGGTGTTCTATCTCCTTTTCTTATCACTTTTCCAAAATCTATAATATCAATATTCCCTAGTTTCATATATATATTCTATCTTAGGAAGTGTATTTTTAAGTATTGAGGCCAAGTCTTTGCCTTGGAAATTGTACTCCATTGTAGTTGTCGTTAATCACTTTGTTTGAAAGCTCAATAAATTACTTTAGATTTGAATCAACAATAAAAATATGAGATGTTATTAAAAAATGAATCTCCTACTTTTTTCTATCTTGAATACGTTCATTCTTTTCAACTATGTTTCTCCATTAATAAACTTTTATACATTTTTTTCAAATATCAGATGTAGTTTCCTTAGTTTATCTAATGCGAACTCTGAAAATTGATATTCCTTTACTAGGCTAGTTTGCATCTATTCCCAAAAAAACCATGAGAGGCTTGAAAGGTTGTACCCAATTCAATTATTAATCTTCTATTATCATTTCTATTAGACGATTCTTTTTGCAACATTAGTTTGATATCTTGAATCTAGAAATACACTAATGTCTCATTTCATTATGCTAGTTTATCTCTCAATGGAATTTCAACAAATAGTTTGTGGCCCTCTAAAATAATTCAAAATAATATTCATTAAACTTTGAAGAATTTCCATTTTTCATTCACAAGCTTCTATTTTTCTCCTCATTCATTAAGCCGATGTGATTCTCTTCTCAGAAGACTTTAGCTAGATTGTTCAAACAATTTGACAATATTAGGTCAATAAACAAGAATTTGGTGCCAATAAATGTTGAAATAAGTCATGTCCAAATCATCAAACTTTGCTAGTGTATGACCTCCTAGTAGATCCACAATGGTAGTGGGGTAGAGGAAAGAGGTGACTTGGTAGACAACCACTTAAATGACTATACATATCACTCTACAAGCATGTCTACCAATAGATTCACATCAACTGAGCTCAAATCTTATTGATGGGGATCATTTCCATGTGAAGACTCAAATTCTAAAGTTTCTTCAAACACCAAAATTAAATCTCTTCTACCTAAATTCATTATCATATGCACAAGGTTAGAGTAAGGATTGAGCTTAAAAAATCAATCATGAACTTGGTGTTGGAACCAGGTCCTCCATGTGTACACACACCTTTATATTGTTGTGCTCCAATCATTTTATCGAAATCATTTCATGATTCTTCAACTAATTATTCATTCTTTCAGTAGGTAGGATACTATAGCATTTAGTGAAATGTTATTTTTTTAAAATTTTGTCCAATCATAACATTTTATTTTCTAGCAACATTTTCTTGTAAGTATACTGCTTTAATTTATATAAACTTTTTAATAATATATTAAAATTATTTATATAAAATGTTATTGGTTAATGTCTATTATAGAAAATGTGTGAGACTGTTGTTGACAAAAAGCAATAATTATTTTAGAAATTTTCTACATTTTACTATTCCTAAAATGACAACTATAATAGAAAACAAAAAATGTGCCAATCCGTTGGCCTTTTTAACTTTTGACATATTAAATTGACATTAAGAAGAGCTAGCTAGACTTATTTTCTTTTAGCATTCAATTGGCATTAATAATGAGTTGATCCTTTTATCTAGATCATTATAGGCATTCTTTTTTATCAAATTTTGTGCATAGCCAATCTTTCTTTCAAGTTAAATGCAATTTTATTTGTGTTTTCTTATTATAATAGTTATTGGGATTTTTTATGACTCCTTCCCCCCCCCCCCCCACACACCTATTTTCATAGGTTTTGTTGTGATTTTTTTTGGTTTTATTCATATATATATTTGAAAATTTTAACTTTTGTTCTATACGTGTTGATTTTTTTACAATTCTATTTTATTAATGTAGTTTTTGTTCTTATAATTTGTTCACATAAAAAAGTTAAAGATTTAATTTAGGTTTGTTTTCATAGAATCATAGCTATTTTATTGGCATTGAGAAGATCTATTAAAACATCTTATTCATTTGTTATAAAATAGTCCAATCTTTTGGTCACTAATATTTTTAATTTTTAAAAATAAAACACATTATAAAGCATTTATATAACTATTCAAAGTCTAGAACTGTTTGCCAAGCAAATGAAAAATTGAAACTTACTAAAATTTAGCATTCCAAACCTCGAATAAGTATTCTATATATTGACTTCTTACTAGTAAGTCAAACACCATAGCACTATTAACATCGAATCATAATCCATAATGACAGGAACTAGGCACTATGCATCTTTGTTTATTAAAGTCCTAAAATGTATCCCAACCTTTTATCCACCTAATAAAAAAGAAAACCAAAAAGAATTTTCCTTGTGCTATTTGAAATTAAATGATTTTATTTCTCTTCGCCCCCTCTCTTCATACTGAATATTAATTGTAACATTTCATGTTTCCCTTTTGTCTTATATGATTAGCTTTATCTCCTCCTCCTGTCTCTTGCCTCTAAAAGATCTATATGTTTTTCTAAATGATTAATTTATTCTTGTTTGATTGGATTGAATTAGAGCCTAAAATGAGTAAGGTGTTCTCTTTAATAATGATGTAGTTTTGAATTTGATGCATGGCTTAATTGCCAAATTGATTTATCATTTTGCTTGTAAAATAAATATTTTTTGATCATGTTCATACAATTGTAAAAAAATGGTAGAGATTTTTGGTTATCTATTAGTTTGATTTTGTATGTTAAAAAAATTAGATTAGATTTGATAAAAAATAAAAATTTATATTTTTTTAACATTTTGAAGCTTTTGTCAATACTTTTTACAATATAAATGATGGGGAGGCTAGGATAGACTAGCTAGTCTATGCCTAATCCTCTCTAGGATGCAAGTGTTACCTAGACACATATGAATTCTATAGGATTTCTTTCTACTTAGAGAATCCCCTGACTTTCCCTAACCTTCCCTCCACGTCAAACAAAATCATCCTTCAACATCTCAAGATTTAATCTCTAGTACCTATTATTCTCATAGGCTCTTTAGGGTATTATAGGATTCCAACTCATTTTAACCTCTAATAGGGATTTTTGTGAGTTCCAAGATGGTTTTGGATCATTTAACATCTTTACAAATGCTTTACCAAGATTGGGTTTCCACCTGATTGCATAGTTTCTTCACAATAAATCTACTAGAAGAGCCCCAATTAGGCCTCCCTCTGGATTTGTAGGGCTTATAAATCCTTTCCATGAAAGGTTCAACTCAATTTCCCTAAAGAAAATCTACTGCAATAGACCCATTCTCAAGGATTTTTAGGATCTCAGGCTTCCAAAAGGTTGTACAACATTAATGGAAAAAATAAGGTTTTTTGAAGGTTTCAAGGGCTTCTTGCTATCCTCACTTTATAAACACCTTCCACAGCTAAAAAAACTTCTCCTCTTCAACATAGAACCTTCTCATAATCCTCTTCAATCCCTCAATAGTGCAAGTCATGACATTTTTTCCTTTGCTCTTGAGATTTTTTTTTATTGTTTTCTCCTAGTCGGGCATTGCCTAGCTCGTCTAGGGCTTTGTTAAAGAATTGTCTGCTCTCCTTTTATGGGCCCCTATTTTCATGTTAATATACATTAGGGTCTATAGTGATAGAATCCAAAAGTCCTTGGGAATTCCATGCTGGAAACAAGTTCTACAGCCCCATTATTGAAAAGTACTCCAAAACTAGCATCACACAATTGCTTTGAAAGAAAGTAATGAAGGACTTGTAAAAATTGATTAAAAAAATAGTTTAATGCACTCAAAAAGAAGAAATAAGAGTTATACTCAATATACTAACAAAAAAATCCACAAAACTTCACTATTAATTCCAAGAGTTAACAAAAATTAATGACTGTCATTGAAATTCTATTCACAATTTGCTGTATCCATACTGTAGTAGCATAATAATACCAACCAACCCTTGGATTAGGGTTTTTCAAGCATTAATAAGTCTCCCCTTCAATTTATGTATAGGTTTATGCTTTATTTGAGCCATTTAACAAGTTAGGCATTTGCAAAGAAAATTTTGCTTAGCAACTTTTAATGTTGCTAGCAACTTTGGAGAAACTTTTTGTTGCTCGAGCAAGTTTTTCTCCTCACTACTAAGACCATAGCTAGGTCTTCCCAAAGAATCCTTGGACTTTAAAACTTCATCAAATTACCTCATCTAAGACCTCCAAACTCTCACTGATGTAAATATCTCATGGTGACAACTTTTTAACAACTTTATCTTGTTCAAGTAAATGTTGTCCTTTCAAGCAATTACAACATTATAAGTTCTTGTAGTGCATATATGTGCTCATAGTGCAAAAAAAAATCCCATTCTAACCTTTTAACAACATATAAAATTAAGGATCTTAGGATGATACCAACCCTAGGTTATGATACCAGCCACATCTAACCAAAGAGGAATGTTTAAGAACTATCTTAAGCATAGACACACAAGCATGAGCCAAAAATCTTATTGTACTTACATAATTCTTATGAGAAGTTCAACACACCAAAATTGTAATGGTAGGAGTCTTGGAAGGGTTCTCCTGTAGCATACTCCCCCCTTAGGACAAGCTAAGGCACTTTGGGGTCAAGAAGAATTGGATCAATGCCAAACTTCTTGAAATGTCCTTCCTCAACCTAGGTGGCTTTAGATTTAGGTTGATCCTTTCATTTTATTAGATGCTCCATGTAAATTTGATGCCTTGTAGCTTTCTTTACTCTGGATTCCAATAATTTCTCTACTTGGGCTAGCTTCTTCGTGTGCATTGCATTGGTTTCAATGTCTTGTAGTACCCATGGTGGACTTGTACCTTACTGATTGATATCTCCTTTAAATTTGATTAGGTTTGCAACATTAAGCATTGGTGAGATGGCTAATTTGATGGAAAGTCCATTGTGTAGGTATCCTCTCCATATTTATATACAATCTTAAATGGGCCAACTCTTTTCATCTAGAGATTAGTGGGCATACCTTGCTACATTCTTTCTTTGTAAAGGTGGACCATGACATAGTCCCCAGTCTAAAATTGTACTTCTTTCTTCTCATCCATTTTGGCCTTGATTCTTTGAGTAGACTCCAACATGGTTTCCTTCACTTGTTCTTGAACCTCTTTGATAGTTTGGGTAAAATCTTCAGCTTTTCCACTTTTTATCTCCATAATACCTAAGTCTCTTAACTCGCTCACTCCTCTAGGGTGTCTTCCATACACTATCTCAAAAGGACATCTCCTTGTAGTCCTATTAACACTATCATTGTAAGCATATTCAGCCTATGGTATAACAAGATCCCAAGTCTGCCCATACTCCTTTCTTAAACACCTTAGAAAGTTACCAAGCTACTTGTTAATGAACTTAGTTAGACCATTAGTTTTAGGATGGTATTCTAAACTGAAAGAGAGATTAGTTCCCAGTCTTTTCCATAAGGTTTACCAAAAATGACCTGTGAACTTGATGTCCCTACCAGACACAATACTCAGAGGGACTCCATGAATCCTAACTATCTACTTGAAGAAGAGATGTGTTATATAAGTTGCACCATGAGTATTTTTACATGGAATGAAATGACTCATTTTAGAGAACCTTTCTACTACAACATAAATTCTATCCGTACCTAATTTGGTTTTAGGGAGTCCAACCACAAAATCCATACTTACACATTCCCAAGGCCTAGGAATTGGAAAAGGTTGATCAAGTCCCACATTTCTTGAACCTCCTTTAGCTCTTTGGCATATTCTACATTGCTCAACATATCTTCGTCCATCCCTTGCTATCTTAGGCCAAAAGGAGTATCTTTGTACTAACTCCAAAGTTCTGTTTATGCTAGAATGTCCACTCAAGCTTCCTTTATGCTTCTCTTGAATCAAATTTTCTCGCATGGATCCCTTAGGTACACATAGCTGATTACCTTTAAGCAAAAATCCATTTTGAAGGGTATAATCTGCAAGCTCACTATGAAAATGGTTCTTAAAATCTTGTTATACCTTGCAAGCTTGGGAGAAGTCTATATCCTTTTCATACAAATCTTTGAAACTTTATATTCGAATGCTTTGTAGCTGTACTTCTTGGATAGTCAAAAGCTTTCTACTCAAGGAATCTAATAGCTTGTTGAGATACCCCTTCTTGTGCTTGATTGTGAATGTAAAAGATTGTAGATACTTCACCCACTTGAAATGCCTATTACTAAGATTCTCTTGAGTTTTTATGTAACTCAAAGCTTGACTATTACTGAAAACCAAAAATTCTTTGGGTAGGAGGTAATGTCTCTATTTCTTGAGAGACTGTACCAATGCATCCAACTATTGGAATTTACAAATAGGAAGATTACTTTTGAGAGTGGGGGTGGGGGGGAGGGGGTGTGAATCAGAAGTAACAAATTTCATCCTCAAATTTTTTTAGCTGAAATTAATTACATGCATGTAAACATATCAAAGAAACATAAAGCAAAGACATGCATGGAAACACATAACATAAGATTTTGGTCACCCAGAAATCCTCCAAAATGAGAAGGTAAAATTGGGGTGGGGATGACACACAAAAATTATCACTACAACAATATGTAACTTGTTAAGGTTACGAAGTTTGACCACTTCCAATGGTCTTCCCTGTGAAAGGCCTGCCCTATTAAAGGCTTTACACTCTGTTAAAAGTAATCTGGTCAAAGGATTTACAAACACTCACTTGGAATGTTACCCTCTTAAAGGATTTACAACCTTGTTAAGGATCTACAATATGGCTGCTAAACCAACCTATCTTCATAGGATTTCCATTCTATTAATACAATGGCTAGAAAGTATAGTAGGATGTCTCGACCTGATGACTTGTAGTATTCAATTGCTCATTCTAGATCCTTCTTCTACTTAATCTTATTTGATCCTTCCTGATCTAATATGTCTCTACTTGTAATGCTAATACTCTATTCTAACAAATTAAATTCTGCATTGTTTCTCTTCCTTCTCTAAGTCTTTACACCCCTCTAAACTTTGCTAGCATTTTATCATGCATTCCATATACCAATCCTTCATTCTTGAATTATGGTGTGTCAACCTCCTTATAAAGGCTTCAAAAACTTAGGGTTAGGTATGAATCCACAATCAATATTCATTCATCTTTTCTTGCCCAAATCTCTCACTTTCCCTATTGGTTGCATGCTTTCTCCATTTTTCTAATTGGCTGCATGCTGATTACATAGGGAATGCAAAAAATTTGATCTTATCTTTGAGATCCTTCGAGATTCATCCTAAGTCAGCTCAAAAATGGTTTACATCTAATTTTGTGAAGGCACAAACTCATATTCTGATTCTGTGTTACTCGACACTTACTGATTGCTGATGCTCAGCATATATAGGATTTTTATCTCACTTGGCTCCTAGAGTAACTCTATATTTCTCAAAAACTATTCTTTTCTTGGCATCTATAGTGGCTCAGCATCCATAGTGACTTGGCATCACTTATCACTTGACACTTGATACTTGCTCAGCACTTGAAGCTCACTCAACACCTATTAGATTTTTGGCTTAGTGCATACTATAGCTCATCATGTATAGTGTACTTGGCATCAACTTGAAATTTGTTAAGTGTGTTGACACTCAAGTGTCAAAACCAATTTGAGACCAACAATCTCCCCCTTTGACATGAGTGTCAAAAAAATTTAACTAAGCATTATGAATCTAATCTCTATCAACATAATATACATCCTATTTGGCATATGTACAAAACTTCAAAAACTTGTTCAAAATTTTGTAAAAGACTATATATCTCAAAAACTTGTAACTCCCCCTAAGCTGATGTGCCATTTCTTTATCCAAAATTCCTTAAGCTAGATTTGTCTCATGCTGATGTTTTTGATAGTCTTTTATATTTTCCTTTTCTACTATGTTTCTGCTCTATTCTATTGTACTCCCCCTTTTACACATCTTCCTTGCAGTTTTTGTAACCTTTTGGCATTCAAAAATCAAAACTGCATTAGCTTTCCCTTTGGGTGTTATCTCCTTAATTTATTAAATCTCCCCCATTCTTTATTTCTCATCTTTTTTGACATTTATGTCAAAGGCTCCTATGAATGAATTGAATATTTAGCCAATTTTTTTTTAGTTAACTCCATGATAATCTTTAGAGAAGCATCCCAATTTTCTAATGCAATTTTTAGTGCTTTGAGTTGGATGACTATCTCTATTGCAAGGTGTACTAGTCCTTCTAATGTCAAAAGATTTGGATCTTTCTTCAAAAAATTCTTTGCACAGGCCATCTCTTTATGCAATACTTCCATGTGTGGGATGATGCTAGACTGTATCTGTATTAATTTGGCCTTAATATTAGCCTCATCTACTATTAGAAAAACTAACTCCTTTTAAGTGTGAAGCATTGTGGAAAAATGCTTCTCACTTTGATCTGGATCCTTTGGAGTTGTATGCTTGATACCTTAAGGTTCCTTTCCAAGCTCAATATTCTCTAGCTAGACTCTTGTGTGAAATATGAGAAATCACACAGTTTGATGTACAATGAGAAAATCTTCTCAAGTACTTTTTTAACATTCTCAACTTTCTTAGCTAGTTCCACTTGTGATAGTGATATTTCACCAAATATCTTCTCATTCACCTTCATTTGAAATTTCTTCTTAGACCATTCAAGTAATTTAACATTAGTATCAAAGTCCTCATTTTGTACGTGGTCCACTATGTTGTATAGTTGCTCCATAATGGGCTTTGTCTCATTAGGTACTAGTAGGCTAGAAGCATCAAGAAAAATGTCTTTGATTTCTACCAATGCTCGCCTTTGCCTATACTCATTCCTAAGTGTTTCTTGCTTCTTCTTCTCCTCCAGTGCCTCTTGCACTTCATTGATCAATGCTTTGTTAATTGTTTTATCATGATGACTCAATATGACTATCTCCTTATCAAGCGTAGGGTCTCCATAATGAAGTACCCTTGCTACCTTGGTAGACCTTGAGCCTAGTCCTAAATTTGCAATGGTACTACATCAATGGTCGACTGCTTAGTAGTAGTCCTTTTAGTAGGAAAATTCACCAGCATTTTTATTGACTCTTTTTCTCTCTCTTTAGGGGTTTTCTCCTCTTCATTGTCTTCTTTAGTTCTACCTTGATTAATTATGGTGATTAGAGGAGGTGCACCTTGACTTTGTGTTGTAGGATTAGAGGTATCCCTTTGTCCTATTTGATCCTTTGCTTGCTGTTTGGTAGTTGAAGTCTTTGTAACTGTGGAATCAACCTTAGAAAATGCATCTTGTGCTTATTTCTCTTGTGGTTGTCCACTTGTAGCTATAGGAGTTTGCGAAGGTGGTTCTTTTGTATTCACCTTCTCCTTAGTTATCTTAGTTACTACCTTTTGTAATTTCTCTACACTCACCAAAACTAGAATTGTACATAGTTGTGATTGTAAAGTTGTTTTGTGAAGGATCTTTTTGAAATCCTCTACAATCAATGGATTAATGTTCTAACATGAGGTATCAGGAACATCCTTCACAATTATAGACTCTATATGTGTAGGTGTTACATGTGCAGGACTAGGTGGTGGCAATTGTGTGTCTTGGGCACAATGTTCCTATTCTTGCTTCTCAATTATTGCCTCATCATATTCTCATGTTTCCTTCTCCACTGTGACTTCTTCTTTTTCTTTCTCTCCTTCTTTTTCCTTCCCTCAAAGGGATCTTCTTGTCCTTCCTTTACTATTTGAAGGTCATAAATCGCTTTCCACATAAGAGTGGATTTCTTCACAACATCTTCTATTTTGTTTTGCAAAATATTAAAGGCTTTGTATTTGGGTGTAAATTTTATCCCATGTTTCTCGCTATCCTTGCTTATTTGAACTTTTGTAAGGTCAAGCATTTCATGAGCCAATGTTGACTCTCTTATATCTTTCTCCATGTTTAGGCAATAATGCCATTTATTTTCTACAATTGAACTTACCTTCTTATGCATAGAGTTATCTAGTTCAAGTGGAGTAGACTTTAATTTGGCCATCATACTGTACATTGACTCTTCCACTATGTCCTACTCCTCTCTTGTTAGCTTATTAAAATTAATGGTTTTCAATCAAGTTAAATCAGCATTATCCCTAATATTGTCACAAACATTTTCAAGGTTAGATTTAGTGGTGTGACTTACCACTCTAAATTTTTCATTATTAGATTCTATCCTCTCCTCATTTGACTCTGGAGGCACTACATATCTTCTTCTCTTTTTCTCAGCTAGCCCTCCTTGTTGTGTGGCTTTTTTCTTCTTTTTTTCTTTTTCCACCTTTTTTGTTGCCCTTGTATCTGCCCTTGTGGTAGGCTTTGATAGGCTTGGCTTAGCTATCTTCTTCTTGCCTTTAGACTATTTGCACTTTCTTCTTCTTGGGTTTTTGCCTTAGGTGCTTCTTGCTCAACATCTTCTTCTTCTTTTGAATCCTCACCCATGCCTTGGGTTAAAGGTAATGGTCCTTGCCCTTGTTCATTTTCATCATCATCTACCTCTTCATCTTCTTCCTCCTCAGCCTCAGCTACCCTTTTTCCAAATTTGGCCTTGAGCTTTTTCACCAATTTATCCTTTTTCTTCAATGTGGAGGTATTCTTCAACTCCATATCTACCTTTGATCTCACCACATCATAAGTGCAAAAATGTGGTGCATTCTTATCCATTTCTTCTGCTAATAATACTATTATAGTTGTAGATGCCTCATCAATATTTATTTCATAACCAAGAGGCCTTAGCTATCTTACTCTTGGTATGGCTGCTTTTTCTACCAATCAATATCAATTATTTTTTAATATAATTGTACAATTAGTATTTTTCATAAGCTTGCAAATTCATATTTTTATCTGATAGCATTACTGTTGGAGCTTTGCTCATGGAAATTTTTATTTTGACCAAAATATTGTACGACTTATCAGTTTTTGAATTTTCTAAGATTTATTTCTATTGTTTGATAATTAAAAAAATCATTTTAAGAACATCTTTTTTTACATTGGCAATTTTCTAAATTATTCAATGTTTCTATAAAATATTTTAAATTATGCAACTAACAAAAGGAATGAAGATGTAAAATCTGCCAGATTTTCATTCAAAACTCATTTTGCAATTTGTGACATTGATTTTTAAGGACAAAGATGGATTGGAAAATTGGTTGGAGAGATTTGTAAGAGGCTCTGAATTCAAAAATATTAACTGGTGTGTTGCCATGCTAAAGTGTTCATAAAATAAATAAATGAGAGAGTGCTTGTGAATATGATCGACAATGCAATCAACAACAGGTTTTACATACCCACCACATTCACTAGAGAAGAAAAGGTCACTAAGAACTGTAAATATTCTATGAAATTAACTATTTCTGTACATGTTTCACTTTGTGGGTATCATATGAACTTAATTGTTTATACAATTTTTGGTACAATGAATGTTAATCAACATATTGATATCATTGATCCTTTGACAATTTTTGTTTTTTTTAATATTGAAAACACTGGTTATTATTAGTGCCTCTACATTTTTTTACATGCAGGAAATAGATTTGAAGTTACACCATTAGACTATGAAGAATCACACTCTAATGTTGAAAAAAAATGTATTTCCACTAGCAATAGAAATCAAAATATAAACTCCGAAGGTCATGAAGGAAGTCACTTCCTCTTGTAAGAAAATTGCTATCTAGAATGTTGTGTTCCAAATGATAAAAACCACATACAGTTTTGTTTAATCTTTTACATGAAATAATACTTTTTTTTTTGGTAGCCTTTAATAAAGCTTTTAAGATTTACATATCTTAGTTTTTGTCTTAAATGATTTAGCCAATTTAATTAGATTTAAGCTTTCTTTAGTCAGATTTACTTTTTAAGGTTTTATTAACTAGCTAACTAAATTTAGTTGAATAGTTAGATTTGTTTTATCATGTTAATTGCATGTTTTTTTATTGGACTATAATTTCTCTTTAGAATTGATACAATTGATAATAGTCATCTTTCAATACTAGGTTTCATGGTATGTAGAATACAATGCAATGCTTGTAACCAACATTTTGAAGAGAGTGTTATGTGCTAAACCAAAATTTAGAGAAGTATGTTCTTTAGTTTCAATCTTCAAATTTTTTGTTGTGTTATATTAATATTTATAATTTATTTCTAAACCTATTCAAAATGTGTAGCTTGTCTCATAAAAATGAGTGAGAGAAGAATCAAGCTAAACAATATTATTTACTTCAAACAAAGGCACCAAAAAATATTAATATAAAAATATTTTCATTCTTAAAATATGGGAAATCATAATAATAGAAAGAATAGTGAACTGTAATGAATATATATTTTTTCTTGCATTTCAATTAATTCAATCTAAAAATTGGTTATTATTGCTTTTATATTTAATATTAAATTTCTAACTTAATAATAATAATAATAATAAACAGTATATTAATGAATAATGTATTAAAATATTAAATTAGACATGTGAACAAATAATCATAATTTTAACATTATAAAATAAAATCACTTCTATCAATCTTCAAGTTTGTAAATTTATTTCTAATAATCAAATCCTTATTTTTTCAACAAAACATCTAACATGGAAGAGGAGTGACAGTACAAAAAATGTAAGAGGAAGGAAGAACTAGGGTAAACTAATCTTCTAATATCCTGACTAAATACCTATAATGGAAGTAGAGCACATAGACAACAAAGGAATGAGTGAGAAGGAAAAAGAAATGATGTCATAGGAATTGATATCACATCACATTATTCACATATGTTTCCTACCTATCTTTCCACTTCATAAGAATATAAATCAGATTTGAATTAATGTAAAATAAAATTAAAACTTATGGAAATGTGTGTCACTAATAATAATATCTCTTCTTCTCTTCTATGTTTTAACTTATTAGTTTGGTGACATAATTGTGTTTTTTCTAACATTTTGTTAAATTGCCTCATTTGTATATGATTTATTAGTTTCTTAATACTTCAACTCGACATCTTATATTAGTTTTAGATGAGTACAGTCAACATTTGAGATTACATTGCTACCTCTTCCTATCCATAGTTTTAGAAGCTTTCCTTTTCACATTCATATGGGCAAATGATTCCTATCGGTTATACGCTGACCCCATGTCCCCATGCGGTTGCTTATGCTTTTTTTAAAATAAGCATAAAAGTGTCCCCATGCAAATTGTTAATTCGTAGAAAACGATAATTTTGAATCTTCTCCTATTTTCATGGAGCAACAGCTGCTTAACAATTACAAATAAAGCTATTGAAAATAGGAGGGGCTGAAGTTAAGTAGCAACTGCATCCTGAAAAAAAGACCAGTTGTCTTCATAGTTTTTCTTCCCTCCATTTTATATTTCCCTCCGATTTTTTCTTTCTATTTTTATGTTTCCATTGACTTCTTTAGTCAGCTTAAAAAGGTGCAAATATTGATATAAAAATATATATTTTGATGACACATAACTTAGAAAATATAAGCAGATTTAAAAATTCCATGAAGCTGCTCATAAAAGGTTCCTTAAAATGTGGAGCAGTAGTTGCTAGCCAAATTAAGCTTAGCAGCCACATGGGGACCTCCTCTGAGTGTACATAAGCACACAACCACTAGTTATAAAAGATAAAATAAACCTAGAGTGATCTTATTGGCTAAAATAACTGGGGTCTTATACATGTGGATTTTCATAAAGCACTATCTCTCCAATCTTTTTGGCAACACACAATAATAGTACATATTATTGAAATCATATGTTATGTATAAGTTAAAAAGAATAATCTTAATAAAGTTACTTCTTCTTATTTAGACTATTTACATTAAATTTTAAGCTACCATTACAATTATAATATATATTTTAATTTAAAAATATTATAAATTTATAACATTATACATTAAAAAAAAATTAATATTATTACTATATTTTATAAAATAGTTGTTATTTTTAATTATAACTCACTCATTCAAGTAATTTATATCATATTTTTTTATTAAGTCAATAGGCTTCACTCCTTGAAAATTTTGGTCGATTTGTTTGGACTTTTGATAGTCAGATGCTGATAAATGAAAAATGATGCCAGTAAATATGGAAGGGAATGCATTATCTCAAAATGATCACCTATTATGTCATGCCCCAACAAACATTGTGAATGGGATGTGTTAAGCGGAAAATTCTCATGGGTGTTACAATTTCTTTCTCTAACTCTACACAATTTTTTTTTGCCATGGTCATGTATAAATTAATTTGCCTCCATTGGATTGTAGGCATTTTTCTACATAGAAAGAAAGATCAAAAGTTTTTGGGCATTGGAACTTGTTTGTTTCTTTAGAGTTTGACAAAGATGACCACATTCTTGGTATTCAATGCCCATTGCTTAACCCTAAATTTGAGTTCTTGCAATATCTTACATGTCAAGCTTAAGTTGTGGATGTGTAGATTGGTAGATCAAAGCTTTAGATCAAGAATGAGAGGATTGGGAAAGATTTCACAAATCATCAGGTATTTAGGATGATTTGGCTGAAAGAAATTTCTTACAAGATCTGACCTCTGACGACCAGATTCCATTGTGGATTTGTGTGTTCACTGTAAAAGAGGTGTTTTATGCTTTAAGTTTTTGGATGTTTGCGTTGTTGTGTAGTGAAAGAATTGAGAGAGTGGGGAGGCTCAATGAGGCCATAAATAGGAAAATTTATGAATGATTTAAGTTGTGACAAAATTTAATGAGGAAAATGGAATGGATCTTCAAGATTCTAGGTAAATTAGGGAAATTGAGGTGTAATTGATGCACATGTGAGCTCATGTCAAAAAATTATGTGCACATAATTTAGGAAAATGAGGAAGGAGTAGTATGAATGGTAGGCAACTACTGCAAATTTTATAGGTATAAGAGGACAGATCTGCGAGACTAAGATGATTGCATAATTTAGTCGATAGGCTATTTGTGGGAGCTGTGTCCCTAGATATTAAATTTTTGACAAAAAAGTTGTCAGTTGGCTGAAAAAGTTGCAAGTTAGTTGGAAAATTTGTCAATTTGGCTAGAAAATTGTAAATCCTTCTCGTTAATTATTTACGAGCCAATTTTTATCTCACTCCACTTTAACTCTTGTTTTGATATTTATTAGTTGAAATCTCCACTTTTAACTTTTTTCTGTTTATTTAAAATATAAATTACTTGTGATCTCCACATTAGCTCATGTTGTGATCTCTATTTATTTAAGTTTTGATTTTTAAAATTGATTTAGATTTTAGTTTTTAAATTATTTTAATTTTTTATTAGATTTTTTTATAATATTATTTTTAAGTTTCTATAATTAATTTCATCAATAGAATATTTGTTAGAGATGTTGCTATTTTTTTCATATTATTAATTTTATTTCTCTTATTAATTTTTCATAATAGATTTTTTGATAATGTTTTTTAAATGATTATTTTTTCATATTTGATAAATTAAATTTAAATAAATAATATTTATTAATCTATTTAAAATATTTTAGTAAATATTATGTTATTTAAATTCAAAATCAGTAATAATCTAATTTGTTCACATACAATTATATATATATATATATATATTTAAAGATAAAATGGACAGAGCCACTATATATAATATTAAAATAAAAATAGGTTCAAGGGTTCATTCGAGAAAGAACCTGAAAGAAAACCCAAAATCGTCACCAAATATTAAAATGCTAGGAGATTCCATACAAAAACTCATCATAAGTCCTTTGACTCCTGAAACATTTAGCCAACCAAAAACCTTGACATTTTGAGCATTTTCTTCGTCTTTCCAACTGGAGCTCATTGACTTTCTAATGGCAATACTTTCCTCTCTGCCACCATCTACTCCAGTCCCCCCAGCACAAGAAGACTGCCCTGACAAATGCAAAAGTCCATGACTGTGAAGGACTGCGAAGCTATACAAAAAAGGTCTGTGAACACACTTGGGAAGTAGACATAAAACAAGAGTAGGGATCAGTAAAATGATGAATGATAGTTGAAGCAAAATATCTAATTTTTTCCTACACCATATATCTCTATGCCCTTAGTAACCATCAAGTCCTGCCTTCCAGAACAGCTTGGCAGACCACTGAATTCTAGATCTTCTGATTTTCATTTTAGAGAAAAGAAGTTCAATTTTTGTTGCTTTTTCATGTCCCCTTTATTGCTCCCTCCATATTTGAAATCTTCATCTGCTTCCTAGATTACTTTAGTACTTTGTTGATTTAAGACTTGCAAAATCATGATAAACTTGATTCCTTGTTAATGATATCCAATAAATTTGGGTATAGCTCTGCCAGTGTAGTTGGATCCCAGCTATCTAGTTCCTTACCATCACATCCTAAATTTGAGAGGTAGTTAGCCAATTGGTTACCTTCATGCTAAGTATGATTGATGATGCAATTTTCAAAAGCATCAATTAGGCACCAGGCTTGTTTTAGCTTGATGCTAGACTTCTGCATTGAATTTTTCTATTAATACAGGCCTAAATAATAATAAGAGAGTCCCCTCCCACTTGGAGCCGAGGTATCTTCATAGATAATGTTGAAACAAGACCAAGGAGAAAAGTTGAAACCTCAGCATTATTACTAGTGCCCCATGGAATATGTGAAGCTTTTATAAAAAGAGGTATGCCCAAATGATTACATAAACACACACCTATACCAGACATCCCTGGATTTCCATGAGATGCACCATCAAAATTTAGCTTAATAACACCTTGATCTGGAGGATGCCATATCACATTCAATCTGTCTTTCTTCAATGTATTTTTGAGGCTTAAAAGATTTGGGATAGATATAAATTTCTAGTCTTTGAGAATTTGATTATCCCAATTGGAGAAGACAATTGACGACGGCCTCTTCCTAATATTAGTAATAACCAATTCTGAAATTGATCTTTCAATTATGTCTGTGACAACACTAACTGTAGACTACTCCTGCCTGAAGATACGCTTGTTCCTTTCCCACCACAAAGCCCAAACAACCAAGAATGGGGAACATTTCCAGATGGGTGCTAAAAGATATTTTGCATGTAACACCGGCCAAGCTTCAAATAAATCCCACAAGGTGTTTGGTAGCGGCATTGAAAAGCTAAGTTTTCCAAGAAGAAACAACCAACAATCTTGGGCAAATGCACATTGAAGAAAAACATGATCAACATTTTCAAAAAATTGCCCACATAGAAGGCATTTAAATCGTTGGGCAATATTGAATCTTTGTAACCTGTCACTTGTTAATGGCCTTTTTTGAAGTGCTAGGCAAGAGAAGCAACCTACTTTAGGCAATGTACAATAATTCCAACAAAAAAAAAGCCCTTTTCTTAATCAAATTATTCTCCAAACTGCTAAGAGCCAAATATCCATCTTTGATTGAATAGCATCCATTAATAGCAGGGGCCCAAAAAATCCTGTCATCTTGTTCAAGAAAGAACACATCCCTATCACTAACAACCTGATTGAATAAAAGAGCAATCTAATCTAGTATAGGCATCAAACAATTATATTTTAAATCTCCACTTTTTTAAATAAATGAAGGATGACATTGTATTCAAGTTGAAAGAGAAACAAGTACAAATAGAGAAAGGGCATCAAACAGCCTTGTCAAGATCAACCAAGTGATCAAGTTAGGGGACAAGCCCATTGGAAGTTGATTCTTATCAACGATGTTCCAATTACACAAATGGTCAGAAGCCCACTTCACCAAACAATCAGCAACACTATTCCACTCCCTAGGAATATGAGTGAAAGTAACAGGCTCCAAAGAAGTAGACAAATTATGAATTGGGTCTGCAATCAAAGCTAACTTCCAACTAAAAAATTTAGAATGTTGTTGATTCAATAGATGTATCACCACTTGTGAATCAAATTCATAGATAAGCCTTCTCTAACCAAGCTCACAAGAATTCTTCATAGCATACAAAATAGCTATGGCCTCCATTAGGTTGTTAATGTGATGACCTTTATAAATATAAAACACAAAGTGTACATCCCCCTTACTATCTCTACCAACACCACCAATGCTAGTAGAGCTTGGATTTCCTTTGAAAAACCCATCCGTGTTGATTTTAAGAATACCCTACGGAGGGGCACTCCACTTCCCCACCCTATTTATCTTTCACAAGGGATGTCTAAAAATCTTTCTTAGCAGATTTCCATGTAAGGGGGGTAAATTTAGATGATTATTGAAAATATCCTCCCCTTGTTCCATGGCCTCAGAAGTGTCACATTTTGCAGAAACAGTTTCCCCCAAAGAATGGAGAATTTTACAAAAGTGAGGAACCTCTAAAAACTCATCCTTAAAGTTACAATGGTTCCTTTCCAACTAGAAATGCCAAATAATACAGGAGGGTCCAAGAGTCTAGGTAACTTGAAGAAATGAAGTCTTGATAGGAGCCTTACTCTAGCGAGCAAAGAATTTTGCCAATAAGGAAACATGCCAATAGGATTGATTCCACACATTCCACCAAGAGTGCCAAATATGTCTACTAAAAGAGCATTGGAAAAGGAGATGAGAGATATTTTCTTCACTAGTCTGGCATAGAACACACATTGAGGGTCCTCCGAAGCCATGTAGAAGTTGATGCAATCCAACTTCAGTGTGCCAAGATCACCTACATGCAAATAACTTATCAAAGGGAAACCAAAGAAGGAAGAGGTGGAGCATAAAAAAATACTAAATGAATTGAGAGAGAAGATATTGCAAACAAGGAAAATGCATTACTATACAATATGCTATTGAAAAAGAGTTATGAGTTACAAAGTGAAAGCCTAAATATAAAGGCCTCAAGGAATTTTCTAGAACAAGCTAGAAGATGCTAGAAGATAAGTGTGACAACTAAGTATACATCCAAAAAAGGTGGAGTGTCCTCGATTAAGGTGAGAGGATAAGTATAACTTAGGTAGAAACAAACTCCCGTGTTGTCAGAAACTTGTTACAAATTCCTAGATGACAACTAAAGACTAAATGCATTTATCTAAGTAAAATTAAGTAAATAGAATAAATAATTAATAAATTAATTATTTTCTCTAACAACTCCCCTTCTTGAGCTCACAAAACCTAAGATGAAATATATAATGGATCCTAGCAACAAGGCCATGTTAGGTACCCATGTACAAGGAAATATTTGTAAAGAGGAGACAAAGGAGAAAACCCAACAGGAAAAACCCCTCTCCAAAAAGAAATAGCTGAAAATCTAGTGAAGGAATAGAGAAGCCTCCAACTAAAGGAATGTCTTAGAAAATAGGAACAAAGAAAGATTAGGAAGAACATCACTAAAGCATGAAGAAGTCGTAACTCTATCATCAAAAAGAAATTGTTGATTTGAAGAACCTCCATGGGAGAAGAAGGCACGAACTAAGTGTGTCTATATGGTAGATGATCTATCTAACCAAAATGCATAGGTAGCTAGCCACTACAATCACCTACTATATAGGCTTCGGTACTAAATACATAGCTCACACTAATGAATCATCAAACCAAGTAAGCATTAGAACAACAAAATAACCTTCCCTTAATGTAGATGGGGTGAGATGATAGGAAACTAAAAAGGTGGGCCAAAGTCTCTTGCATAAAGAACCAAGAACAATGAGAGAGTTGAAGAGGTACAAACACCTATAAAGGCATAGTCGCTGTCACTGCATGGGGCAAGAAAGGAAAAGGTCAAAAAAGAAATAAACAACTATCCCCCCCATGGTGCTTTATAAAATAACACAAGTACAACTATCTCAAAACAACATTCCTAAACCCAAAAATGCAAGAGTGGCACTTTATCTTAGTTCATTTGCATAAAGATTCTTACAAATGATAGCTACAATGATCAGAGAGGGAAACAAGATGATAGAAAAGATAGTACAACCCAAAATAAAGGATCCTATGTCATGAAAATGATCCTCAGACCTAGAATGCCCAAGATATCCACCATAGAGAAAAAATTCCAAAACCATGATAGAAAGAGCATGGGGCTAAATTTGAAGGAAATAACAACATTTTTGAAAAGTAGACAAAACCAGCTTTCCAAAAATATAATATTTTCAAAAAATGGAGACATGATGCAAAAGATATGCTTGCCAAAGTCAAAATAGAACTTTATAATTTGAATACAAAAATGAGCTATAAAACTACATCAAAATAAAATAAAATTGCACCAATGTCCCCGTCTTAGAACTAGCTTTCCAATGCTTCTTTTAGATCACAAAAATACCTCTGTGCACTCAAGTTATGGCCAAAAAACCAACTATAGGTCAAGAAAGACCCTAGAGAGGTGGTGGAGGGCTGATGATGTAGTGCTGACATCATGCTAACATTGACATTTTACTACAAAAAAATTGACAGCCTTCTAGCCATAGTAGCCAAAAAAGATGCCACGTGGCAAAATGCCACCGTGGCAGGGGCTAGGTGGCAGATGCCAATGTGGTACCCGTGCCATGTGTCACCCCCAAAACTTGTGAAATATCTAAAAACAATCCACATAGGTGCTGGTTGCAGGTGACCAATGGATGGGTGATAGCTACTAGCAATGGTGGTCGTAGGAGCAACAGACGTGGGTGACACCATTGGTAGAGGTGGTGGTTATATAGCCGTGTAGCTGGCTACGGTGGCTCCTAGGTTGCATGGCGATTCCCTGACTACTCACCGGTGGCCCCATAGTGGCATGGTGGTGGCTGCCCTAGTGTGGCCAAAAAAAAAAAATTAATTTTTTTTTTCAACAAATCATTTGTATAGCTACATGTAGGGGGCCAAAAAAAATTCCCAGACATCTGGAAGCTAAAATTGAAAAGCTTTATATGAATTTTGACTATAAATTGCCTTCTGAACTCAATGGGAGCATTTATTTAGGCCCAAAGTGCTCCAAAAAATTGCTCCTCCACCACCACCAACCCCTGATTGAAGAAAAAGGTACAAGAAAACTAAGGTTTCTGTCTTCTAATCATAGCTTTGAAAATCCTCCAACAAGGAAGTAACAATGAGGCTCTGATACCATGTAGAAGTTGATAAAATCCAACTTCAGTGCACCAAGATCACTTGCACGCAAATAACCCATAGAAGGGAAACCAAAGAAGGAAGAGGTGGAGCAGGGAAAAACACTAAACAAACTGAGAGAGAAGATATTGCAAACAAGGAAAATGTATTGCTATACAATATGCTATTGAAAAAGAGTTATGAGTTTCAAAGTAAGAGCCTAAATATAAAGGCCTCAAGGAATCTTCTAGAACAAGCTAGAAGATGCTAGAATATAAGTGTGACAACTAAGCATATGTCCAAAAAAACTGGAGTGTCCTCGATAAAGGTGATAGGATAAGTATGACTTAGCTAGGAACAAACTCCCATGTTGTCAACAACTTGTCACAAACTCCTAGATGACAACTAAAGTCTAAATGCATTTATCTAAGTAAACTTAAGTGAATAGAATAAGTAATTAATAAATTAATTTTTTCCTCTAACAAGACACACTTTCTTAAGTTATCCCATGTAAGACATTGGCTATGGACCACCGACCACATAAAAAAATTACATTTGGGCTAAGAAAACTTCTTCCAAACTTGCTTCCACCAAGGCATCTGAATGTCCCCTAATGTCTCCTAAAGAAGCTCAACATATCCTGCAGACATTGAAAATTTTCCAGACAAATCTTCACTGTCCCAAGCAAGAACATCATTACCAAGCAAAGTAGTACACTCACAAGACTGCAACATCTGAAGCAACTCCTTCCTATCCTCGTTAGGTGCATCTGGAGGCCATTCAGAAGGGTGTTTCCAAGGAAAGGAAGGATCCCAACCTCTAACAGATCTGATCTTATAAAATTTAACTGTGTTCCAACTAGCAGCACTAAAAATTTGATAGAGGGCATGTAGCTAAGGATGAGTGGTAAGAATAGGAGGGTTCCCATCCCAAGAGTTAAGCCAAAATAAAGCTTGTGACCCTAAATGAAAAATCCAAAAGAGAGCATCTTTAACCAATTGAGCTCCAAAATTTAGCACATTCCACATCATGGATCCTCTCCCTTCCAGAGGAAAGTAGTGAACTTCAACCACATAAATATCTGGATAATACTTATGGGTGAGAATATGATCCCAATGTTGATGTTGGTTAGTACACCAATACCAATAAAGTTTTGTAGTGAGAACCTATCCATTTAAAATAGATGAACATAAGTCAAGGCCACCCTCCTTCTGAGGTCTATGCACTGTTTCCCATTTGACCATACTCCATTTAGAATTTGAAGGGTTTCCATTCCAAAGGAATTGATGGGATAGAGCATCAAATTCCTAAAGAAAATACATTGGAGTAGCCTAAACAAAACACATGTAAATAGGAAGGGCTTGAATAACAAATTTTAATAGAGTCAGGTGAGAAATGGTTGATAGCTATTAATGAGTCCAATGTTTAACCTTTTGCCATATTTTATCAAGAAAAAGTTTCTAGGAAGATCTAGGATGTCTTGCAATAGTAAGAGGATTACCTAAATAAACAAAGGGAAGAGACCCATTCTAAAACCTCAGAATAGCAACAATACACCTCTGAATAGCTTGGGGAGTATTGAAGAAAAAAATGGAGGATTTGTTCTCATTAACTTTCTATATTGAAGTTACAAGATACACATAAAAAGCATGCCTAAAAGAAGTAGCTTCCTAAAGACGAGCCTATCCCATAGATGAAGTATCATCCATAAAATAAAGATGTGAAATAGGAGGCAAGCCAGCACCCCATTTCCACCCATGAATCAAACCCTGGTGAGAAAAAAGATTAAGAAATCAGCCCAAACCCTTGGCTAGAATGATAAAGAGATAAGGTGAAATAGGATCCCCTTCGTGAAGTCCTCTTGAGACACCGTAGGGCTTTGAAGGAACACCATTCACTAGAGTAGAAAAAGAAGCTAAAGTAACACAACTCATAGTCTAATTCACCCACTATTGGTAGAAACCAAAGGCCAAGAGGATCTTTTGGATAAAAATCCATTTGACTCTATCATAAGCCTTAGCCATATCCAACTTAATGAACATAGCTCACTCTTTTGATGTATGCATACAGTGAACAACTTTAGAAGAAATAATAATTCCATCAAGAATTTTCTTACCAGCCATAAAACCACATTGTTCCTCTAAAATCATAACTAGAAGGCATATCTCGAGTCTATCAACAATCAATTTGGTGATAATTTTGTACACAACATTACAAAGAGCAATGGGATGAAAGGAGTCAAGATTGTCAGCACCTTCTTTCTTAGGGATAAGAGTCAATATAGTATAGCTCAATGCACAAAGCATTTTCTTATTCTGAAGGGATTCCTTAACCACCTTCAAGAGATCCATATTAATAATTTCCCAAAATTCTTGAAATAATTCCTCAAGGAAACCATTTGGGCCTAGAGCTTTACCTTTATTCATTCAAAACACAACCTCTTCAAGTTCAAATATCAAAATTGGATGAAGAAGAGAATCATTCATAGCATTGGTGATAAGAGAAGTAATGCATGAAATAATTAAGTTCTTCTTCTCAGCTACAGGTTGAGAATCCTAAATAAAAAGGTTTAAATAAAATTGAACGACTTTCTTGGTCATAGCAGACTGAGAAGAAATCTTAAGTCCTTTGGTAGTAACAAGAGAAGAAATATACCCTTTATTATGATGAGCTTGAACATAATGATGAAAAAATGTAGTATTTCTATCCCCTTCCCATAGCCAATCAATGAAAGCCTTTTGTTTCTAGTAAATCTATTCCTGAAGTTCTCATTGTTCCACATCCCACATAGCCTAGGATTCTGCCCTACCAAGAGCCTTTGTAATCCCAGAGTCACTGATTTGGCAAGTAATCACTACAAGATGATCTAGAGCATCCCTCTTTCTAGATTGAAGGTTCCCAAAGCATGAAGCATTCCATCTCTTAAGATGATATTTGACATATTTAAGTTTTGTCTCAAAGACAAGCATAGTAATGCCATAAGCTAGGCCACTGTCTCTCCACCACATAGCCACCAAATCATAAAGGGACAACTCTCAGAGCTACATAAGCTAGAATCTAAGGGTTCTTAGGGAGTGCAATAGGAGAAGAAGAGAACTTAATCGGCTAATGATGAGAACCTCTCCAATAAAGAAATTTAGAATGCGTAATTAGGCCACCGCCAACCCAATAACATGAAACAAGAAACCCATCCAAACATTCTGAGATAACTTCCTGACCACTCCATCTATGTTCCAAGTGAAAACCCCATTTGAAGGCTTAACATCAATAACAGAAAGAATGTCCACCCAGGCCTAAAAATGATTAGAAGTAGGGCCAAGCCTGGGCCAACCTCCTCTTTTCTCCTTAAGACTTAAAATAAATTAAAATTTCCTCCTAAAATCCAAGGAAAATAAGGAGCACAAGGACACACATACCTAATGTGATCCCAGAGATGAATCTTCCCACAAATGTCAATAGGAGCATAAAAATTTGTCATGAGAATAGTCTAGCTAGAGTCCAAGGTAGTAGCCACCATAGAGATTGAGTAATGAATAGGAATCCACCAAAGGGAAGAAATATTATGAGAGTCCCATAAAAAATCCAAACCTCTGGAATTCCCTTGTGAACTAATACTTTGACAGTGACCAGCATACCAAATGCATGGAGCATGCATAATGTAAATAGAAACCTTAGTCTCTTAAACACAAAAGACATCTAGAGAATGAATTGCAATCAAATCATGAATAAGTTTTTGACAATAGGTGCTATTCAAACCCCTCACATTCCAAGAGAGAATGATCATTGAGGGGTTTGATAAAAGTGAGTATCAATAGGTTTAACAAATCTAGGTTCCACCAATAGATCTCCAGTCATTTTTATCTTTTTAAGGTATGTCTTCCATCTTTTTGAGGAGCTATCAGTAGGAATTTTCTTAAGGGGTCGTTGTTGCACTCCCAATCTATGAGATGAACATTAATTATTTTGAGATGAAACTAAAACTTCTCTAGCTCAATCTACTAAAACAATGTCATCCTCTATGGAATTATTCAAAGTCACCTGAGCCACTTGTTGTCCCTTAATAGCTTGAACTGGTTCTAGTTCAAGAGCTGCTACAACCTCTATACTGACCCCAACACTATTAGAAGTGACCACATGTGGGACCCCTTCTTCCAAAGCTAAATTATCTAGCACCTCAAATATTTTAAAGCTTCCATCTGTCTGTCTATCCTTGAATGGCCTCTTTTGACCTCATCCTTTAGCCTTAGTTTTAATAGGTACAAATCCTTCCTTGTCCTTTCCCTAAGCTTTGACCATCATTGGAGCATTCCCTTTGTCGTCTTTACCTAGAGGAGGAGGTGCTGAAGAGGGGGAATGAGAATCCTTATGAACTTTAGAGAAATGTCATAGGAGATGACCACACTCATGACAAAACCAACATTGAAAAGGTAGAGATTCATAATCCAACTATTGAATCCATGATGGAGATCCCAAACAAATTCCTATCAAATCTGATAGGGGATTATTTAGATCTATCTCAACACAAATTTGGGAAAAAGAAATCACCTTTTTATCAAGGGTTTGTGTAGCAACTATCACAACCTTAACCAAGAGGTTAAAATTTTTGTGTAAAATGTCTTCTCGACAAAACTCTAGGGGGAGGCAACGTAAATAGACCCAAATAGGAACTCGAGAAGGCATCTCTTCAACTGAATTAAAACTTGTATGCCATGGTTTAATAAATAATTCAACCTAGTTATAAAAAAATGGGCCACCTTCAAAAACTCTATTGCAATCTGCAATATTCAAGAAGATAACCATAAAATAGCTATTTGTTGCAAGCATTATGTCCATATTTCCTTCAATCTACCAAGAATGCTGGATGCAAGCCTCAAGAGTGGGAAAAGGAATACAAATACCAAGAAAATTACAAATTAGAGCATTCTTACTTCAGTATGAGACATCTTCTTCCACCAAATTAGGAGGAATGAACAAAACATGGCGACCCTGGGTTCTAGGAAGACATCCATTAACCTTCTTCATATTAGGGCCAACACTCGTATAAAATGTATCTACTTACTAAACATGCATGCCTAAAGAGGACCCATTATGAGCCTTGTCCATGCGAGAAAGATCCACAACTAATGCCATAGAAATCTTTGCCATGCAAAGATTGAAGCCAAGAAAAAAAAAAACCAGAACAACTACTAGCAAACTGAAAAAGTGCCCACAGACACCAAACATAAACTACTCTACTGCTAAAATTCTTCCACAGAACCCATGCATGCAAACTTGCAACCAAGCTAGGGTACCTCCATCTTGAAAAACCTCATCCACTAATGAAAATTATATCTCAATTTCCTTGGATGGTTACAACATAATTCAATGGATTTTTAACTTTATATGTTTTTTTTCTTATTGTTAAACAATGTGAGACTCCATCATTCCTTAGCTACAAGACTTTGGATGATCAGTGGCTGCTGATTTACACGTTTTATTTTCCAAATCTCCACTTTTAATTATTGTTTTTATTTTCCTATTTATTTAAAGAATAATTACTTGTGATCTCCACATTAGTTCATGAAATGATCTCTATTTATTTAACTTTCAATTTTTAAAATTGATTTAGGTTTTAGTTTTTAAATTATTTTAGTTTATTTTTAATATTAGTTCAGTATTTTCTTTAAATATTACTTTTTAGTTTGTATAAGTTATTTAGTCAATAAAATATTTGTTAGAGACGTTATTTTTATATATTATATTTTTGTATTTCTCTTATTAATTCTTCATAATAGATTTTTTTAATAATTATTTTTTCACATTTGATAAATTGAATTTAAATAAATAATATTTATTAATCTATTTAAAATATTTTATTAAGTATTATGTTATTTAAATTGAAAATTATTAATAATCTAATTTGTTGACATAAGATTGTATTTTAAAATATAATTTTATTATCAAGCACCTATCGACATATCAGTGCAAGCAAAAAAATGTACAACTGCTAGTCTATGGAAATGGGAGCTCCACTGCTTTATTATGTCAAGAAATATTATACTCACAATTTATAAAAATGCAAATTAGGGTTTTATAACATGCTTGGTTGAAGATATTATCATTGTTCTTCCAAGTACAAGGTTGTATGCATCAGGATAATTGGATAAACTATGTAACTGTGATATATCCATATGTCGGTAAGCATGGGCACCTACAATAGGCAACCGTTTCTTTATTTTCAACCTAGTGTAAATTAATCTAGAACAATATTTTTATTATTAAATACTAACACCCCTTCAATTGAGGAAGCCTACAAACCAGAAATAAAATTGAAAACTTAAAAATTTCAGATTCGTGTTTTCGTTATATTTTATTTTTAATTAATATATTTGATTTATTCAAATAATTTAAATTGTTAAAAAAAAAATCTACAACTTATTTTTATTTGTTATTTCTTAATTAGCTTAAAAATGTATTTATCATTGATCAATCAAAAAAATTAATTTTGCTAATAAACATTAAGATTTATTTCAAACTATAACAAAAAAATGGTGAGTAGAGCAAAAAAATGAAAAATACAAAAAGTGTGATTTGTGCAAATTATGTCATACATTATCCATGTAGATTTTCTAAAAAAATAAACATGAGCTTTCATGTTTGCGAAGCCCTAAGGTACAAAAATGGGCAAATGATTCCAGATATGTGGGAAGATTAGAGGTCAAAACTTCTAATATGTTCAACCCTTGGGCAGATTTTTAGAGTAAGAAGGGTAGCAATTCTTCGAATCAATGCCCTAAGAGGGGTTCCTTACATTACCCTACTGAATCCTAGTACAAAGTATTGTCTGTGATTACTCCGCTTCTAGTCTAGATAAGAAAATTTTTGTTCTCAACTCCATAAAATATGCCTGGTGGAATCTAAATCATATTTATTTGAGCCAAAAAGGTTTCACTTTCTTCCTATCTGTAGACCCTCCAAATTATTCGTAGGTCTCTCTTTCTTTCCATTCTTTCCCCATCTACATCCCTCCACATTGTAGGGAGCCCCTCATTTATCATCCATTTTTCCTTCTTTTCGAGGATACTCATCAACCCCCAGTAGATCATGAAGACAATTTTCTCATTATTAGCAATTAAGAAAGTGAAGAATGTTGGCATGAATGTCAAGAGCTCAATTTATTCACCTTTTGAAATGGCCCTAAAACAGAGATGCACAATTTGATTGACTAGTTGGAGGACTTTTGTGGCTTTTAGATAAGTATTTCATATTACTCTAATAAATTAACTTTTATTCATTGTTGTGATGAGGATGTGAAAAATGAATTTATTAGGTTTTCTAATTGTATGTTTAAGGGTTATGCAATAAAGTTCTTTGATTGGATTCCTAACTATAGAAAAGATTATTTATATTTGATGATTCCTAAATGGTTTGTTATCAATTCAATCCCTCCAGAGATAAATCAAATAGGTATTATTAAAAGAATTGGTAGATCATTAGGTGAGTTGATTGGTTTGGATGCGTCTTTCAAGAGATGTAGTAATATAAAACTTCTTATCAAATGCAAAACTAATGATACAAATCTCAAACAAATAAAGTTAATCACAAATAGATCAACATATAATTTAAATTTATAGAAATATGAGGGCAAGATCATGGAGATAATCAGGCTTGATGATAAAAGGAAATCTTCCTTCAAAATGTTACCTAGAACTTCAAATCTTAATAATTCTATCTCCATGATTAGAATGAGGCACTTGAGAATATTGTAGGAAGAACAAGAATATGAGGAAAATACATCTATAAATAGAAATGGCTCATCAGACATTATAAAAATAGAAGCAAGAAAGGGTAACAATCACTCATGCTAAAAGAATGGAGGACATTAGGATAGAATTAACACTTCTCCAAAGTATAAAAATAGAAGTAATCACTTGGACATGATCAATTCATTAGATAGGAGCAAGACCCTATCCCCTTTGAAATTTCTCAATTAGGACAATGATCTTGGATGCATGGAAGAGTCACCTAAAGCTAACAGCAGACCGAGGTTATAGAGTATTATTGTGGACAATAGAAAGCAGAGAAAGAAAGAAAGGAAAACCAAGAAAAAGAAAGAAGTCACAAGGATAGATAAGGATTCAAAGAAGCAACCAACACCTAATGTGGAAGATAATGAGACAACAATAAATTCACCAAGGATTTTGGATGACTTGGAACAAGCACTTTTATTTGATGTTTTAGCAAAGAATGGATGTGAAATAGATGAAAAATTTTCTAAGCAACAATAGGCTGAACCATCTCAGGCTAAAGCAATTCTAGAAAAAGAATCCCCAAAGAGGTTGATCAAATTTCGATAGACTCCTTCTCTAAAAAGAGAATATTTAGAAAATAGGGTTAGAGAAAATGGGTCAAAAGGGTGCAAGTCAAAAGATATTCCTATTCAAGAATTTCAAGACTTCTTGAACTAGAAAGTGGATAAGAAAGAAGTATTAGAAATAGATTTCCTTAGAAAGGAGGATAAAAATTACATAGAGAAAATTTTTGAAAAACTAAATCAGGTATTTGGCTTTGACAATGAAGATAGCGATAACACGGCTCAAAAAGAAGAACTTCTACAGAGAGTTTTATAGCTAGGAGGGAACAACTTCACTTTTATAGATCTTAAAAGAGACCTTTATTCATTTAAAGAAGAAGACAAGATTACCAAGAATTTACTGACAGATAAAAGAAGTTATGAAGATAAAGATAAAATAACTAAGGTACATCAATGTTTAACAGAGCAACTATTTCAAGAGCTAGTAACAGATGAAAGGACATGGAGGAGAGTAATAAAGTTGAAACTATTAAGAGTGCAGAGGAAAACTTGGATCAGCTGGGTATAGTACAGAATCTTGAAGGAGTCGAATTCCCCAACTATGGCAAGACAATAGAAAAAAGAGGCAAAAAATCATTCAAGGAACTTAGAGAAGCATATGGTAAAGCTCAGGAACATTAGAAAATTAGCCAACTTTTCAAAAGAGGGAAGATTAAGAGCCTTCCCATGGAACCATGAAGATCACTACATGGAATGTTAGGGGCATTAATGCCCTATCAAGAAAAGAATTTTAAAACAAAATTTAAATAAGTTTGAATCATGTATTATATAATTACAAGAAACCAAGTTAAATAAATCAAAAGGAATTAATTTATGTTAAAATCTAGGTAACTGGAGTTGTAGCATGCATGAATATGTAGGTGCATCTGGGGGTTTAAGGTTCATATGGAATCGTGGGAAAATTTCATTAGACTTATTAATATCTAAGAATAATTGGATTAGTGGTTTAGTTAATAGTGTTAAATCATATATCAAGTTTATTCTCTTTAATATATATGGGCCAATAAGTAATTTAGAGAAAAAATAGTTTGGAAAGAAATCAGCGAGTACATGGGAAATTTTTAAAACATTCCAATAATTCTAGGAGGAGACTTTAACACAATAATAAATTTGAATGAGAAAACTAGGGGAGTTCAACATATCTCCCAATCCATGAAGGATTTCAAAGAATGGTATGAAAGTCATAATTTAATTGATATCCCTTGCAATAATGGGATTCATACATGGAATAACAAACGGAAGGATTTTGCATATATTGTGGAGAAATTAGACAGGTTTTTCATCAAAGGAGATTTAGAAATAAATAATCTAAATATTGAGTCCTCAATTCTTCCAATTGCTAGCTTTGATAATTTCCCTTTCAGATTGGAGCTTATCAAACCCCATAAACACATTAGAAATTTTTTTAAATGTGAAAAGATGTGGTTTTTGGATTTTAGTTTCTTAGAAAATATCAAAGTATGGTGGTCTCAAGGTGAGTTTGTAGGATAAAAAATGTTTATTTTTGTTTCTAAAATGAAGATGCTCAAAGAAAAATATTCTTAGATGGAACAGAGATCATTTCAAGAATATTTTCAAAGAAAAATTAGAAGTCAAAGATAGATTGAAAGAATTAAATTTAGAAATTATCAAATACAGAATGAATAACGATAGTTATAAGTTAGAAAAAGAATTTCTGGCTAAACAAGAAGATATTTTGACCAAGGAAGAATTTTTTTGGACAAAAAAATCTCAAGAAAGGTGGCTAGAGGAGGGATATTGAAATACTAAATATTTCCATAATTTGACTCTCTACAATAGAGATAAAAATACTATATCAAGGATTAGAAATGATGAGGGGACAAAGACTAACAAACCTATTGAAATTGCAAAGATTTTTTTAGACCACTTCCAGAAAATATTAAATAATTTGGAAGGGTCAAATAGAATAGAGCAAGACAAACTTCTTGAAGTAACACCAAGATTGGTTTCTCCAATAGATAATAAAGCTTTAATCAAACTGATTTTGCTAGAAGAGGTAATAAGTGTAGTATTTAACATGAATCCAGAGAAGTCTCCATATCTAGATGGATTTCAAGCCTTTTTTATCAAAAATGTTAGGATATTCTTGGTAAAGATCATTGGGAGGCAATTGAAGCCTCTAGGAGGGGTGGCCCACTATTGTCATAAATTAATCATTCTTTTCTTACCTTAATTCCCAAGAAGCCAGAGCTTGAGAATCCAGGTGATTTTAGGCTATCACTTTAAGTTAATACCATTTATAAAATTTTCTCTAAAATTCTAGCTAATAGACTTAAATCAATTCTGCTTAAAATTATTTCAGAGGAGCAAACAAGCTTCGTGTTGGGTAGATCCATTTTGGATGGCATTATTATCATTTAGGAGGCTATTCATTTGATTCTTAAGAATAAATGGGCATGTGTGTTTATGGAATTGGAGATTCAGAAAGCATATGATATGGTAGATTGGTGTTTCCTCTGCAAAACCTTAGAAGCATTTGGTTTCTCTTGTTAGTGCATTAATCTTATTTTTAAGTGTATTTCTACTACTAAGATTTATGTCCTAATCAATGGGTCCCTGAAGGTTTTTTTAAGATATCAAGGGGAATAAGACAAGAAGATCTATTATCGCTATTTTTATATATCATTATGGCAGAAGCTTTTGGGAGAGCTATAAAGAAAGCATATAACAATAAAGAAATTAAATGAGTAACTGTTACCAGGGATATTCTTGATATCACTCATCAATAATATGTAGATGATACGATCTTGCCAAGAGAGAGCTCATAGAAAGAGGCAATAAATTTAAAGTTAATCATTGAGAGATACATGAAATCTTCTAGGAAAAAAGTAAATGAAGCCAAATCAAAAATATTTTTTATCAACACAAAAACCAAGTTGGAAAATCAAATCTATCAAATTGTGGGATATAAAAAAGGTGTCTTCCCATGTAAGTATCTATTCGTCATAGAATAGTTTTGACATTAGAGTGTCAACACACATAACCATTTCCACCTTATCTGCTAAGCACACTATGCATGCTGAGTGAAATATAGTATGTGCCAAGTAAGAATATCAATAGGTGGTGAGTGACTTCAAGTTTCGAGCAAGTAATGGATGTCGAGCAAGTAATAGATGCTAAGCTACACAGAAATGTCAAGTGATTCAAAAATATTCAGGTGCTGAGCAATCTAGAAAAGTAACATGTGTTGAGTGATCCAAGAATGTTCATATGTTGAGAAACACAGAGAGTAATGGATGTCAAGTGATTTAGGAAAGTTCATGTGCTGAGTAATAGAGAGTGTAACAAGTTCTAAGAAATACAAAAACTTACATGTGCTAAACACCATTAATAAAATATGTGCTGAGTAAAATAGGATCAACATAATAGTTTATGCCTTCACAAATTAAGATGTAAAACTATTTTTGCATGACTCACAAAGGGATAAGCAGATAAGATCAAGCCTTTGTAATTTCCTATGAAATCAACATGTAGCCAATCAGAAAATTGGATACAACATGCAACCAAAAGGTGAAAACCAAGGATTTGAGCAGGAATTTTAAGTTTGTGATTGCATTGCAAACCCTAAGTCTACAAAGTCTTTATAAGGAGACTTGGACACCGTATTGTCATTGTTGAAAAAGGTTGTTGAGGTTGTTAGAGTTATCAAAAGATTGTTGTAGAATAGAGCAATCAGCAGAGGTGTCAAGTACTTAGTGAAATGAACAACATCTACATATCTAGTTGATCAAAACAGAACAAGGGACATACACAAAGATTAGATCAAGAAATGATCAGGATAGGAAGAGAAGATCTAGTACCTAAACCCAACAATTAGAGATTGCATTCTATCAGGTCTATTGTTCTAATACTTTCTCACAATTGTATTAGACGTTGAAATCCTATGTTGATAGGTTAGCTTAATAGCTAGGTAGGAGGACCTTTGGAGAAGGTGATGAAAATCCTATTGAATTAGGTGGGTTTAACAACCTATTGTAAATCCTTTAATAGGATGACACTTCTTTTAAAATGTTTGTAAATCCTTTAAATAGGTCACTATTGACACAGTATAAAGCCTTTAACAAGGAAAACCATCAGAATTGGTTGAACACATCACTGTAGTGATTTTGTGGGTGTCATCCCCACCCCAATTTTACCTTCTTATTCCTCAAGGGTTTCTCAGCTATCAAATCTCTTGTGTCATGTGTTGGTGCATGCTTTCATTTCATGTTTTCTTAGATTTTTTACATGCATGCACTTTACTTATAGTTATGTGTTAATAAGGGATTAAAAGGATACAAACTACTTACTTCTGATTCACCCCCCTAGAATTATTCTTCTCATTTGAACATTTCAACAATTGGTATTAGAGCACAAGTTCTCACAAGGAGAAGCCTAATAGCTTAGAGAAAAAGATCAGAAGATGGAAGTCCTCAAACTTGGGAAGATCATAGACAATCAGGTGATTGATGTGCACCTCACTCTACACAAGGTGAAGGAAGCTAGAGAGGAACTCAGAAAATCATTAAAAAGAAGGAAGGACATAGCCATAGCTAAGAATACTACAAAGAGATTGACACCACACAAGTGTTTGCTAATGGAGATTCCAAGGAATTTGATGCAACAATAGTAGAATTTATGGAGAAAAATAGAACTCAAACAGAAGAGATAAGATCTCTTAAGATGGAACAAGAATCACAAGACATGATGCTATGTGAGATAATTGAACAAAAGAGAAGAGCAATTGAGGATAGATCCATGCTTGAGGATGACAAAAGAAACCTTACCAATGGATTTTAGGAGAAGTCCACAAAACTCACAAAGATCTCAAACATGCAGTTGGATACACTTAGCCAGATGATGAATGCTCATAATGAGATAAACATGAAGGACATTGAGATCTCTACCCTAAAAATGCAGAATGAACAATTGAAAAATGTGTTTTAGAGAGAAAAAGAGATAGCAAAGAGCTTCAACAAGTCAAGTGAAGCCATCAAGCACTTTGAACAGTTGCTAAAATCACCAAGATCAAGCAATGACACTTCAGGAATAGGATTAACTAGTACTGAAGAAGGTGAGACATCAAAGAGTGTTGAGCAAAGGAGTGAAAAAGGTAAGAACTCTAAACCCACTTTTCATTTCTATAATAAAGGGGGCACACTACTAATGTTTGCAGGAGTAGGAAGACCAATCAGCAGGACACATCCAAGAGTAAAGGTTATTGTCACAAGTGTAACATGCAAGGACATTTAACACAAGACTGCAGGACCAAAGTCATGAGGACACCAAGATTTGATGTTCACTACTACAATTGCAAAAAATTTGGACATAGAGCTTTTGAATGTATATCAAAGCCTATGTGGACACCTAATCAGCCTAGAAGAAGAAACAATCATTTACACCACTACAATTGGGATTAAAATACTAGGAAAAGTTGTTATTACTATCAAGAATATGGTCATGTTCCTCAAATTTTCATAAGAACACACTTCAAAGGAAATTATAGTAGATGGTTGAGTCAAACAACATGTTTCAGTTGCTTGAAGACAGGACATGTTAGCATGTATTGTTCAAAAAAGGCCAAGGCATCCAAGTCAGAAGTCAATAAGGGTAAAGAAAAGGTTTATGTGGAAGACATTAGGGTAGAAATGAAGAAGACATGGTAAAGAAGAGATGGATCAAGTACAACTAATGGAGGGATCACTTCACCCAAGAGGTCAAGTGATCACACTTCATCCAATTAAGCACAAGATCAGTATATGGGTCTAATATATATAAAGATGTATCATACATTAACCCAAAAGAACAAACAAGTGTTGCAAAGAAGAAATCCGCATGAGAAAAGATGCGAAGACAAAACTTGAAAAGTTTGTAGAAGATGTCAAGCTACCTTTGGAAACCGAGTGAAACTTTAGTATATGTTGAGCTAGAAAGACTAGTTGATGCCAAGTAAGATATATTAGTGGTTGCCAAGTGAATAGAATTTAGTTGATGTTGAGTTAACAACTATAAGCACTATGTAATAAATGCTAGGTTTTGAACCTAATAAAGTTGAAAATCACTAATTTTTGAGTCATTCAAACATAAAGGAAAAATGAGAAGTGTGAAGAGGCAATTAAATAGCGATTCAATAGTGATTTGCATGGATTTCAAAAAGAATTCAACAGGACTTCTTCATTTCAAAAGGTATTTCATCAAGTGTTGAGCTACACAACTTTTGAAAGTTTATTTGAATTTAAAACCCTAGTTTGGTTAACAATGGCATCTGGGTCTAAAACCACAAAGGGAAAGGAGAGCCATGAAATTCAACTTGTTAGCAATGAGGTTAAATAGCTAGAGTTCAAGCCCATTCCTGAGGTCTCATACAAGAATGACCAAAATGGTGCCTTGTCAGTTATACTAGACAAAGTTTTCATGGTTCAAGATGTCAGAAAATGTTACAATTGCAAGATTGGAGCCATAGGAGACTTAGAGAACTTTAACACCTTTGACAAAGTGTTTGACAAGGGTATACTGAAAGATGAGTTTTCCATAGTTGAGAAGATGGGTCTCACCAAAGCCTTAGTTTTTCCCATTGTCTTTAAGACTGAATGGATTCATATAGTGCTAAGCCAAATCCATGATGGAGTATTTTGGTTAGAAACTAGGCCAATAAAAATCACTAAGAAGATTGTTCATAGGGTTACTAGTTTCCCAACCCTAGATCAGCCAAAGACCCTAAGTAGTGACAAAAGGAAGACTATTGAGGAGAACATTGGTGCAAAATGGAATAATAGGGGAATGACCATTGACACATTCATTAAACCCCTACTCGATTTCCCTGTTAGAGTCATCCCACAAATTTTACTAGTCAAGCAAATTGAATAGCATGCCATGTATTATAGTAGATATTGCATACAAACTGGTGAAGAAGGATCACACATATGACTTAGCAGAGCTCATGCTTTAATAAATCAATGAGAATTTTGGGGCCATAAGGAAATCAAAAGGAGCTCAATGCAAATTTGGATTTTTTTTGATTTGTATGTTTTTCTATGTGATGAAATAATTCCCTTCATTTGGAAAGGTGAATTGGAATCAAAACAAAAAAATAGTTGAACAAATCAATGAGTTCATTGGGCAGATGCTTAGATGACAAGCTATTTTTAGGATGTCAAGAGGTCCATGAAATAAAGGATGAGAATACTAGTATCACTAGTGGAATAGCATATAAATGATATTTTCTTCTTGGTTGACATAGATTACACCTACATTCAAGAAATAGTACCTAGAGTGAGATGGCTTAGGCCACTTGGATATGAACTTGATGTAGATCAAGCATCAGCTACAATAATGCTCTACTTGCAGAAGAAATAGACAAGGCTGCTAAACCCTTTGGAACCTATGACATTGTCAAATATAGAGTAGTAACAAATCTAAAGATTGCCTCTATAGTAAAGAGGAAAGATAAATTGATGAAGAAAATCAAGAAGAAATTTGGAGCTAATATTGAAGCAGCAGGCACTACAAAAGAAGAAGAAGCAGATGCAGAAGAAGATGAAAGTGAATAAGAAGGAGATGAGCCAAGGCAAGGGCCATTGGAATTAACACAAGGCCTACGTGAGGTCAAAGAAGAAGGTGTTGAGGAAGAAGAAGCCAAGGAAGCACCCACAAAAATCAAAGCCACCAAAAGAAAGGCCAAAACTCAACCTGCACCAAAACCCAAGGCAAAGAAGGAAACAAAACCTATTGAGGTTAAAGCAAAGAAGCCTACCACAAGAGCTACCACCAGGGCTACAACTCAAAAGGCTAAGGATAAAGCCAAAGACAAGAAGAAAGCCACACAGCAGACTGGTGAAGAGCCAAGAAAAAGGAGGAAATATGTTGCCTAGCCAGACACAAATGAAGAGAAAACAGAGTCTAATGACAATAGACAGTTCAAAGTGGTAAGTCATCCTAGGTCTACCATTGATAAACTCAACAAAGAAGAGAAAAATAAGATAGAGCAGTCAATCTATGCAATGATGGTTGAATTCAAGCATACTTTGCTAGAATTAGATAGTGTAATGCCTAAGGAACTATATAAGATAATTGAAGGTAAATAGCATTTTTGTTTACAAATGGAGAAGGAAATAAGAGAATCTACTCTAGCTAGATTGTTTCCTAACTTGACTAAAGGTCAAATAGCTAATGCAAATAAGAGGTACAATAGAAAATTTTCACCAAAGTATAGAGCATTTTGTATTCTCTAGAATAAAATTAAGGATGTTGTAAGAAAATCCAGAAAATTGTGGAAGACTATATACAAGAAAAATGATGATGCGTTTGATGAAGAATATAAGGCAGAAGCCAATGCCAAGATAAAAGAAGAAAAAGAAATAGGAAAGAAAGGTGAAGAGAAGAAAGATGGTGAGGAGAATAAGGAGAAAGAAGAAGAGAATATAGCTACAGAAGAGGAAATGCAACAGATGAACAACAAGAGCAAAGTGTGCAAGATACACAATTGCCACCTCCAAACCCTCCTCATGCCACCATCACACCTACAAACACTATTAAAATAAAGGATTTTGTTGACACTTCATGTCAAAACATCAATCCTTTAACTGCAGAGGATCTCTCAAAGATCCTTGATCAATCTACATAACAAGCTCACCTATGCACAAATCCAATATTGGTTAATTATGATGAGTTGCAAAAAGCAATAGCAGATCCAAAAGAAGTCAAGGTGAAAACACAAGAACCACCTTTGACCATCAAAACTACTAAACTTATACTACTTCCACCACCATCTCCACAAAAATGAGTAAGTGATGCACTTCACTTGTAGAGTGCAACAACAGGGGAAGATACACTAAAACAAGAATAGTCAACAAGTACACCCCCAGCTAGTGTGTCAGACAAAGGGAAACAAGAGGAAGAGAAGGAAGAAAATAGAGATGAGGAGCAAGCTACAATACAAACATTGGTTGAATTGTCAAAAATAGGTACTCCCACTCAGACTCTTCAGAAGCCAAGCACTGATATGATAACCATGCAAGTTCAAACACTAGGCTTGATCTCCATAAAGGTAGCCAAGATACTTCACTATGGAGATCCAGAACTTGATGAAGAGATCATCATTCCCTCTTATGAATCCAACACCTTTACCATAGAAAAGATTAATGAAATACAAGGTGCACTGGATAGAAGAAAAAGACAAGAGGTATTGAGGAGAGAATACAAGTATAGGAAAGCATTGAATGAGATAAAGGACATCTTCATGGATGCCTTCACCTTGTAGTCACCAAATGAAATAAGACCAATAATAGAGCAACTATCAGGCATAGTTGACCAGGTGACTAATGAAGACCAAGAAACTAATGTAAAATTGATGGAATGGTCAGAAAGAAAGTTTCAAGGTAAAGTAAATGAGAAAATATCTAATGATATAGCATTGTCGCAAGTTGAATTGGCTAAGAAACTAGATAGAGGGAAAATTGTACTTGGAAAAACTTTCTCCTTGTATAACAACCTATGTGATTTTTCTAACTTCACACAAGAGACTAGCCAAAGAATAATGAGTTTGGAAAGAAGTCTCAAGATTTCTAGCATGCAACTTCCAACAAATCTAGCTTAGAGTGAGAAGCATTTTTCCCAAATGCTTTACACACAAAGGGAGTTAGCTATATTAATAATAGAGAAGGAAAACATAAAAGAAAAATTGATGCAAATTCAATCCTCCATAACTCCACACTTAGAAGTCCTCCGTAAGGAGCAAGCATATGTAGAGACAGTCCTCAAAGAAGGATTCAAAACTTTCTACACTTGATGGACTAGTACATCCATCCAGCATAAATCAATGGACATTACATTGGAAAATTGGGATGTAGCTCTAAACATATTCCTAGCGGTAAATAGTACTTTTTTGGCTAAGTATGGTATTACTCTTTAAAAACCTTTGACGTTAGTGTCAAAAAGGGGGAGAAATATACATTAGGGGGAGATATGTATATACAGGGAGATATATGATGATATATGGAGAATACCAAATTTTGATAATTTTGATTACATTCTTTCATTCATTTTGAAAATAAAGTGAAAGTTTGCAGATAGCTAAAAAGGGGGAGACAAGTAATAAGACAAAGTGAGGGGGAGATACAAAATTTTCATAGAAAATAGATCTGAAATAGGGATCTCATATAGATCAGATACAACATACAAGCACAGGACACAGGAACAGGAGAAAAGATAGAGAGAATCAGGCACATCAACACAGAATTTTTGTTGCAAGAATGGACAATGCATAATTAGCTCAGGGCGAGTTATAAGGTATATTGTTATTTACAAAATTTTAAAATTTTCCATATATGCAGCATAGAATAAAGAATGTACTCAATAAGGTCAATTCATGAATGCATAGTTAAGTGTTTTTGACACTCATGTCAAAGGGGGAGATTGTTGGTCATAGAATAGTTTTGACATTCGAGTGTCAAGACACATAACCATTTCCACCTTATGTGTCAAGTACACTATGTATGCTGAGTGAATTATAGTATTTGCCAAGCCAGAATCTCAACAGGTGTTGAGTGACTTCATGTGCCAAGAAAGTAATGGATGTCAAGCAAGTAATAGATGCCGAGCTACACAGAACATAGTATATGCCGAGTGATTCAGAAATATTTAGATGTCAAGAAATCTCAAAAAGTAACATGTGCCAAGTGATCTAGGAATGTTCATATGCCAAGCAAAATAGAAAGTAATGGATGCCAAGTGATTCAGGAAAGTTTATGTGCCGAGTAAAAAAGAGTGTAACAGGTGTAGAGCACTATAGAAACTTACCTATTTCGAGCACCAGTAATGCAATATATGTTGAGTAATAAAGGTCAACATAATAGTTTATGCCTTCAAAAATTAAGATGTAAAGCCATTTTTGCATGAATCATGAAGGGATAAGAAGATAAGATCAAGCCTTTGTACTTACCTATGAAATCAACATATAGCCAATTAGAAAATTGGAGACAACATGCAACCAATAGGTGAAAACCAAGGATTTGAGTAGGAATTTGAAGTTCATGATTGCATTGAAAACCCTAAGTCCACAAAGTTTTTATAAGGAGACTTGGACACCATATTGTCATTGTTGAAAAAGGTCATTGAGGTTGTTAGAGTTATCAAGAGATTGTTTTAGAATAGAGAAATCAGCAAAGGTGTCAAGGACTTAGTGAAATGAACAACATCTACATATCTAGTTGATCAAAATAGAATAGGGGACATTCACAAAGATCAAATCAAGAAAGGATTAGGACAAGAAGAGTAAATCTAGTACCTAAACCCAACAATTAGAGATTGCATTCTATCAAGTCTATTGTTATAATACTTTCTCACAATTGTATTAGATGTTGAAATCCTATGTTGATAGGCTAGCTTAATAGCTAGGTAGGAGAACCTTTGGAGCAGGTGATGAAAATTCTATTGAATTAGGTGGGTTTAACAACCTAATGTAAATCCTTTAATAGGGTGACACTTCTTGTAAAGTGTCTATAAATCCTTTAACCAGGTTACTATTGACATAGTGTAAAGCCTTTAATAGGGCAAACCATCAGAAGTGGTTGAACAAATTGCTACAGTGATTTTGTATGTGTCATCCCCACCCATTTTTACCTTCTTATTCCTAGAGGGTTTCTGGGTTACCAAATCTCTTATGTCATGTGTTGATGCATGCTTTCATTTCATGTTTGCTTAGATGTTTACATGCATGCACTTTAGTTTTAGTTATGTGTTAATAAGAATTTAAAAGGATAGAACTACTTACTTCTTATTCACCCCCCCTCCCCTTAGAAGTATTCTTCCCATTTGAAAATTCCAATAGTATCTCGGTATAGAGTTAGAAAAGAGTACTAAATCGTGTAATGTATGGTATAACACTTTGGAAAAAAAATGGAAGCTAGGATTGGTAGTTGGAAAGATAAATGGATCTCAAAAGTAGGTAAGAGAATTAAGATAAGATCAATATTATCTTTCATCTTGACTTACCCACTTTCTTGTCTTCCTCTTCCTAAACATCTCCTCCACAAGTTCAAAGTCAACCTCAAAAACTTCCAATGGAATGATTGAGAGGAATCCAAAAAATTGGCTCTCATTAAATGGGATATTGTTTGCAAACCTAAGGAGCTCAGTGGGCTAGGAATCAATAATCTTCTATGGAAAAATGAAGCATTGGGGGCTAAACTAATTTGGCACCTATACTTGGAAAGAGAGCAAAAATGGGCCAAGATTTTGTACAATAAGTATGCTAGCGCAGATGATCCCAACTTGATTTTTAGAATGAAGACTCTTCCAAAGGGATTTGAAAGTTGGAATTTCATGGTTAAGTGTCATTATTTAGTAAGAAAATTTCTTACTTGGGATGTTGGTAAGGGAGATGAAGCTCTTTCTTGGGAAGATTCATAGGATGGACATCCACCAATAGATAACTGTCTTGTCCCTATTGGACTCAAATAAAAACTTATTAGTTGTTGGGGGAGGAAAGTTAGCGAATATAAAATTAAGTCCAATATGAATAATCAATCATCATTGATCTAGAAATCCTTGGAAGAAGTAGATTTGGATCCTAAGGAGGCTATGGCTTATGAAAAGATCATTTCTACCAGGGAAGTCAAATAGACAGAGAGGAAGGATAAATTGATTTGGGTAGCATCAAATGATGGAAAATATAGTGTTAAAAATGGTTATAAAGTCTTGATAAATTCCAAAAGATTGGAGGAAGTGGAAATCCCTCTTAATCTATATTGGGATCCTAATTGTTTGTCAAAAGCTGGCTTTTTCTTATGGTTAGCTTTTCAAAATAAGATTTTGATGATAGATAGGCTTAGAAGAATTGGTCTAGTAGGTCTGTCGAGATGGGTTCTTTGTAAGAACGATTGCAAAAATGCCGATCATCTCCTCCATAATTGTCCTTACTGTCAAATATGTTGGGAATGGCTTATTCATAAATTTGGTTCGCATTCTCCATTTTTCAATAATCTTAAGGATTTTCTTATTGGATGGCCATCTCACATTTGTAAGGGCATCTATAGTAAACTTTGGAATATTAGTCCTTTTATTCTCATATGGGAGATTTGGAAAGAAAGAAACAGGAGGATCTTCTATGATAGAGAGATGAAAGAAGAAGAGCTAATTCTGAAAATCAAAGTGAGTATAGTGGAAAATGCTAACTCCTATATCAGAAAATCTACTATGGATGAAGCCTCCTTTTATTTATGGGATGGTCTAATAAAAAATATTTTTCCCAAGTTGAAAAATCCTCCGCTTGTCTACTCTAAGAAAAATAAGGAGGCAAGGAGAAATTGTAAATGGTTCCCCCCCTTGAAGGGTTGGGCAAAGATTAATGTTGACAAAGCAGCTAGAGGCAACCTAGGGGTTGTAGGTATTGGTTATATCATCAATAATAACTCAAGAAAGTGGCTAGCCAAAAAATCTATGTCTATCAACCCTACTACTAACAATCTAGTTGAGTTTGCAGCTTTGGAAGAAGGTCTTAGAACATGTCTTCAATTAGATATATCTGAGCTTATAATTGAGGGTGATTCCTAGATTGTTTTAAATGAAATTAGAAATAGATCAACTCTTAATTGGATTCTCAATTCACAATTAGAAGAAGTCATCCATTTTCTCAATAAGTTCGAGGATACAAGGATATGCCATTTTATAAAGAAGGTAGTTCCAGGGCAGATTCATTAGCAAATGCATGGGTGGATGGCATTATTTTTTTGAAATAAATTCTAGGGGTTTATTTGTATTGTAATTTTTATTTTATGTTTATAAAATACTAATTTTTAATTTATTATTGGTATTATGAAATAGGTATGTATTAGGTATTATATTAGAACAAATTTTTGGTCAAATAGACTTCAGTGTATTAACACTTATAATGTTTCATGCGCATTAAATTAGAGAGGAGTCTGTAGGTAATTTAGGGTTTCTTAAGTGGTATGTTATTGCTATATATGTGATCATAGGGGTTTTGATTATCATCATTAACTTTCATGGTGGACGGTGCCCCATGAATTAGAGCTAGACCACTAGCGTGGGGTTAAGTGATTATAGACTTAGTAAGGTGTTGACAGTCTATCTACTAATTATGACATAGTGATGGACAATTCATTTGTTAGATAACGCTTCTAGGATCTTCAAGATCACTCAATTTTTTATTGTTTCCTTTTATATAAATCCCCTATCATTTTCAAGAGGGGTTTTGAATAATTTGGAAATTGACACTAACATATGTGTCTTTCACACATCTGAAGTACGAACTATGGCATTCCTTAGAAATGTTAAATCAAAAAGATGGAACAATATCCTTAGGGAAATGGATGGCATGAAAAGATTTACAGTCAATAGAGTGATTAGAGAAGGTGTGTTTAAGTATGATTATTCATGGAGGATGAACAATGATATTATAGGCATTGTTATAGGATGCATAGTGAAAGTTGGTTTAAAAAAATGTGCCATGATTTGATTATTCTTAAACATCTTCCAATCCACTTGGTGTAGAGGCATTGAGGAAGCTATTATGGATTTATATGAAGATTTATGTATACCTCTCCCTAAGATGTACATGGAGGATCCCCCAGGGAGTCTTATCATTTCCAATATCCCAAGATGCATAGCCCTAATCATTAGAGATAGAGTGGTCTTTAACATGGCATGGCCCAAGATGGAATCTTTCTTCCACTTTCTAATGGGTTGGAGAAAGATTGCACATGTGGTGGGTCATGGATGGATGGTAAATTACCTCAATCTACATAAGGAATACATCCAACTTGATGTGATTTTTGGCAATCTCAAAAAATTGGAGTTTTGCATGCCCAATATTGAGAAAACTAGGAGAGAGAAATCTAATTTTGAGTTTCCTCCTTTCTTAAGGCTAAAAACCCTAGTGATGTGGTCAAAGTCATAATGATTTAATGGAAGAAGTAAGAATTGGCACGAAAGGTTGGGATTTTTCTTTTTTGACATATAGTCCTTGCAACTACACCTATTTCATTTTCAGAGTTATGGGGTGAGTTGTATTTTTCTCTTTTCATCTTAGCCATGGTCCTTGTTTTTAGGTAGTTCTAGTATTTTCTAGGTTAATAGAGGTAGGGCTATTTTTACTTTAGAGATTGTTATGTATTCGATCTAGTATGTAGATTACATAATGGTTTATGTTTTTGATGTACACTTGGACGTAGACCTATTTTGATGTAGCAGTTTTTACATTATAGATAAAGAAAAATTTATATAAATCTCTCTATATATCGGTTTAAAATTTATAAGACTTAATATGATTAGTTTCTTATTATGTTATATCTATTTTTTGGGTATTTTGATGTTGTTTCCTTTTATTTGCCTCTTTCTCATGGTTATCTCGAACTGTGTCCTCTAAGTTTTGTGTTTTTATGTATTTTACATGGAGTTTTGATGGACTAAATTTGTATGTGATATTTAGATGGGTTAAACATAAATTTAAGGATCTTTCCCTAGTTATGATGCCTATTATGGTCATCTTGACCATATTTTCTTTAAGTATTATCTGCTTATGGGTAAGTGCAGTATCGACCTGATATGGATATAGCAGATCACTTTATATTAGATGTTCAAGTGAGCTTATGTGATAAAGTAGTAAGGAGAATATGAAATTGGTTTAACATTTGCGAGAGTTTTTCAAAAGTCTTGTCTGGTTTAGGCTTTAGCCTCTTAGTTTTTTGTTTATTACTCCATGGACTATCACTCTGTTTGAGTTATTCATTAGGGTTTTCTTTATATGTTTATTTAATTTATTAGATATTTGTATTTGTCATCTATTCTGTAATTTCCATATATCTTGGACTAGTACTAGCTGCATTGTAGCAAACCCTCTACTTTTATGCTTTCTAGCAGGGTAGGTTGAGTTTGAACTTAAACACTCTGTTTGGTTAATAACAGAAGTTGTAGCTTTCTGGCTTGTGATATTGATTTTAGTAGAAATGATTTATGCTAAGTAATAATTTTAAAATTTTAATTTTGCATGATGCTTTGATCCAGAACATGTAAAGGAGTTCTTTTTTTACTGTCAGAGTGTGACTCTATTTTTTATTTGTACATAATATCTCAGGTTTCTATTTGTATATTTAGAAATTAAAATGTGGTCTGAAAGTTAGTATAGTATTAGACTAGAATGATGAATTAATATGATGGAGCCCTCTATCTCCTCCTAGAATATGGACTACTATTTAAATTATGTTCATCTTGTTTAGCATTTTGGGTGTACATTGGCATAGATTTTATGATAAGTATTCTTTTCTAGTTCTTTGTTGTAGGCATTATTTTAGGGTTATCCAATTATTACAGAATTATAATTAGTTAGTAGTAGCATTAAGATAGTTATAATGTTGGTAGATATAATTCATCTATCATAGGAAGATCATAATTTGGTGACTTCACAAGGCTGCCATTAACTATTATAGTTTTTTAGAACTTTCTCTAACCATGTTGACTGATAAGCTAAGAAGGAGGGATGAGTGCTCTGTTAAATCGGGAGGAATGTTAGCACAAAAGCGACACTTGACTCCATTTTAAGTGGATATATTAGCTCCTGATGAATGTATTGATAAGATGTAATCAAATTTGATGTAATTTGATTGGGGTATGCCCCTTTTATGATGTAATAAAAAAAGAAGTATTTAAATATGATGCGATTTGATTAGGGTATGCCCCTTTTAAGCTGTAATAATGAAGGACATTTGTTCTAGACTAGACTGGAGATTTTCTTCTCTATTCTTTCCTACCAGTGCCAATTTGAATGGAGTAATGCTGCTATAATTTATTTATTTGAATTAATAAAAATAATCAAGGCTTTGGCTGTTTACTGATAAGAAAAAAAAAGAGATTTATTTCAAAATATTAAAATCTAATTAAATATATAAATTGGATTTTTAATATATAGATTTAATTGTGTTATCAAAATAAAATAAAGATTTCCAAAACACGGTTCTTTATAAAATCTTTTACTTTGCAAATGGAAAAAAAATTTAAAAATAACTTTTTATTTCTATTGTTTCTTAACAATGTAAAATTTGTTCAAAATTTTAACTCTATATGGTTACAATAATACTAATGTAATACAAAATTCTAAAATTATAGTGTTATTTTATTATATTTAATATTTTACAATATATAATTTAATATTTATCAAATCTATTTAATGTATCCAATAAGTTTTTTTTTGCTCTGCTAGGGTTTCTTGCTTCATGTGAACTTTCAGTTTTCTTGTGTATGGCTCTTCATTTGAGCTTTCCTTCTGTAAGCACCACTTATCACACTACATTTACTGCGCAAGCTTTTAAGCTAGGATATAATGGCTTCAGCCAGTAGTGAACTAGTTGTTTTTGGTGTTTACGCTATTGCTTCAGACTGCTATGGCACCGCCATAGAACAAATGCCTATGCGAGTTTGTCCCAAAGGTTTTTCACGAGGTAATCCTAACATTATCCTTCCTTTGAAAGAATTTGATGCTGCATGTGACTAGTTAGAGAAACATACCTTGATAGGTTATTTTGTGGGTAGGACTCCTCCTAAAGCTATGCTTAGAGAATGTGTTAACAAGAGTTGGACTCCTTATAGAGTCTGCCTTGATGTAGTGCAAAACCTTACTAAAGGTTTTTTTAATTTTTCTTCGCTAACCCATCCCAAGTAAATGTGGTCTTTAATAATGGACCTTGGTTTGTGTGTTCCTCTCTGCTTGTTTTTCAAAAATGGTCCTGAGACTTCATAGTCTAGGATGATAAAAAGATTAGGGTTCCTATGTGGGTGGAGTTCCTAGGTCTACCCTTGCTATGCTGGCCTTTCATTGAGTCCATTGCCCAAGTCCTTGGAAAAGTTGTCACCAAGGAGCTTGAGAAATTTTTTAATGCTCACCCACAATGATGCATTTGCATCAAAGTTGATCTTTCCAAGGATCTCAAGGATGCTATGGAAATCTAGATTGGAGCTCAAACCTTGTCTCAGAAGGTTCTTTACTTGAACCTCCCTAACACCTGTTATAGGTGGAAGTCTGCAGAACACAAGATTAGAGACTGCCCTTTGGCTACACCTAGGGTCAAGCCCACACCTAAAGAAGTGCTTGTCAAATAGGGAAAAGGGAAAAAAGAAGAATGGGTTACTATTGGGTGCAAGGGCAAGCTTACCTTGAATCCCTTGCCCCCCAAGCAATCCTATGTGGTGGTCATCATAGTTCCTCCTATCCCTACTAGAGCGTCAACACCAGCTAGCGTGGGGATGAAAGTAGCTTCTAGAACACCTATTCTAGGGGTTTTATAGGTTTTAAACCTTGCTGGTGTATGCATGAAAATGCGGCCTATGCTAACACACACACTTCAACATGGTCCTTATTTGTGGATTCATCCCGAAATGAACATTGGATTGTTCATCCAAAAATCTACCGGCAAGGCGACCTATTGCCTTTTATCTAAAGGGAATTGCTTGTTAGATATCCTCAAATTTGAGGTGTTAAGCAACTAGACCCTCTACGAATGAAGGATTTGAAAGAAAATATGACTAATCTATATGAGAATGCAAATTAATCTAGAATGGAGTATGCACGTTTAATCTAAGAACATGTAAAAGAAAACTATGCTAAATTATATGCATATTGTGCTAAATGAGATTAAACTAGAAAATGAATATCTTATGAAAGTAAGGAGCTCAAATGATTGCACAATCCAGCATCAATTTGATGCAAATTCTCATTCAACCTCCCAAAATGAAGAGATGAGGGTCTCTTAAATAGACTTTCCTGGAATCCTTCAACGGTTGAGATCGATTTCAATCAACGGTCGGGATTAAAGGTGAAGTTCAATCATAAAGGAAGATTCCCAAATTAAAGGGAGTTAACTGATTTAATTTGAGTAGAATAAGGAGTTAACTGATTTAATTCCTTTTTGATCAATAGTGAACTGGAAATTTTCCTTTTTGAACTGAAGAGAGATTTTGGTGAGATATTTAATTTAATAAAATGAGATATACTCTCATAATTACCTTTTCTATTTAATTAAATAATCCTTTAATTAATTAGAGACACTTTTCTTATTTGATTAAATAACTTTATTTAATTAATTAGGAATGGCTTCCCATTTATTAAATAACTTTGTTTAATTAATTAGAAGTAAGTACTCCATTTAATTAAATAATTTTGTTTAATTAATTAGAAATACCTTTCCCATTTAATTAAATAATTACATTTAATTAATCAAGCTAGGCATATTTATTAAATTAAATAAATTTAATTCCATAGTACATTAGCCTTAGGAGATAATTTAATTTAATAAAGTATAAATACCTTAAATTAAATTATAATTAAATCAAGTAGGTTTAATGCAACTAATATGAGTACATACTATAGGAATTAAATAAGAAATATGATGAATGTAGATTAGGGTCTTCTGCATTTGACAATTAAGTCAAGTGGGGAATAGTAGAATGAGAATTGCCTAGTGACATAGGACTTAGAGTTGATCAGAAATAGACCAGAATTGGTTGAGATGGCAATGAGCCAATTTTGGGGTATTACATTTTGCCCCTCTTTGAATGAATGTGCAAGCAGCATGTTCAATTCAAATAAAACTAGAAGGCATGATGCGAAGATGAGATTGGTTTTGAAGGTGATGTCACAGAGACCAATTGATAAGCTTTTAAGGACCATCTCTGGAACAGAGCTTAATCCTAAGGGATCCAAGTAGAGCAACTAGATACCTAATATTGCTAGCATTTAGAAGATTATCTCCTGAATGGAGCTTAACCTTCAAGGATCTAGATAGAACACCTAGATACCTGAGATTGATAGCATTTAGAAGATTATCTCCAGAACGGAGCTTAACCTTCAAGGATCCAGATAGAACACCTAGATGCTTGAAATTGAAATCATTTAGAAGATTATCTCCAGAATGGAGCTTAACCTTCAAGGATCCAGATAGAACACCTACATACTTGAAATTGAAAGCATTTAGAAGATTATCTCCAGAATGGAGCTTAGCCTTCAAGGATCCAGATAGAACACCTAGATACCTGAAATTGAAAGCATTTAGAAGATTATCTCCAGAACGGAGCTTAACCTTCAAGGATCCAGATAGAACACCTAGATACCTGAAATTGAGAAAAAGATAACAAGGTCCAATCATGAGTCGTAGGATCATCCCCAGAACAAGGCTTGATCCTCAGGAGTTGGGGTTTAGACTGTCCCAATACCTGTCCATTGAACTCTGAGAAGAGCGGTTATAAGGTTGATCAATTGTTGAAAAGATAAGATAGATGGCAAAGATGCCAGATAAGAGGGGGTAAGATGCCCTAAGTGATGAGATGCCCTAAGTGATGAGGACATGAGATAGTAACAAGATGCCCCAAGCAATAAGTATTCAATGATGTAATCATCCTTCCCCCTCGGGAGCGAAATCGAAAGATGACACACCAAAAATATGATGTGAAGCAGTATATCATGAGATATAGAAGAAATCTGAGATTCAATAGAATATAGAAGAGATCAAAACAATCAAAAGAAGATTCAGGTTTGATTTGAAATGATTGCGAAGTCACAAAAACCAAGTTTGACCAAATGTTGATCAGATGTAGCCACAGTTGATGGAGTTGATTATTTTTAAAATGAATTTTGAAAATATGGAGAATGTAAAGTTGAAAGGATTCCAAGAATCACAAAGTTTCAAAAATATTTGGGCTGCACAAGTGTTCGATTGCGTCGGTCCCTAGAATTTCATAATGCATTTTTGAGGTTCTTAAGTGTGTCAAATTTTGAATTTGATCCCGAAAATGGATCTAGAATGGTCCAATTAGCCAGGGGTGTCATTTTCGTGCAAATTTGAGCACTTTGAAAAATTTGAGTCAACAGCTATATAAGGGCTTGAGGGGTCATTTTCAATTCATTTGTGCATTTGTCTTCTATTGATTTGAGCTCTGAGAGAGACATGGTAGTCAGCGTGAGACATGATCGATTCAAGCGCTCAAGACATCACAACTGCCAAGTAGACTATGGACCACCGCTGAGTCATTGAGTCCCTGCCTTCGTACTTTTGTTTTCATGCATTTTGAGGTTATTTATTGCACATTTTTAGCATGTTTTAGGATTGTCAATTTGGTCTTTGCACGAGACAAATCTCTTCTCACGCGAAGATCTTCTTTCTTCGTGCAAAGAAATAGGGTAGGCTATTTCTTCGCGTATGGTCAGAGGATCTTTGCGCGAGCTGCATTAGGTTTCACAGGAAGATTTAGATTCTTTGCGCGAGGCGATTCATTTCTCATGCAAGAATCTCTTTTCTCGCGCAAACAGATCTTTTTTCGTGCAAGTAGCTCTTTTTTCGCGCGATGGTGAGATTCTTCGCGTGAAGAAATAATGATTTCACGCAAAACTAAAGATCTTTGCACGAGATTTCACAAATCTCGTGCAAAATTCCATGATAGTTTTTTTTAAAAATTAATTTTCTTACTCAAAAATTGCTTTTTAATTGGTTTTGGTGCATTGTTTTGACTTGATACTGATCGTTTCATTTGTTGTTTTTTTTTTGTTTGTGCATGTAGGAGGTCTTTGGTGATGTTTCATTCAGATCACACTATTCGCCATATGGAGAGTTATTGCGGAGTCTTGATGATGCAGATCAGGCTCACATTGCCCGATTGGGTTTGTCCTCTCTATGCACCATCACGGCTTACTCACAACTTTGGTGGAGCATTTCCATTCGAAGACAAACACCTTCCACTTGTCGATGGGTGAGATGACCATCACTCTGGAGGACATCTGGAGGATTTTGAGGATTCCTTTTCACAGTGCCCGGGTCATCTATGATACAGTGCCCTGAGCAAGGATAGAAGCATTATCTATTGTGTTCGGAGGAGAGTTACCGAGGGGTAGAGCCATCAGCTGGGATGAGCTGATGCATACCTATGGACCCACACATAGGCTGGCATCTGTTTTGGGTATATTCTTGAGTTGCTTCTTATGTCCTGACAGAGGATAGCATGGGTTGGAGTGCGGATGGGGTGCCATGCTTCGCAAGATGCTAGAGGCACCAGAGATCTTCAGGTGGGGTCAGTGTATGTTGGCCCACCTTTTCCATGAGATGCACGAGGTCATCTTCCATGAGAAGAAGACCATGGCAGAGGGGGTATATGTTTTACAGATCTAGGCCTGGGAGCATCTCCCCATATGTCGGTCAATTTTTGAGGATGCCAGAGAGCCCATGGAGCCCTACATATGTAGATATCAAGGGCATATTACCTAGGCCCACTTGGGTAAGACTAAGCACTGGCAGACGCATCTTGATGACCTGGTGTCTGCTGTATGGTGACCCTGGAGAGAGATAGAGGACTGGGATGATGCCCCCAGAGAGCTGCCATGGATGTTTAGTTCTCGACCTCTAGTGGGCAGGATGAAATCAATTATAGAGAGATTTTCTATTTCACGAGTGTGGCGGTAGTATGGCCATCCCCAAGACATTTCACATGAGTACTGTGCTTATGCTAGGGTGCAAAAGGATATTGAGCAGGGATGGCCTCCACGGATGGATCCAGGGCGATCCATGATAGATATTCATAGTCTAGTTGTTGTTCAATGGGACTACTTTCTAGAGGTAGTAGGTGTAGGGATGATGCCTACATATCAGGCATTTTTTATTAGCCATCCATTCCCATGCTTTACAGATCCACTAGGGATGGCAGGGAAGGTACAGAGACAGGTGCCCCAACAGCAACAAGCACAACCACAACCGCCAGGTCAGCCATAGATTCTGCCATAGGTCCAACATCGAGTACACTAGATGCCTATTCCCCCATGTCAGATGGGATTAGACTCAAGTGCTAGTGGTAGTGGGGCAGGACATAGTAGATGACGAAGGCAAAGGATAGAGGAGAAAGCCCCACAGCAAGAGGGTCCACAGCAGCAGGTGCCTCCATAGCCACAGGTACCTCCACCACAACAGGCACTAGAGATGGTAGATGAGGACATGCCGGATCAACTGGTGGGTGGCGTGCAAGACATGGAGTGGTGGTATTGAGAGAAAGTTCGTTAGACCTCTCGACAATTAGGAGAGTTATAGATTGCAGTGGTAGTCAGGGATGCGCAACTGGTAGAGCGACAACGAGACACTGATCTTTGGAGAGAGCGTGCTGAGATTGCAGAGCAGAGATTAGAGTTGGCATAGGATGAGATCTACTTCCAGTCAACTCAGGCAGCATATTACTATGCTGCATACACCAATGTCGTGCCTGATGAGACACTTTAGGTGCAGTAATATTCTTAGTATGCATGAGAGTCTGGGGGCGCATGACCTCCTGTCAGGCCAGTTATGCCACAGCCACCTCTGCCACCTACTGCCCCTACTCCTGCTCCTCTTGGAGGTGAGGGCTCGGGATAGAGTTAGATGCTCTGTGCCTGATCTTTGATTTTGATCCCTGGCTATGTATTGATTAGTGTGCCAGCACCACATGTATCATTTTTGATTGATTGCGCTCAAGTATTACCCATTTTTATACTGACCCATTCTTTTGATATATATATATATGAGATTTTGAGTCAATTTTTTGTGTACATTTCATTTTCTATTTTGTTTTGCTTTGATGTTCATGAGATGTATGTTGTACTTAGATAGAATGCATATGCATGAACTAACATCTGACGTAGTGTTGAGTGTTTTTGTTTGATAGTCAAGGTATTCCATTGAGGAGCGTGAATCGATGAACCAAATGCTTGTACAGCCGTGGAGAAATTTGATGCATGTGGAGTATGAACAGAATGACTATTGAATTACGTGCTTATGCAAATGAATTATATAATGCAAGACTATGTTAAATGCAGCCCTAGGTCTGGTTACCAAGCCTCAACAATTTATCATCATTGGATATAGAAAAAAGCTCGTAGGTCATACAATTCCCACTAACATTGCAATCATGGAAATATGAATATAACATACATTATTGGTTTGTCAGGATTAAATGTAAGCATTCGAGGCACAAGAAGCCAGAATGGCCAGAATATTTGTCCCTTTTAATTTAGCAAGTTAACATAAGCATCAAAGCATAAATGCTAGGATGACTAGAATGTTTCTTGCATGACAGGCACACTAAACACATGGGAGATCCCTCTTATGCTAAGCATTCAGTATTCATTCTATTTGCAATGACCCTTGCATTCGTAACCTAAGACATAAGTGTGCTAGATATACTCACAGTGACCCGTATGTTCACTTAATAGGACGAGTATCTGTATGTACTATAGCATGAAGATTTCACTCCAAAAAACAAGGAGAAGAACCAATGTTATTGGCATATTCATATAAAAGGAGTCAAGGTACACACGGCCATCCAATACGAGATGGAGGCTCTTATAGTGGACACCCCTCTTATAGGAATAGATCAACTTATTAGAACTAAACCACAAATAGAAAGCAAAGAAAAGATCATGCCTCAAGTCATTACTTCTCTAGTCAAAGATGACATCATTGAGTTGCTCGAGGAGATATGATAAAGCTAAAACAAAGAAAACAAAGAAAAAGCTCAGCATATCCAAACAAGTATATCATTTTTAGTTTTTTTTTTTTTTTTGGATTGATGTCAAGTATTCGTGTCCAGAACAATGTTTGAAAGAAATTTCTTCAGTAAGGTGACAACAATAGGCAGACACAGTCAGAATGACTAGTGACTGAGGTCAAAGAGGAACCTTCACGATGAAGAGCCTAAGAAGGACTGAGTGATAGTAGATAGTCACAACCAGGAGGACTAGTGACTAACGCAAGAGAGATCTTCCATAAATGAATCTGGAGACATGACCTTAGCAACAGTAGGTAGACATAGTTGAAACAACTGGTGACTATTGCGAAAGAGATCCTATGAGGAGAATCTCGAAAAGCATGACACTGGCAATAGTAGGTAGATGCAGTGAGGATCAATGGTGACTATCGCAAAAGAGATTCTATGAGGAGAATCTCGAAAGGAGTGACACTGGCGACAGTAGGCAGACACGGTGAGGACCACTAGTGACTGTCGCAAAGGAGATTCTATGAGGAGAATCTCAAAAAGAGTGACACTAAGGGGGAATTCCCCTGAGTTGTGACAAGACTCAATCCATGGATACATGAATAGAAAGTGAGAAAGCAAAAGCATGAAAGCGACTGTACAAAATAGCCAAAAGATGCGCTGCAAGATGGAGCATTGGGAACAAGAGGCGCATCTCATGTATCCATGGCCATCCCAACAGAATGTTGTAAGCCAAGGGAATGTCAATCACCTGATAGGTGACATCCCTTTCAACAAGACTGACACGGATGGGTAAAACCACAAGACCTAGAGACTTTCGTTCCACTTTGTCATATGCTTTGATAGTGATCTTTTGTCAAGGATTGATAGAGTCCTCAGAATAATTCAATTGTCTAAGCAGAGTAGCAGAGATAATATTTAGGCCAGTGCCTTTATCAATGAGTACCCGATGAACACATGTTTGGTGGATCATAACCTCAATGTGTAGAGGCTGATTGTGTGGGTGATTCAGCAAGTTGTCATCTTCTTTAGAGAAGGTCATAAGATAAGGTGAGGTCAGGTGACCTACCATGGATTGAAATCGCTCAAGATCGAGATCTTAAGGAACATTTGCCTCAGTGAGGGATTTGTCCAAAATCTTCCTGTGAGCAGGCAAGATTTTAAGCAGCTCAAAGATGGAAATCTGAGCATTAGTTCATTTTAGCTGATCAAGAACACTATAACTAGTTGTAGTCAAGTTCATTGTGGGTTTTGCACCTTTGCCAAATGGACTAGCAAGGGCTTTGTCTTTGTGTTGTTCAAGATCTGAAGTAGGAGGTGCAGGGCCTTTGAGCACCAACTTGGCATGAGAGCAAGTAACAACATTAGCGCAGTGTTGTGAAGGCGCATTATCCATTGCATTGGATGTATGGCCCCTCAAGACAAATGGTGTCTTAGGTTTTTCATTATCCTGCTTGCCCTTAATGGTAATGACATTGCAATATTCAAAATCCACAGGTTCAACCATATGAATAACATTGTCATCATTGGAATAGGTATAGTTGACCATGTTGTAGGGTTCTGGCTTTGAAGTCTCTCCTTTTTCATAAGCCAAAAAAGGTTCTTTGAACACCTTGTGGTCTAAATTTTTGTTATGTCCATCTACCACAAGATCACCAGCATCAATCATGCCTTGGACTTTATGGTGCAAGTTTATATAGTTGATAGTTTTGTGTCCCTTTTTTTGGTGATACTCACAGAATGAGGTCTCATTCCACCATGGTGGATGTGGATGTGGATCATAGGGACGAGGGTTATCCATTGGTGAAATCAGCTTGTGTTGTAGCAATGTTTTGTAAACCACATCTAGGGGTTCTCCCAAGGGTGTATATTCTCGCTTAGGGCATTTTGCCCATGAATTTCTTGATTTGTTTCTAGATGCTTTGTTGTCAGGAGGAGGTTTCTCAACATTTTTGGCTTCTTTAAGACCATCTATGAGATTAAATGCAACCTTAGCAGGTTTGGGTGTGACATTGTCAACAACTCCATCATGTACAATTTCTCGGTTCTTGTTGACATGTTTGGTTTTATCCCTGTTGGAAGTGGAACCTTGTTTTGTGTCTCTCTGAAGAGTGAGTTCACCTTTTTTTACCATAAATTCTTCAATACGGATAGCTTGTGTAATTATGTCTTCAAAGGTACGTGGACCTTGAAGTTGGACTCTGTATCCAAAACCAAGTAGGAGGTTATCAGTGAAAATGTCAAGCTTCTTCATTTCTAGAATTTTGTGAGAATACTTCATGTATAGTTGTCTCCACTGTTGGAGGAATGTGAGAAAAGGTTCACCAACTTTCTATTTAAGGTTGCATAGATCTTGAATATTAATAGGGTGTTGTATGTTATGAGAATATTACTAAACAAAGAGATTGGCAATTTCGTCGAACATCTTGATACTAGAAGGTAAATGTGAGAACCATTCCAAAGCCTGACCACTGAGACTCCTAGGGAATAGACGCATGAGATATGTGTGATTATCCATAAACTCCATGGACAAAGCACCAAACTCCCACAAGTGATCTTGGAGATCAGTAGTACCAAAGTACTTGTCATATTTGGGTAACTCTACGCCTCGTGGGAAAGGCGGCATGTTTATGCTTTTGTCAAATGGAAATGGACAAAGAGCATCCAATGTGTATGTCTTTATGGGTTTCTCTTTCTCATGCATTATCTGAGCCAATTGGTCTTGCATTATTTTTAGTTGTTTTTGGAGCTTAGAAGTCTCAGTCTCTTCCTTAGGCATGATAATGGTTTCCACATTGAAATGAGAAGGCAGCTTAGCTCCCTCTTGGGCAAGTTTGAGAAAGTACTTTTCTTTCTCTTCGTTGAGTAGGATTCCCATGACCTTTTGAAAGTTTTTGTCTCTTCAACATTTTGCTATGTGTTCAAGGAGTATTTCCACCTCTTCTTGTTCCTCATCGGTGTTGTGGTCTTTCTCTTTCTCTTTGTCATTCTTTGGTGTTTCTTGATGTCTGCTATGACTACCATGTTCAAGTTCACGATTCATCATTATAGGAACATGTTCAGTATCAGTGTGTTGTGTCTCAAAAGGTCCTCTAAAAAAGGAATCAGACATCATGTTCGGTAATGTAGTACATCTTCCTATCTCAATATCCTCTTGGTACAAAGGATTCCTAACTTGTTGTAGGTTTATGGAAAATGTTCGCTGAACTCGAGATGACCTGGCAGGTGAGGGAGATCGTGAAGATGTTTCACTAGCCGAACAAGATACAGACTATGTAACGAAAGGTAAGCAACCTCTGCCATGATTATGACCCCTGGCATGACCACGCCTAAGTCTAAGAGGATAAAAAATGTTGCTTCTTCTGGTTGCGATAGTCATAGACAAGGACAAACGGCTAGAATTTGGACAAGGACTACACTAAGACCGAGTCTCAAAAAGGATGAGATAATAACAAGAATGTTGTACACTAAGGCACAAGTGGTCTGATTTAAAGGCTATAACAACCAGAGATTATGACCAATGTGACACAAAGTGTCACAAGCATTAAGAAATGAAGACAAAAGGTAACTTAAGAGATGAGACTAGTCAAAATACGAGACACAAGTCTTCAGTTAAGTGAAGTGTCACTATTTCAGAATTGTTTGCAGATAGAGGGTGATAAGAGGATGCAGAAAAAGATAGCGTGCAAGCCACAGATTACCAAAACAGACCCAAATTGATAATGCTAACACAAAGTCTCGCGTGATAAAGTTTACTCTCCACGCGAAGAAGTTTTACAGGCCGCACAAAGATGTTTCTAGCTCACGCAAAGGTCAATGACAGTTTTTAATTTTGTGTGTAGACAAAATGACTTTGCACGAAGATGCACAACAATAGTTTAATTTTGTGTAATGATAGAATGACTTGGTGCGAGTATCAAATGATTTCGCGTGAGACCCAAATGATTTTGCACAAGAAGGCAGAATAATTTCACAAT